>VZSV01000042.1:391517-420595 GCA_013398735.1 Nothocercus julius
GGAGAGGAGCTGCAACACAGACTTGCCTTCCAACGTGTGGATGTTGAAGAGCGTGTTTGGACTCAACGCAAGGGGCAGAGTCCCATGTCCCAGGCAGCAGTGCAATGTGTTCACCTCCTGATTTATGGTGGTGCAAGTGAGGGGTGAGAGGAAGGCTCAATAGCACCAGTTCATGGAGGGTCAAACTGCCGCGAAGTTAATCCCCTGATTTATTAGGGAACCCGTCTTCCTTCTCCCCGCACATAGCTGCCTATGCAAGATCAGCAGCAGAACAAGTAACACATCATAGATTCATAGGCTCACACTGTCATTTTATGAATAGCAAAGAAAGGACCAAATGCAAAAAAATAAACTGGCTCCAAGTTTCTGATTTATACTGTTTTCTCAGAGCCTTTTTGCCAAGCAGCTAGTGTTTTGTGCCAATTGCTATTACAGAAAAGCTTTCTTTGGTAGATATAAGGAATGGACACTGCCCAGTTTACCTTAAAATAAAATCTCTCCCCACAGCTTATATAGGTTGTCAGGGACAGAGAAAATGTTGAGCTTTGGGTTTGTTTTGTTTTATTATTTTATTTTTATTCTGAACTGTGAAAGTACATTTGGGGGAGCCTGCATTATGTGTGCAGAAACACAACAGATGAATTCTATTAATGGATGTAACATGTGGCTGGGTTCAAGCTAGAGTGTCATTTGAATATAGAAGTCAAAGCCAATTTATTGTAACATATTTTTCTTTTCAAAATATTTTAAGAAAGACAAAAAAGTTTGCGCAACATCTTGGCAAGCAGGTCTGTTGAGAGGAGGTATTTTCTGTCTTGCAGCTAACATAAGGGCTGAAAAATGTGGCAATGCCGAGAAATCCTGGATTCCTTCTGGAACTGAAAGAAAGTGTAGAGGATATAATTGTGTAAGAGCCCAATAAATTTTCAAGGGTGGATTTGTAACACTGCCTTGGGGGCTGCAGGTGGCTCCAGAATAAAGTTACATTTTTGATTTCATGAAGAGATGTCAAATACTTTATCTATCTAGCTATGCACTCATGCAGCCTCAACTGAAGCCATGGAATTATTATTCCATAACATTCATTGTGTTCCCTCCATGCCAGATGGTATAAAGATAAGTTGGATTAGTTTGACGTTTTTATGTTATTTAGTGTGTATCGAGGGGGTGGTTATTTGGGTGCTGAATGCAGTATGCAAAAGCTAAGACACAAAAACAAGCTTCTATTGAGTTTTCAAAGTGGTGAGCATTAGTTGGTCTTCAGGGAGTGGGTGGGTTTGGTTTTGCCGTCATTATTTTATTGTTGATAAAATAATATCAACAATATTATTTTTTTTCCCCCTGGATGACATGGAAGGCCATGGCCATGGGGCAGAGCTTTACCTAGGGACTACACCTAAGGTACTGAAAAACATACAGCACCAAACCACAACTTTTGCGGATTTGTGTGTTGTGGACAGAATATGTTGCTGGATATAAGGTCATGCAAAATCAAGTTGCTTGCTTCCTAGAGCAAATTGCAACAAAGTGCTGTCAGAAATCTGATGTTTCTCCCAACTGTTGTGAAGTCTCCATTGCCTTCTATTTGCTTTATTACTATGCAGCTAAGGAATACCTGACTATGAAGTGATCAAAAGCAGTTTGAAGATTTATGTGTGGTAGCAGAGAGATTAAGAAAGTTCTTTCCCTCGTTTAGTAGAGGTCCAAGCAGCAAACACTGATGGAACAAGTAAAGATAAAATGTATTGTTGCCAAGAGAAGCCACCTGTAAAAGAAAATGAACCCCTGTTGATCTTGTAGCTACATGGCCTGGAGTTGCAAAGTCTTTCCCCACTACCTCCTGAGCTGCCTTTTTGCCATCCCTTGCTCATGAAGCTGCGCACTGAGAAGAGGAAGCAGATTTAGACCCATAGCAAGAACTGGGTATCATCCAAAACCCCACTTCAAAGCCCTATCCAATTACATATTTGTACTACCAAAAAAGTGGCTAACCTCTAAGCCTACTTAGTGCTGCAGCTAAAGAGCTGCCCTTCAGCTCCAGGGCATACCACATCTCGCAGAAATCACTCTTGTGAGGGAGGTGAAGGGACCAATGAAAATGGCATCACTGTAAAGTAACAAATTACCACTTCTGTATTTTCTAACAATGCATGTCACTTCTAGCAATGAGTCTGTAAAAAATCTCCTGTTGCTGCTCACCAGATGGTAAGAACCATAGAGGCAAACTTTGTTCCCCTCAAACAGACAGCCATACAACCTAAGGGAAGTTTCCTGAAAGATCCCATGGCAGCCCAGTTACTTCCTTTAACATCTCCCAAGCTCCTGGTACAACATCAAGGTTTTCCACCAGAACCACTTGGCAAGTTTTCATATTCTTCCATAAGTGATAAAGTTACTCAATCCCCTTCTTATTTTATCAATGCCTTTGTATCAGTCACTCATCCAGGGAGCGTCCTGTGTCCTGCACTTGAGCTAATTGCATGAAAAGGATTATTTCCTTTTCTTGATGCTTATTACTATTTTCAGCCTCACAAGCCATTTCTTCTGTTTCAGGATCAACACTCTGTGGTAGGCCAGGGAGCTGGCCCCGCTCCAAGTTCCAGTTCTTGCTCAAATCCAAACACTGGAAGTGGTTACATGAACTCATCCCAGCAATCAATGTTGAATCAGCAACTGATGGAAAAGAAACAGGCTCTGCAACGGCAAATGATGGAGCAAAAACAACTCCTTCTACAGCAACAGATGTTAGCGGAAGCAGTAAGTTTTCTAATTCCATATTTTGCATGATTTTTATAGAAACACCAGAAAGGAAAGCTAAGATGTGGAGAAATCTGCCCAAACTTGTAGGTCATTTTAGCAATGCCTAGACCTTCTAGAGTTTTCCTTATATTTTTCAGCACTTCGTTGGGTCCTCTTGAAATCTTACTCAGTTTACATGAAACAAGGAAAGTAGCTGATCTACTGTGGTTTTGTTATGAGAAGAGTCTAGCAACACATACACTTACTTCTAGTCATAGGAGTGTTTTCCATGGTGTGCCTTGTAAGATACACCAAGGTACTAAAGATACTAAACTCAGACTGTTTAGTGTGAAATACAAGTACGTTGCGATAAGGGGGCGAAGCCTGCACAGTAATTGCGCAGTAAGCTCAGTTCTGGGAGGCACATGTACACCAGGAGCGACTTACCAATGAGTGAGGCAGTCAAGCCCGTACCCACACCTTCCTGTCATGGGCCATGCATCCTGAGCAGTCACTGCTTATGGGAGAGCAGTACTTCTCCAGACACATAGAGCCACCGTTCTGTCTGTAGGAACAGGGGAAGTTTCACCCCACACAGATGCTCATGAGAGATTTGCCACTGACTCCAGTGACTTCAGTTTCAAGATTTTCATGAAGACAAGGCTGTTAGATTTTGATTCAAGGACTTCAGTTTTTGTCTTCCCTTCACCAGAAATGTGGTCGAATAGTAGCTGTCTTTCTCAGATCTCTTTTCCCGCTGCCCTCTTCCCCAGGAGTCATTGCTAAACCCTTTCTGTGGCAGCTCCTCCACTGAAGGAGAGAGGGAGGAGATGGGGATGGCTGGGCACCTGTAGCTGAAATCCCCTTTGCCAGCTGTGCACATGGATACAACGAGAGGTTAACATTAATGAAATGACTGATGAACCGTTGGCACAGCCAAAGGGCAGGTGTGGACCTTGCTGGCCACACCTGCGACCCTGGTTGCTTCCCCTGCTGCATCCCAGCGTGTGTTAGGATTGTGCCTGGATATCTGCTGAACATCCCTCCCTGTCTTCCTCAGAAAGCAAACCCCAGGGAGAGGTAGGGAGGCATGAGGGGCCATCAGACCCCTCTGCCTCATAGATTAGCAAGCACAGACACCAGGGTACACTTTCTGCTGCAGTGTAGACATGACCAGTGTTCTCAAAGGCTGATCAGGCACTCAGTGATTTTAAAAAAGTTAGTCTGGACTCCAACACGTTATAACCAGCAGATTCCCATGCAGTCTTCAGTGCATGATGGCACAGATTCGCAGATGCCACTGAAGTCTTCTCCTGTGGACCAGGCAGGGTGAAAGGAAAGGACATGTCAACTCTGCGCATTCTGGAAAACGCAAGACACAGACAAAACACAGGGCCAGGAAAGCATTAAAGAAAAGCAAATTAATATATTTCTGCTCTAATCCTCTAGGAGAAAATTACTCCACAAGATCAGCTAAACAGACACTTGACACGACCACCACCAGATTATAAAGACCAAAGAAGGAATGTGGTCAACATGCAACAAACAAACCAATATTCTGGTAAGTGTCCATGTCCTGGATGAAACTGTATTTCGTCCTTCTAGGTGGAAGATGTTCCAGAAGAGCCAGACATTCATGGCTCCCCTGATAACAAGGGCTTGGTTTTCTGTGCATCCATTTAAATCAATGCAGAGGGATTTTAAGTAAAATTCACTTTAAAGTGAGTTTAAAATGTTTACATTCTGTCTGGGAGCTTTTTGCTTTTGTAAATAATGGTGCAAGAAAGAAACAGAGAATGTTTTCCTGGTGACTTCCAAGCCTTCTGGAAACCTTCCCAAAGGACCTTGGGATTCTTCTCTCTCCTCTAGCTGCTGCTCTCCTGGGCTGTTTACATAACTGTCCTGCAACTACTGAAAAATGCCTATATGTGATTTGGGGAACCAGCTGGTCGTTCATCAGGGCTGATGCTGCACATCCTAGGCGCAAGGGGATGTGCCAAGATAGCCCATGTTTCCCAGGCACGGGGAGGGAGGGGGACAGCACCCACCCATTCCAATGCCTGGGACAGATGTGCATCCAAATACTCGATACAGGCTACATGAGCAGGCAGCCTCTCTCCATCCAGATGTTTCTCACATGTGCATACATGGTACCTGTTGCTTCAGAGACTGAGAAACATCCTTCAAATGGCAGCTCACATGTGCTGTCCTGCAGGAGGACCCTCATCCTGCTTGTTATGTAGCCTGCGAAATACCATCACAGGCAACCACAGTGATACTCAGAGCTTTCAGTTTTTCAGCGTGTCACAGCGAACCTCAGTGCAGCTCTACAAGCATTTAAAGGGAGCAGTCAGTGGGGGAAAAGTTCCTGGTTAGGCCAGAACTGCCAGGGCAGATAATTCCTGACACTCCGGGGCAAGCCTTGTGTTGAGCCCCAGAGCCCTCTCCTCCTTGCAGAGCCCAGTTTGGGGGGTACAGAGCTGCCTTCTTGGCTGTTTGCCCTTCTGGTTATCTGCAAGCTACTCTGCGGGCCAAAACAGAGTAAGGAAAACATGTTGGCAGAAAGGTGGGATGCAGAGTATCTGCATAGAATCATAGAATCATAGAATGCTTAAGGTTGGAAGGGACCTCTAGAGATCATCTAGTCCAACCCCCCTGCACACGCAGGGTCACCTACAGCAGGTGGCTCAGGACTGCGTCCAAGCGGGTTTGGAAGATCTCCAGAGAAGGAGACTCCACAGCCTCTCTGGGCAGCCTGTTCATGCTTAAATATAAAAAGGATCCTTTGCTTTCCAGTGATTTTGGTATGCAATGTAGTGAGGAAAAAAGAAGTTGGGATTTGTTTTTTTCATAATTGCCCTATCCAAGGATCTGAGTTTTTCCTGCCTCTCGCGGGCAGTGTTTTGCACTGCTTTGCCTTTTACAGGACATGGCAGTGAGGAGCTTGTTGCAGTTTGGAGACTGCTGCTCTCTAATGGGCCGCAGTGCTAATCCTTCAGGAAATCTGCACAAGTATCACTGATGCCAGCTGAATAACATGTGCTGAGCGTGATGCCAGAGCCAGTTTGCTGGCTTGGTACCTTCTGTGATAGTTAAAATAAATGGTTTGACAACTGGCATCTTTGGGAAATCCCGTGATTTGGTGTGTGATTTAAAGGTTGATTCCTGGAATCAAATGATTAACTGAGATTCTTGGCTTTTACTTGAGAACAAGGCATTTCTAGCCAGAGAGAGAAGGTGGCAACGTGACTCCACCACATCTGTGAAAGGCTCCAAAACAAGTAGATGGACAATGTTACGTTGCTCCTATTGATGTTCTAAATCTGATGGACTCTCTGCCAGCCTCCTGCTATTTGGAGCCCCATCTCCCAGGTTCGGAGCACATGGGGTTGGCAGTACTTGCCCATTCAAATCCCAAGCCCCCACTGAGGGTGAGCCCAGGTTGAAGAGCAGCTTTTCCGGCTAGCTGGGGAGAAAGGGCTGCTCTGGGAGCCAGCTGCGAAGTCACCAGATGGAGCAGTTAGGAAACTCTTGCATAAGGGAGTAACAGCAGGGAATCTGTTCCCTCTTTCTGGGAATAGCTCTGTTTGGGTCAGGAAAGAAGAGAGAAAAAGTTAAATAAAATGTCACAGGGGCCTGGAAACACATGGTTAAACATTTTATTCCCGTATGCTTTTCCCTGTGGTGCCATGTTGCAGCACTAAGCCCTTAAGAGGATGGCAGGTGAATTGGGCAGCAAGGGCGTTTCTCAGAATCGCCGCAGCCCGGGGTGTCCAGCTGCTGCACGCAGCATGGCCATGGAAGAAATTCCTTCCCATCTGGAAGAAATCAGAACGGAAAATATTTGTGTTAAAAATAAAAGGATAAAAATAGCAGTACAAAGAAAGAGGAAACTTTGTCTTTTGCACAATATGTACAACCCACGTCCTGACTGACTGTGCTCATTAAAGAGCATTTGCACAAGGAGTGAGATGTTGCACCCTGGGGGTGCTTCGTCCCAGCGGCGAGGGAAGCTCTTCCACAAATGTCTGACGGCTGGGTTAGCTCGGCTGGAGAGAGAGCGAGTCCTCCCCCGGATTGTTGTTGCTGGTCTTTCGAAATGCCACTGAAACCCGACTAGCAAAGCCAAAGATGAGGTTACTCCTGACGTCGTCCGTTCACATTGATTTTCCCCTTTTACTTTCCAAAGCTACATACAGTAAGGTCTCTCCTGGCCTATTGCACCTTCAGGGGAAAACCAGGTGGGCCCTTCACAACGTCTGCTGTCCCAGGGACTGCCCAACTCTGGCACTGAATTTAAATGCTTAAATTAGGATAGTCTCGCTAGATTATAGTTAAGCGTCTTCCAATTGGAGTTATTTTCTGAATGAGCTTGTCTTCCAAGATAAAACCAGCTTCTTAAGTTAGGTATCTATGTCTAACTGATTTGGAATAAGCAACTCTACTTCTAGGGTCGCTCTCAGGGTTAATAATAACTTGGGAGGAGACTATTTTCAATAATTTAGGTTAAAAGGAATTCTGTGCATCCATGCTAAATGGATGTATAAATATATAAAAAATAATCCAGCAAAGGAAGAAATATGTATTTTTTCTTCAGTCTGAGGAAAGAGCTAGACAATTTATGTGATCGTTATGGTGAAATTCCAACAGGAATAGTATATTAAACAGCTGTTACTAAACATAGACTTTTTAAATATGTATGTGCATGATTTGCGTTCAAGAGTTTTCAAAGAACAGGCTGAGAGGCTCTCCAAAGTGTTAATATGTAAGGTTTTTTTTTTAGTGTTGAAACTGCAAGGAAGAAAGCTAATGCCATGACAAAAATTAAAAAGGTAAATAGGTAATTGCAGCCCTAATGACCTAATACTGAGCTCAGCAAAAGTACTGAGGAGCTGTCATGCCCTTGTTAATAAAGAATGAAGGAAGGGCCTACAATTAATGTCAGACAAAAGGACTCATGAAAAATGCACCTCTTCAAAATAACATAATATTTTTTTAAATTGACCACATCTTTGGCTGATAAATTATGCAGGTCATGGTCTTTAAGGCATCTGACTTCCTACCATATGATCTTTTTATTAAGCAGAGTGATAGAATTAACATGGCACATAGACAAATGGCTGACAGGTCTCCAGCCATCACTGCAAACACGGTGCATGATTATGACCAAAAGCACAAACACAGTCTGAGATAGGGAAGGCTGAGCAAGAAAAAAAAGAGCTTGTTTTACATCCATGCTGGAATTGTGCAATAGCTGTTTAAGTACTGTGGCTAGCTGTGATGCACAGCCTTTAAATCAAATGCTGAAAATTGGGCAAGTTTTAAAAAGAGCTATAAGGTTGATTGAAAGGCTGGAAAAAAATGCTGTAAACAGAGATCAGTGTTTTCAGAGGTCACAGCCTTAGTCACAATCATTAAACACTTGCATAGTAAGTAGAAAATGATGATGGACCAACTAGTAAAAATAATCAAGCAGACTAATAGATAATAAGATTTGCTGATGAAGTCAGAGCTAGACAAATTCAGCCTAGACTTGTATATAAAAAAGATCAGACCCCAACAGTGCCCATGTACAACAATTGCTAGTAGCTGATACACAGGAAGCACAAAGCTCCAGGGCTGTACGTAGCTATTCCCACACCGGATACCTCTGGAAGAGGCTTGGGAAAAGTGGCAGTATCTTTGCTGTAACCCATATGATAATTTTGCTCATACTTATGGAATAGTGACAGCAATTTGCCCTCATTTTTAACACTTTGTGCTGTTTTCTCCTCTGCAGGAGGTTCACCTGCTGTGAGCATGAGCTCCAACATGTCCTTATCGAACCCCATTTCTACTCATAGCATCATGCCCCAGAGCTCCAACCTCATGTCCACAGCTGCTGGGACACGAATGCCTTCCGTTCCCGCCACTCGGGGCATGGGCTGCTACGGGAGCCCTCCCTGCAACCAACCAAGCACGTACAATGTGACTTCAGGAATGAACCAAATGCAGCCACACAGAAACCAAAACCAAGTCCTGCCCAGTCAGAGTAACCCCCTGATGTCTCGACAGCAAACCATGACGCAGGGAAACAACGTAGCAGCTTTTGGGACCGGGTCGGTGGTCAACTCTCAGCAAGTTAGGCCCAGTTTGAACCATGGAGCCACAGGGATCCCCACGCAAAGACCGGCCAACGTGATGATCACGGCTACTGCCACTGCCCAGAACTGGGCCCCGCAAGAAGCTGCAGTGAAGCAGCAGGACACGCTGAAACCCGCAGGGGTCCGTTTCCCCACGGGCACGCCATATCCCAACCAGTCCTTGCAGCGCACCATGGGCAACCAGCATTTTCCTCAGCGTGCACTGGCACCTCCCAACCAACTAACAACAGGAGTTCAAATGAGGCCTCCTCTAAACCAAATGCACCAGACTCTGAATGGACAATCTGCTGGCTCACTACGAGGTCTAAGCATAAGACCTAACCAGCTAAGAGGACAAACTGTGCCTACCTTGAATCAGCCAGGAACAAGTATGACACCTCCATCCTCCCTGCCATCAACCGGTTTCACGTCTACAAACCAAAACTCTCGGGCTTACCAAGGAACTGACCATGGTAATGACCTCGGGTTTGACTTTCTGAACCAGCAAGGTGACAGTATAGGACCTGCGCTCAACAGTGACTCAGATTTTATAGATTCTTTACTGAAAACGGAACCTGGTAATGATGACTGGATGAAAGACATCAACCTTGATGAAATTTTGGGGAACCACTCATAAGTGACAGTACCAAGGGTGATACAAATAAAGAGGCAGTAAGGACATTATATTTCTCTTTAGATGCCAACAGTCTGCTTTATTAATTTACACTCCAGTAATTGGGCTGTCCTTTAAAACATCCCATAGAGCTATTTCCTCATTTGGAGAGTTGCTCTAGGAACAAAATTGAAGTCTCCCCCAATGAAACAGTCGTGTACATGACATTCATACCTGTCACAAAGGAGTGAGAACGTGTGAAGGGTCTGTTCCCCACACCGGTGCCCAGCGCATTGCAAGCGCATTGGCTCTTCTCATGAGGGCTGTGTGCAAGTGCATACAGCTTCGCACACATGCAGGACCCAGCGAGTGGTGTGGGTTGTGAACCACCATTTCTCTCAGGACCAAGTGGTCCAGAGCTCTTCAATCATTGTGCTCACAGCCCTTGACTGCTTTGGGACTCAGTCCTGACAGGATCAGACCGTGTGTATATCTCAATGTATTACAAAAACTGTTTACTTCTGTGTAGTACAAACTCTCATTTGCTTTTTTGTTGATTTTGTTTTAACCTCTCTTTATCTTGTAGCACACAATAGGGTAAGCGGTTCCATCCAAGAAAAAAAGAAAACAGATTCTGTGACAGACATCCAGTGTGTAACTTGGTGTGCCCTAGTTTTTGCTTTTTCCCTTTTGTCAGTGCGTGTCACAAATGACAGAGGAGGCTACTTTCTTGTGAGTAGCACAATCACCCTGGGCATTGAGGGAAGCAGATGAACTATTCCAAAGCTCAAGAGCCTCACTGCAGTAACTGTAAAGGACAATTTCAATGAGAAAGGTGCTCAGAATTTGGCCCTCACAGACTACTTTTCCAAGCCGGCTTAGAGGAGGGCAAATACATGAAGTAACTCAACTAAGCCAAAATACCTATCCCCATTTTCATCTTAACACATGGCAAATAGTTGATCTTGGTCCTCTTCTATCAAACAGATTAATCCTTGCAGAAATGCCAGCGCATCTTTATCTGGAGAGAGACTTCCATTCCGATTGCACAGCATTTTGGCTCCATTGCCCTTTCCATTGCTCTGCCGTGCCATAGTGGAGAGTTGAAAGAGGTCTGATGATGGCCCAGATCCCCACAGTGTGCTCCAGGCAGAGCATGGGAGTACTGCCACAGAAGGCAAGACAGAGCAATCATAACCACCTGCGTTACTCGCAGTCGGAAGCTTTATTCAATCATATCTCTACTTGTAAATGAAATAGTTTCTGGGATCATTCCTGGATGCTGGAACTCAGTCATCTATTCTGGGTTTGGGGACATCTTGGTTAACATTGCCTTGAGCATGTCTGTGTGTGGCTTAGGAGCTAACATGGGCCAAGGACTATTGTCCTTGGTTAACAGAATAGAATAATAAGGATACAGGTTGTTCCTTGCCGTTTGGCCTCGGTGCCAGACAATAATCTTGTCCGTATTAAATTTACTCATACAGATCTTGTCAGTAAGGCTCTTAGAAGGTGGTCCTATGTCACTATAAAGCAGTTGCACAGTGAGTCTGACAGCCGTGTCCATAGATGGGAACAGATCTTGCAAGTCAAAAGAAAATGCTGTTCTTTAAAATGATGTGGTGAGACATGTTTCACAACCTCCTCTGAATTAGCTGAGACTAGATGTGGCAAAGGAATACAAAGCCTACTTTCACATGCCTCGATGCCAAAAGGCATTGCTCTGCCCAGTAGGAAGTGCTTTATTCATCCTTGTTAGTGGTAGTGGAATGAGCAGACTACTTGACAATAGCCTCTGTACTTTTCTGACCTATTTCTCAAGAGAGTTTTTAATACGGCTTTTCCAATCATTTCACCCTGTCTTTTCTTATGGGCACATTTTTTTCCTAATGCTCCAAGAAACATGGTCTCCCACATACCCAAGCACCATCATCTACAGGAAGGGTGTAGCATGTGCATTTGGCTAGATCTGCCAGTTGAGGCAGACTGAATCCATGGTGCTGCTCATTCCCAGACACGTTTTTCACAAGGCAGATGAGCAAGCCCACAGAAGAGTCCCTTCTGCACCAGCTAAGATTGTTACGTGCGCCTGCACTGCGTAACATGGTGGCTCGGCTGCCCAGAAAGCTCTTTCTTCTCCCAGTTTAGGCTGGGGTACTTGTTCCTTTTGATATGCCAGTACCAATGAGGAAAGGAAAAATTTTCCAAGTCTTTAAACAGTTTTGCAGCTCGGGTCACTGCCCCCTTTCCCCCATCATCTAAGAAAGGAGTGATACAGAAGCAGCCTAACAAATGATTCCCCTATAAATTGTGCAAGAGGAGATCAAAAAACTATCTACATGAGCTTGAAGTTTAGGGAAGTTCAGCTCTTCTGTCCTACAAGCACAGGCACACACAGTCCATGAACAGGTCAGCACTGATTGCCTAAGATCTTGCACGAACAGACAGCTGCTGTGTTACTAAAGCTGAGGCTCCATTGGTCTCATCATGAGCAAGGAACATTGAAGTCCGGTAACTTCAGCAGCTACTCTCACGGGCCATTGAAAAAGCCGCTACTGTTTTCTGTACTAAGACCAGATGGTTTTTGAGTGTCCAGACCCTCAAATGATGTAAAAAAATTGTTCAGCTGAGAAGCTGGTCCCAAGACTTCAAGATACCAGTCACTGCTGGATTCAATGCTGAGCTTTGTTCCATTGGCCTCAGCCTGCACTGGACAAGATGCTGGGAGCATAAATTAATTCTGTTTCAAGTAAATGCAACAACGTAAAGGCCATCTGCAGACCTGTTAAGATATACCTGATGCATTTGAAATTGTGACCTTGTGAAAGACTCTTGCAACTAAAACTTGAATCCAGTATCATTTCTTCAGAACACTTAAATCTTAACAAATGGTCTTTTTTTTTTCTCTTTCTTTTGCAATGGCTAAGTGCACTACCCTTAATAGTCTATTTTTCATCACTGACCGGGCACTCTTCGCAGTATTGGGTTGTAAATATAAAGAATTATTTGTTTTGTAAACTTTTGTAAAAAAAAAACAAAAAACAAAAAACAAAAAGTAATAATATTTTGGTAGGAATAATAAAAATCATATTATTTGGGTTATATTTATACATATGTGAAATAAATATACTATCAAAAAGTTGTATTTTATACAAAAAGTCAGTGGTTACCTTTTGTATTCTATATACAAAATTTTGTATGATATGATTGTTTATTTTTATCTGAAGACTTCAACTTTGGATTTTGGGGACGGGCAGAATGGGATCGTTGTTAAATAGTGGGGCCTGACCCCAAGCTCACTGAAACCAATGGAGTCTTTCCATTGCCTTCATAGGGCTTTGAATCAAGCCTTTAAATCAGCTTCAGATAGGTTTAAAATCTGAAGCTCTCTGGAAACCTCAACATGAAAACATTCCAGGTTTCAATTTTTTTCCCTGAAAAAGGCTATTATTATTATTGTTATTATTATTGTAACTCTTGGGAGGCAGGTGGGACCTATGTAACTGTCATGTCCTTGTTGCATGTATGTCTGCTTTATATTTTCCTCATATTATAAACCAGTGTTTCTCTATACAGACTGAAAGGAAAAGTTGCTGTACAGAAATGTTTGTGTTTATGCATTTTTACATGTGGCTGTATATACCTCCTAGTACTATGCAGTGACACTTATTTGACTCCATTTATTTTTCACCTAAACATGAATAGTATGTTTTTCAGTAGCTATCAAAACTCTGCCAAGTAAATCAATCAAAATTATCCCAAGTGTCTTTTTTTTTTTTTAATATGAACTGTATAATTAATGCCTCCTTAGTCTACTGCTTGTTTATTTGACTAAATTAAAATGGCAGTGCTATTTTGGGAGAGGGTGAAGAGAACGTGCATCTGACAACTCTTGGGAGGCCGGTCTCCTTCTTTGCGAGCGAGCTGGGGGTTTCTCTTGACCGAAGCAAAAGTTTCATCCCCAGCAAGGGTTAGCAAACAACCCACGAGCGGTGTAGCTCGCGGTGAATTGGCTAGTACAGTCTTATAGCACAGCGAGTTATTTAAAACCTCCTAAGCCATGCTGCCGTGATGAGGTCGTAACTGTCTGCAAGCACGAGCCGTTCCTGTATGACACAATCTGAGATTTTCATAGCTGTCTTCGAGCCATTTACCAGCGATATGAAGCGCAGCTGGCACGCTGCCTTTGACAGACACGGTGTCTTCCCTCTCCCGCTCGGCGCGCTCTGCTGAGGTGTGCTTCTTCCCGGCTCACGTTTTAATTCCTGGGTGCTCGCACCACCTCACCCACCCCTAGGTAAGGCAGCTCCCCTGGGATCGCGCTGTGGCCGGAGCGGAAAGCTGGGCACCCCCAGCCGGATCCCTCTGGCCTCGTCCTGTACCACTTCACGTGCTGGGAAATCTGCCTCGCTCTCTCACCTCGCCAAGGCCCCAGAGAGGCCAGAAAGGAGGCAAAGGGCTTCCCCTCCCTCCCTCCGCGTCACTCCAGCCTCAAGAAATGGCAGCGTGTACAAGAAGGCAGCGCGCGGCGGGCTGCCTCCCACAAGGGTTATCCCTGCCCGGCCACTTCTAGCTGGCTAGCTCCGGGGCAGTGACTTCTGCTTCCTCGAGAGGCTTTCCTCGCTAGCCGCCCTCCTCCTGTCTCCAAGCGGGTGGCCCTTCCCTGCCCCACGAACCGAGTGGCAACGGGTGGGGGGGGGGACACTCGGAAGGGACAGGTGTCCTCACAGGCCGGCTCTGCTGTCTTGAGCTGTGGCAAGCGGGGGGAACCTCTCTTCACCTCAGCGGCTTCACTGCTGCTTGATGTGCCGGGCTAAAACTGCGCGTTGTGCTCAGGGACGCCACGACGAGCATCCCCTCTTGCAGCCCGCTCGCTCGCTGGCTCACAGCCAGGGCCTCCGCGTACTCAAGCGTGGAAAAGAGGGCACAGTTTTACTCATGAGTACAACTATTTCTAAAATAGGTCAAGAGACCCATGCCCTAAAGATGCTTCCTCGTCTATCCTGGCTGCGAAGGCTGCTAGACAGCCACTTCAGAGGGAGATGGCTACCCTGTAGACATCTGTTTGCTCACATTCAGCAACCCTGGAGAAAGAAGCAGTAGCAGGAAGCACAGAGGACAGAGGTGCAGTGGGGCCGTTTCGCGCAGCGCGGTGCTTCCAGCCAGCCTTGCTGCGCCAAGCCAGGCTGCAGAGCACGCTGCAGAGATGCTCCCTCGGAGACGGCGCTGGTGCCTCTTGCCCGGCGCCCAGGCTCGTCCGTTAGCAAAGACAGGGCCCGTGGGACTCGGGGAGCCTCAGGCAAAGCCGCTGTCTCCCTAAAGAAGCTATGTCTATATTGGTCAGCTGAACAACAGCCAGGGATTCCTGCCAGGCCTCGAGCACAGCTGTCTGTACTGCCAGACTGTAAGAGTCCCTGGGAGTGCTTGGCTTCAGGACAGCGACCAGGCTCCCAAACAAGCCCCACGTCCACAGCCTTTCTCAACAGGTACTTTGGACGCAGGATAGGAGAGATCAATAGCAAAGACATGAGTCCTCCTGCACCATGTGGCCCCAACATTTCCAGGCATGTTTGATTGGCACAGGAAGGTGTAGCTAGTGAGACCCCATGGAGGGAGTAGGAAACACTGACGACATTTAACATTTTTCCTGCCTGGCCCGATATATCCCAGCAGGAACTGCACCAGACTCAGGGTGAGGGCTGACCTTTCCCACTGCTTCTAAATGGCTTGGCAGGAAGTGGCAGCGGATGATCCGCACAGCCAGGAACACTGCTCCCTCCCATGGCAGCACAGCCTCGCAGCAGCAGCAAGAGCAGCAAGGACAGGCATGGCAGGGATCCTGCTATGGTAAAACACTCGCATCATCCTAATTTTAAAATGACCTCGTTCTGGGTACATGCAGACCATTCCGATAGAGCCCCTTCCACAAGATTTCAAATCCTTCTAAAGTACATGTCAAAGTAAAATGCAAAAATTCACTTTACTTCCATCTCACAAGATTGTTTTGAACCAGCTCAGACAGAAGTTACTGGTTTAACAGGGAGCTCACAGGATGATTTTTAAGCAAATATAATACGCAACAGGTCAGGCAAGCTGATAGAAGTGGCGTGTTTGGGACTTAAAATCTAAGTGAGAAAAACAGACCAACAAACAACCCCAAAACAAGTGTTTGCCAATCTTGCATTTTCATTACAAGGAACTCACACAGACAAGCTGAAACTTAAATCATTATCTTCTCAACAATGATTCAGCCTCTTCTGTGCTGAATAGCAACTACCCGGTAAGGTAAACGAGAGCAGTTCCTGCTGAACATGCATTGACACTTGTATTGTCACTACATGACTGACAGTGGGACAACAAAGATGCACAAGCTACAGTTTTTGGAGTGCTGCCCGTGATGTTTTCATTGTGGCTGGCTGGTCTACCTTGTTCTATAGGAGAGTTACTCTGTTTTATCCCATATGCCCATGAACATTAGAAAAATCCTGTTATACAATTAAGCTTTTGGATGAAATATTCACTGAAGATGCATCCATGAGGTTCATGTTATAGTCAACAGACCTGACGGAGAAATCTATTGCTCAATATTGATTTGACATCAGAGAAGAAAGAAGAAAGTCAAGTTTCTCTCAGAAAATGAATGTGATTTCCGCCAATACCAGGCATCTAACTTTCTCTAGGGAAGACATATTTGACGCCTCAGTTACTGTGTGTCTTTAAAATTATTTTAGAAGGAATTTATTACATTTTCCAAAAGCACAGTTAAAAAGAGGAATGTGTTAGAATGCACAAGGTATATTATTGTACCCACCAAATTCACCAGAACCTTTAAGGTAAATACTGAGGAATGTCTCAGAATATAAGCACTGGCCAAAACACCCTTTGTGAATCTGTGTATGAACACCAATGGTGACCGATTATTCTCTTTTTGAATTCCTTTTTCAAATAAGGACTACACTTTTCTTGTTCCGTGTCATTCATCCTCCAACAGGAGTTCTGTCTGGCATAAGGTTATTACTCAGAGCCCAGAACTCTATCCTAAATTATATCTGCTGCAAAGGAAGCTGTCCCATTCTCTCCTGTGTTTTATGCATGTAACTATTTACTTAGTGTGAACGCTATGTGTATTAGCTTTGATCTGCTGGAGAATCAAACTTACAGAATATATATAGCAGAGAGAAGGACTACATGCATGTTCCCAGAAGGCTGATCAGACCGGCAGGGCTACATGGTAGTCGCAATCACATTTGAGCAGCAAGATAACTGCAGTAGCTCAGCTAAAATTAGGATTTCATGAATAACACTCAAAGTCAGACTTCCCTTCCTTTTAAGAAACAAATCTGCTAGTCAAAGGAGTTCCCTTATATTTACACTGATTCTTTATATTATGTGCCACAATACCCATGATTGTGTGGAAATTACTACAGTAAAACAATTACATCCTAATCTTACTCGTTAACTTACCCTCCAACCCCAAAGACTTAGTGTAGTCTGTTTTACAGTATAATCCGCTGGCTTCTTATACACAAATACCAACAGACCATCTGCATATACTGAGGAGTTTAACTCCTGCTTATGCAAAATATCTGCAAATTTACAGAGGGTTACACAGGAAGTTTAAAATCCTGAGAAGATAGTCCTTTCAAACAGTAAATTGTTTTAAAAAAATTACAACCCTGAAGAGCATTTTATTGCTTTTTTACATTTAATATAATTACAGGTTCTTGCAACTCGATAAAGTGCACAAAATGTATGAAGCCCCAGAAATTTCCTTTTCTCAAATCTTCTTCTTTTTTTTTTAAGTCTCAGTGGCCTGTTTTGGTTTTCTGTCTCATTTTCCTCTATTTTTAATAGATTCTTTTTTATATACTTTGCTGTGCCTCCAAAACCTCTTACTATTAGGTGGATTTTAGCTTTCAGTAACTGAGAGTGCGTATTAAAGAGAAATTTCCCAATGGCCACCAGCATTGTGACATGGTATAGTTGTGCATTTGGATGTGAGATTAGCTCTAGAACAGCTACTTTATATTAAGATATCCGAGCTTTCGTGAAATTATGCTTGTACCAGGATTTTATAGCCCTTGAAAAAATGCAAGGTTTTCAAAAAGGAGCCCAAAGTTAGGCGTCTATGAGCCATGATGATCAAAATGGTATTTTGTGGTCCTCAGTTTTTAGCCTCACAATTGGTTGTAAACCTTTCAAAATCAAGATGTACTTCACAGACAACAACTAATGCAAATAATCAAAAGCATGGAAAACATATAGGAAAGATCTGAGGTTATTTAACCTAAAGAAGGGAACGTTTCAGTAGGTATATGATAAAGAGTCTTTAAATAGATAAGACATTGCTACCAGGAGGAAGGGCATTATCTGTTTGTACAAGGCAAGAAATAATGGGTTTGGGGTAGACATCAGGTCAAAGGTTTTAACAGGAAGACAGGAATAGACTCTCTGAGGAGGATATGGAGTCTGAAGGTCTTTAAGACCTGCTTAGGCACATACCTGTTAGAAATGATACCGGTGAAGTGTGCCATGCCTTTGACCAGTGGCATGGACTAAATGTCCTCCTGAATCCTCACAGAATCACAGAAGAAAAAAAACAGAGGCTATGGAAAACAAGGGGAAAGATTTCACACTGAGAAGAAAAGAGGATAATAATCAGTAAAGATAGTTCTGCAGGATTAAAGTTAATGAATACTTACAAATTCACAGAAGCATCATTCCCCATTCTGCAATGCTGCCGTTCAGAGCACTCTCTGCTCTCATATCACAAAAACCCTGCAGGAGGCCTGAGAGATGTTTGTCCCAACTGTCTTGCCTTGCACACTCAGTCTTTTTTCTGGGGAGTGAAGTTAAGGAAATCTTCCATTCGAGCTTCTTTCCTGAAGAAAATGTTTTTTATGCTATGGTTGCCCTTTTGTGTTAAAGTTACCAAGGCACACTGACTAATCACTGGAATGATCAGAAGGTCATAGAGATGCCCAAATCCAGCCCTGAGCATGTCTAAGTTGATGTCTTTGTTCACTTCACAAAACCAGAGTAGTTTGTGTGAGGATTAGATATCTGCAATTCAATCCAGATGACTGCTTTATTATGGAAAAACGTTCTTCTCCACACCACCCAGCAAGACAACCATCATGTGATGAAGTCTCATGTGCTTCTGTTCTGTCCCCGTTGAAGCAGAAGGCTTTAAAGGAAGAGGCAGAAGAAGATGTACAGCTGCCAAGGAGACAGGCTTAGAAGTGTGTGAATGTCATGTGCCTGTATGGATATCTAAAGGATTAGGGGAGAATTAAATGTTTGGCTTATCTTTGCTGTTCAACTCAGCTTCAAAGTTGGAGGATAATATTAAAGAAGATATTTCCTCTTTTTAAATACTAGTGGGCTACTAAAACAATAGCTGGAAAATGCACTCATGATATACAGATTTACATACAAATGTATTGGGCAATTCTTATCAGATGGGTGAAGAACATGCTATCCAGAAGCATGAGGTGGTGATATAAAGTCCACAGTTTTAGGTATCAGTGTGTAGTCCCCAGCATGGACACAAAGCCAGCTCAAAATTCCTCTCTGGGAAACAGAAGAAAAGCATCCTGGCTGGTGATCTCAACGTTCCCTAACACAAGGCTGCAGATGAGTTGACCAGCAGTAGGTGGCACTTCTTTTTCCTAGGAGTGGTTCTTTCTTGTTCTGACAGAGTGGGCAGGTCTGGGCGGTCACCTGTTCGGCTGCTGCCGTTATATCGGTTTTGTATATAGAATCAGAGCTCTTACATTTCCCAAAATGGTGAACAGGCTTCACCATTGCTTTCCCATAACATTTTAGGAGTCCTGAAACACAACCAGAGTTGATGAGATCCTCAGGTCAGCAGGTGCTTCCTGGGCTGAAGGCTCTGTTAAGGATTCAAGTAAATGCGGTGCCTTAGCTTGCAAAGGAAGGAATGCACAAGATCATAGAATCATAGAATGCTTAAGGTTGGAAGGGACCTCTAGAGATCATCTAGTCCAACCCCCCTGCACACGCAGGGTCACCTAGAGCAAGTGGCTCAGGACTGCGTCCAAGCGGGTTTGGAAGATCTCCAGAGAAGGAGACTGCACAGCCTCTCTGGGCAGCCTGTGCCAGGGCTCTGGCACCCTCACTGTCAAGGAATTTTTCCTTAAGTTCCTGTGGAACTTTTGGTGCTTCAGGTTGTAGCCGTTTCCTCTAGTCCTATCAGCTGCCACCACTGAAAAGAGGCCGGCACCATCCTCCTCGCTGCCTCCCTTGAGGTACTTATAGACACTGATGCACAAGATATTTCTCAGACAGGCTGTGGATTACTGTGCAGCTCTCCTCTCTGACACAGCTCTACAAGGAATGCCAGTGGAAAATAGACCAGAAAAAGAAAATATTAAATCAGACTTTTGCTGAACTGAGAAACTCGCAGCTCCTGGAAGAAGGTTAAAGGAGCTTTAAGATACCTTGGCAAGTTCCTGATCCCCAAAGTCCCCAAAGCAGTCTAAGCTATGCAGAATAGCCCACAGTTGTGCATAGCTTAGATCACTTTGGGGACTTTGTCTAAGCCATGGCAACTGCTGTTAGGTCAAAACTTTGCCTGGGGCAGCCATGGTCCTCTGTGCTGTGGCTGCTCTCCTGAGCTGGGCCTTTCTGTCTCCAGCATCATCTTCTCTCCAAAATACATCTGGGCTAGGGCTTCTGAAAGCATCTTTACACAGCAGGATAATAGCTGTTTTCTTCATGAGAGAACATCTCTTTCATTCGAATTTGGGGCCTTTATGGTTCCTTTTCACTGCTCTTATTCATTATATTCATTGTATTATTCATTATGGAAGGAGTAGAGCAAAGGTAAAAAAATAGCTTATTGTATCTTTCCCCTCTCCTGCCGTAGTCTCTTTCTGAAAGGTTATCACCAAAATGGTTATTTTAGACTAGCAGCAATTGACATTATCCCCAGAGAACTAAGGCTACTTCTTTGTAAGAGCAAGTATTCCTTCTGAGCAAATGCAGCGCAGACTGCCTCAGCTACCCATCACCTACCACAGCTGCACTATTTGCAACTTCACAGGCCCAGCAATGAGGAAAGTAACATTCTTCAACTTCACTACAGCTACAGTGTAAGCTGAAAATGCTTTTGTTAGGTTTAATTAGGGCAGGAATGTATTCTACATAGTACTATCAAAATATTTTGACAATATTAGTAGATGTTCAAGTTATTAAGCAACATATTCATGCAGCCAAAGGCCTCACTTTAAATCTTGTCCATGTAGAAATGTTTGAATTGGACAACAACATTTCTGTCCTTCCTCTCCTTTTCTATCTAAACATGAATAAATGTATCTCTCGCAGGGGAAGCTGCT
Source organism: Nothocercus julius (assembly GCA_013398735.1). Taxonomy (NCBI): domain Eukaryota; kingdom Metazoa; phylum Chordata; class Aves; order Tinamiformes; family Tinamidae; genus Nothocercus; species Nothocercus julius. Next base: position 412,352 of record VZSV01000042.1, read on the forward strand.
CCATCCTATCTTTAGGTTACCTAGTCCTTCCTTTTACAAGAGATTCTCATGACATTTTAAGGAGAGATCATCCCTCTATTTTTTTTTTTGGAAGCAGGTGTTTGACATTCAGTGCAGGGAATGCCCTCAGGGTAAAGATGCATCTTTGCCCTGAGAAATTCCATTCTGCCTTGGTTGAGACATTTAATGTTAAATCTCTGTTTTTTCACTTTTCTCAATTTCCTTACCCTGGAAAAAATGTTGGTGACTTGCCAGAATGACTGAAGCATCCGAGGGAGTTGTGAGGAGCAGTCTGGCAGATCGTGCTAAGGCTTATTCTGAATTCCTGCTAGTTTCAGGTGCTGCCAACCCCACTAGCACCTCTGCTCCACACAGTTGCTTTTGCAGCAGTTGGCCAAACCAAACGTGTTGCAGCCAAAGCATCGGACTCCAAACTGCCTCAGCTCATGAGCCATCAGAGTCTGTCTACCAGCGCGCTGGGGATAGATGGGCTGAAGCTGTTGGTAGAGCAACAACAGTTACTTCCTGGAGACACTGTTGAGATGCCAGGGCAGCTGTAGCTCAAGATGGAAGATGGTGCTTCACATTACGGTCCTTTTGCCACTCGAGTCCTCACGCTGGGTCCAGAAGGAGGGCTTTTCAGGAACAAAAACTGCATTTGGGAAGAAAAAAAAAGGTTGATTTAGGCCTCTTCTCTCTCCCTCTCCTGTAATCCTACCAGATCCAGCACTGAACCTAACTTTTGATTCTTTCCCTTTCTTGTCAGCGACAGGAATTTCCTGGATTTTAAGGCTGAGAAATGAGTGGTATCATCTTCCACCCGAAACTGTCTGATGGTGCCATATATCCCTCTCAGTCTCTCAGACATATTGCAGGGAGATGAGGCCCTTGCCTTTCAAGGCCAGGAAAGAGACGATAGCGAGTGGTACTCCTGCTCCTCATCTTTTGAGCCAAATACATGGACAAAGACCCCCAAAACCGCAGAATACACAGAGGAATGAGAGGACCATGAAAGTCTCAGACTTACAGTGTCAAAGGCTCAGGAGTCACTCACTGCAGATGATAGTGAGCGATGATGAGAGATGAGAGATGATTTACTACACTCATGTAACATAATTAATGCTTCTTTTTGCCCTTTACAAGTTTCAGAAGTTTGTATCAGCACTGCAGTGGAGTCTTGTTATTTAGGTTACAAGTATTTGAGAATCAAATGACAGAATATGGGCAAAAAATGGCATATTTATAGCTGCTTGTGAAACCTGAATTCCACACACTTACTTGAGAACATTACAACCCTTTTTAGTTACATGGTCCTATTATGTTCTTTATCCTGAACTGTGTCTAGCACATACAGTTCATTCCAGTTCAATCCCATTCACAGATGGGATTTCCAAAGGGAATACATTCAGGCTGCATTGGGGAATTTGGCACATATGTTGTTGCAGCCCAGGTACTTCTTTCAACAGTTTCATTAATCAACTGTCACATAGATGTGACTGCAAAACAAGTGGCAAGATAGTTACAAGCTGGCTGCTACTTCCATGATCTAAAACCAGCTTCACAACATGGGAAGTGCTGTTCCTCTCTATGAAGATACCAAAACTTTATTTTTCTACCTACATTATGAGTTTGGCAGAAGTTTTAGTCAGCCATAAACAAAAATTTCTCCCTCTGCTTAAAAAATCCTTCTAATATTCTTTCAGCTCCTTTCTTCAGTTTAGTAAGAGCTTACTATAATTTCAAGACCTGGCTCAGACTTCTTATTAACCACAGAACATGTCAAAGACAGTGAAGAACATGCTGCCCTATTCACAGCTTCCCATGCTACTCAACAGCATCTGGGACACCCAGTGAGATACTCTTCACCTCTCCTTCTCTACGCAGCCACTCCTGCTCATCATCTTCTTGGGAGAACCCTTTCCAGCTGTCTGGTGCCCCTAGAAGGACTGACCAGATTCTCGATACTAAGTGTGCAGTTCTGGGCTCCCCAGTATAACTGGGATGTGGAGCTTCTAGAGAGGGGTCCAGTGCAGAGCAACCAAGATGATTAAGGGCCCGGAGCATCTATTGTATGAGGAAAGACTAAGTGAGCTGGGCCTGTGTAGCCTGGATGCAGGGGTGAATGCAGGGAGGATGGGGCCAAACTCTTCTTGGTGGTGGCCAATGGCAGGACAAGGGGTAATGGGTACAAGCTGAAACACAGGAAGTTCCATCTCCATGTGAGGAAGAACTTCTTTGCTGTGAGGGTGCCAGAGCCCTGGAAGAGGCTGCCCAGAGAGGTTGTGGAGTCTCCTTGTCTGGAGATCTTCCAAAGGCACCTGGCTGCCACCCTGTTCCCCGTGCTCTGAGTGTCCCTGCTGGAGCAGGGGGGTTGGACTAGATGATCTCTAGAAGTCCCTTCCAACCTCAACCACTCTGTGATTCTGTGAATCTCTGTCTAATGGGCATGGAGCCATTGAGAAGGAACTCCTTGGGTAGATCTAAATTGAAAAGATAATTGTTAAATTATTTTATTAATAATTAAAGAGGGCCAAAGGACCCTGGGATTTCTCCCACAAAGCCAAGTGGAGCAATTGGCTTCTGCCTACAATGAGTAGGACTTGTGCCTTCTGGAGCAGTCTGGCCACATCAGCTCTGTACAGCACTTGACTCTTCTCTGAGTCTCCCATGGTCCTAAGACATCATTTTTATTTGTGAGGATTTTCCAGATCAACATGTCTGCTACAAAATGAGACGAGTCAAGCAGGTATTTTCATAGCAGAAATGGAAGGGTATGTCTTGCACATTTGGTAGCACGGCAGGAGAGCACGAGTGGCCATTTGACAGTACAGAGCTTGCCGGAGTAGTGCCAGAAGGTTGTGCAGTGTGCAGGGAGTCCAACCTCATACAGCCTCGTCCCACACTGCCTTTTAAGAGTTACCACTGGGGCAAGCTCAGTCTGGGAGACAGTTCACCCCAGGGATAACTCTCAGAAGGCCATGTGAGTGTCTTGAAGACAGCAGGCTGAAGTGATTTCTCTCTTGAGCTAATAAGACAAAAATCGAGCAATGTGATTAATGAGAACTTAAAATTGCTCCTTGGGTCTCTTATTTAGCATTACAGACATTCCCTAAGAGCTGCCATCTCCAAATGATAGTAACACTGGAGGTGGAAACAAGCTTCATCCCTCATTGTGTACAGGGGGTTAATACGTTTTTACTGCCTTCCTGAATATTTTTCCTAGCTCACCCCCTGTAGCTCTACTTACATAGAGCTAAAAAATCAAACACTTCTCAAATATCTCTTTCTTTTTTTTTTTTAATTGCACTCACTGTTAAGTTTGTAATTTCCAGCCCTTTCATCACTAGAGCTAAACACCCTATTGATTCTCAATGAACCTTCCATGGAGAAATTCAAGCCATTGAGTTAAATGAAAGGAAGACCAAAAGGAATTAATTCCTACTTCATGCTATATTCTAGACGTCTCCATCTCATTTTTAAGACCATTTCCAGCTCTTACCACCATCTCTTTTTAGCATGTTATAATAAAACAATGCCACAAATGCACATTTCCTTAATAGGAAAAGAAATATGAGATAAAATCAAGTATTCTTAACTATTTCCCTAATTGTAGCTATTAAATACAGCAGTTGCAGATCAAGATCTCAATACAAGAAGTCCTGTGCACACATATACAATACAGAGACAACAAGTGTCTCAGACTCTGTAGACCTAAAGTGAACCTGCATTCAAGGGATTGTTTAAAACTGCCTGACTCCAGTGGTCTGTACACACTGGGCACACACTGGGATGGATCCTGGCGTCCTCATGAGCCTCTGTGAGATGTAAGGCTTCACTGTTCCACGAGGAGTCACTAGTCAGGGATGTGAGTGAGGATGGGAAAGCACAACACTGCCTGTCACAAGTGTTCAGATGTAAACACCTACCAAGAAACACTATGCAGCATTAGGCTCAGATTGAGTTCATAGCTCTACCTCTGTAACACCCAATACCAATATGTAAACAGAGATGCATAAAAAAAAAAAAATCTAGTAGTAAAAGAGAGTGTCAGAAGCCCATCAGCTTCTGCCTCTGTTAGACATATATGAGATGGAAAGCAAAAACATTGACAAGGTGGCATTACAGCCAGAAAAGAACCACATCATGGGTGATCTAGGGTAATCAGTCCGCTCAGGTTAACGTTGAGTACAGTAATCTTGGAGATATGGTGACAATTTAAGTGTAACCATAAGTCCCTCTCTTAGTTTTGACTAGTTTCCAGCTTTGATGACACAGGCATCATGCACGAGCAGGACTAAATCTGTGCCCCGTGACCATCTTGTAACAGATGTTCCTGCAACCACAGGCAGCTTGAGCTCCAAATCACAGCCACAGCACATTGTTCTTCATCGGCCTCTCTGTGTGTGCCAGTGCTCGCGCTGTTTCTGACCTCATACTTTATCAACTGATGAGGCTTGACAAAAGGAATACATGCCACCTCCGAAGCAATTTGATGGTCATAAATCACTGTGGGGTCTAGCCAGTGACAACTGCTTCTTCCCAACGCACTGAGAATCTTTTATCAGCTGCCCACTGCCCTTAAGCTGTACATCAAGGAGACAAGAAAATATAATAAATCTGAGAGCCATTTTAATGAATCAAAGGGAAAGACAAGGGTGTCTCTGGTCGTGTGGTTTTTAGAACAATTATGGGACTGAGTCACGCTGCAAATTTGTTGGTCTCACTAATGTGGACCAAGAGAGGAAGGCACAGTGTGTGAAGTTGCCATTGCCATGAAATATTTAATGTGTTGGCTAATGGGGCACAGGCAGGGATACTGGAATATCTGAGTAACATGGGGAAGATATGAGCGATCCTTAGAGCTCCCACAAGGAGAGCTAGCTTTTGGATGTATGTGATTTTAATGGTGGGTTGCGGTGAAGGACACAGCGAGGCCATTTTCAAAAGCAGTTAGGAATCCCACTCCCTTGTCTTTCAATAACTGTGGTGAGTTGTGTGATGGGGAATAGGGGGAGAGAGTGCGTTTGTCTTATAACATATAAAAGCAGGTCAAAGGCTGCAGCAGGGGAGTGTGCTTTTTAGCGGGAATTATTTGAGCACAACGTTGTGCTTCATGGTTGTGCCAACAACCTTGGCCAACAGAAATACGGCTTCTTCGCTGCTCTGCAATCCTACACCCCAGGCATATTTAGTCAAGGAGTCACAGATCATGTCCAAACATCCCCAAGTGACCCTGAAGAGGCTGAGTGCATTTGTGGCAGGGTGCTTGTGCTACGTGACTATGCCCCTAGATTTGGGGACCCTAGTGATCACCGAATGAGATAAGACAGGGCAGCATTTAGCTGTGCAGCAGCCAAGCCAGGTCATTCCAGAGAAGGGATATCTGTAACATCTGGCATGTTCATCTACTATACACCAAATAAGGTAGTAGACATAGATATAGAATGAGAAAGCCTCTTATTTAGCAGACACATTTAAATAAATAGTTTAAATACAAACAGTGGAAATACTATCTCCTCTTACACTGAAGGCCTGAGCCAAAAGTTTTACCTCCTGTCACTTAATCACGCTTTCCATGTTATGTAAAATGAACCCCTTCACTCTATACTCACCACAGCTCAGACAGCTTCTAAACACCTAACGAAGTCAGGTGTCATACATTTTACATTTCTTGTGTGTTATAAACAAACAACAACAAAAACACAGTTTCAAAAATATTGCAGGATGCCTGCTTGTCCTTTACTTGGAAATTATCTTTCCCAAGAAAGTACCTTTTCCTCTTCATTTTCATGACCCCTGTCATTTTCTCTTGTCTTTCACAGTATCATTGACCTCAGCAGGGTCAGGCACACCTCTTCAAAGACACACACAGTTTTATTGCTTACCCATGATAATGCTGATTTTCTGTTATTGTTCCTGTGTTTAAATCACAAAACAACAGAGCTTTCCCTCAAAAAAGACAACTCGTGTTACTTGTAAGATAACAATGAGGGACCGGGCAAGCAAAAGTAGGTTAACAGCATGAGCAGTGCTTATTTTGCCTCAGTTATAAAACAATCTTATGAATTGTCTCTAATTGGGTTTGGTTATGTCAGAGCCTTTAGTTAATTCTCCATCACTTGGCAGAGCCCTGAGGTAACTCACTTGCCAGAGAGAGAATTGTGACTGTCTTTGGCAATGTGGTATTGCTAAGCAGAGAGATGCACGAGCAGACTGCTGGTTTCCTGGAGAGGTGCAGGAGGTGATCAACTGTTCTCCTCTACGAAGCAGCAGGGGGAATTTCCAAAGGGTTTCACAGGCCCTGGGGATAAGGCCAAGAACAAAACAGGGCAGTGATAAGCAAATAGGACACTTCATCAATAAACTACTTAGAGATGCCACATCAATAGCAAATTAGAAAGAAAGGAAGGCACTCTAATACTTCCACATAGCAAAGGTGATTTATATTTTGGCAGGGGTTTTTTGCTACCTGACTTTTTTAAACATCTTCATCACTCTGAACCTATGCCAAGCAGATAGAATAAAAATAAATACTAACTCATAGATAGTATACGGATATTAGTCTTACCAGATTTGAAGGGTAGACGTGCACTGCCCTGTGCTAGCTCCACGGCACTGATTCTCCCCAGGGGTTACTACCTTCAGGTAATCAGTCCTGAGAAAGACTGGGAAAAGGGAGCACCAGTGGGAAAGGGCTACCAGGCTCAACATAACCACTTTGCAAAGGCAAAAATCTCCTGCTACTACAGCACCCCCTACCAGCCCGTCTCCCAAGAAACACAGATACTCACTCTGGAAGTCGCAGTCTGTGTCCAAACACATGTGGAGAAAACAGCAAAGAAGGAAAAAAGAAGAGAAGCGGGGAGGAGGGGGAGAAAACCTCTCCTTTCCAGGAAAAAAAAAAAAGAAAAAAAGAAGGATCTTCTGAAGGGTTTCTTGTCCCAGGCTATGGCAAACATATCAAAAACTTTTGCAGCTAGGACAAAATCAGCACAAGGCTATTAATCTTTTCATTTTGACAATATCAAAGCATTTTGGTTTGAGTTTTAACACTGTAATAAAACACTAGCAATTCACTTAAGTTAAAATATCATTCGGACAAAGGTATGTTTTCAAGTATAAATCAGCTTCAAAAACATCCCAAACTAAGTTTGCTCGATAGCAGCCAGGGTCCTGACGGAGGAAACGTAACAGCAAGTTAAGAACCCTGCTCTGCCTGTGTTCGCTCGCACAAGCTTTGGGTGACTGAGCCTGCGGGGAGATACCCCCCAACGCTGGGACACAACGTGACAGAAGGGTCACAGCAATGCCAACTCGTTTACTCTTTAGGGTAGGATCATGTTTACAAGAATAACCATTTTACAGTGGCAAAATATTAATGCAGATTAAATTTCAGAACGCAAGCGGCTTGCGTCAGCTTGAGCTCCTGCTTTAGGTGGGAAGGTCCTGTTGGACAGATGCTCCTGGCATCAGGTCTCTCCTTCCAACAAGTGGCCAGCGGCCCTCGTTGGGGACCTGCTGCCTGCTTGCACCTTGCTGGGGTTTGGGTTTCTGCCGCCCACGATCATTGTCAACAGAGCTGTGAGCTCCGAGGACACCGGCTCTGTGTAAGGCTGCGGTTCTGCTGTCTTTGGAAATAATGCTAAGGACTTGTCTCCTCCTCACCAAAACGCTCCAGGAAACTAAATGCAAAACTGCTCTTCTCCCAGGAGAATCTACCTTTCCTAATCTTTAACGATACTGCACCCAGGGCAGAAAACATGAGGATGTATGTGACAACAACCCCCTTTCTGCGTGTGCACACGTAGGCACAAGCAGTGGGGACACCCTGCAGGGGTGACAGATCTGACCTACCACTCTCCACACCTGGGGCTGGGCAAACCCAGGGGGATTTAGATTTTGAGCAAAAATGGGCCATTAAAAACATGGAGAGCACAATCACTTGCTATTATATGCACAGACAGAGCACAACAGGGGATGTACTGTGGCCCTGTGTGCACATGGAATAAAAAATAATAATTTTAGGTGGATACCTGAGAAAGAAGAACGCCCTGCTTTGAAGAATGACTTTCATGTCCGGATGCACTGGGGAAAAGAAACCCCTGCAGTGTCGGGGGTACCGCACCGCGACCCTCCCCACACGGTGACGGGGTGTCACACAACGACCCTCCCCACACGGTAATGGGGGTACCGCACCGCGACCCTCCCCACACGGTGACGGGGTGTCACACAACGACCCTCCCC
>VZSV01000042.1:437741-483982 GCA_013398735.1 Nothocercus julius
CGGTCGCTCCAGCCGCGCCTGGCCTGGCGCGCGCCGGGGCGTGAGCGCCTTGGAGAGCTGCCTGCTCAGCTCTCGGAGCATGCGCAGTAAGTGCATTCGATTGAAGGGTGCTATCCGTTTTACACAACAGTATCATTTATTTTAAGCAAGTTCCTGCAGTTCCCCAAACTTCCATTTCTAAATTTCCGCTGTGCAGCATTGAAAAGTTGCCAATACTCTTGAAACCTGAGGGAGAAAGGACTGACTCCCAGCAAGAGCCCAATTTTGCTGTAGTACCTCATACAGTTAACACTGCCTATGCAATACCTTGCCATACTCCAAAGAATAGAGGTTGAAATGGAATGGAAACGCTGTGGCCTTTCGGTGGCTGTTTACCAGCAGTTAAGCAGCAAAACAGTTTTGAGACAATTAATAGATCTCCGGGCCCTTTGGAAACTCAGCTATAGCAGGCTCCAGGCTATTACATGCCTATTTAATGCAACTAGTAATGGTAATACTCCTGCTGGATATGGGTCTTGGCCCAAGCCAGCCGTGGAGCTTCATAGCCAACTCTTAAGAATGTCCTTACACCCAAGGAAACCTCTTTGAGGCCAGTGGGGATCCATAAGGACATAGGAATTAATTGGTGTAGGTAGTGCTCACTGCCATACTGCAGCTTTAGGGAATAACAGTGAACCGTAGAGGATCTTTCTTTCCAATCATATGGTGTTTTAAAAGCATTATTATCAAATGCTAATTTCAAGCAATCATGGTTCTAGGAGAGGTTGCAACATAAAATGCCATAAAATAAGCTTGTTTTAATTGCTTGCAGCTGTACTAAAAAATAAATGTTTTAAAAAAATCAGGTTTACTTTGGTTTGATCAAATCACACTCTGCTTTATCAGGGAGTTGTGTTAGTATAATGGAAGACTCTTTCTAATTCTCTTGGGGGTTATACTTGCACCTGAAGGAGGAGAGTTATGTGTGATAGAAAGCTTTTTTATCCTGAATTCATTCCACCATTGGAAAGCTGTGGTTGGAATTGTGCTGGCACGTGTTCAGGATTCTGTCTGTTTTCATCCAGTTGTAACACACTAATATCTCCCATCTGAAAGTTTGAAACTGAGGCCCATAGTTTCAGTGATTTAGGGTTTGATCAAGTTTGTGATTGTCACAGTGCTGGCTCAGTCTGTGCTGAGGTTTGATAAGGGATCATGTATATTTTGGTGCTTTAACCACCTTCGAGGGAAGAATACTTGACAATGGAAAGGGTGGAAACTCGTGGAAATTGTTGGACGTGATTGCAAGTGAGAGTGTGGTTGTATTTGTAGCCTTAGAAATGCACAATTCTGATATGTTGTGTTTCTCTTAACAGTGCTTCCACTTCTCACTCAGACCATTCTGCTCATACGAAATCTGCTTCTGCAATATCATCTGACTCGGTCTCCACTTCGACAGACAACTTTTCCCCAGATTTAAGGGTATGTATGTTTTGTCTTAAAAAAAAAAAAAAATGGATAAAATGAGTTCCTTCAGAGGCTGTTTCTTCCTCCCTTAAGTTTGGTTATGTTAAAATGATACCAACTTTCCGATTCATGCCAAATTTTAGTAGCCAAGGAAAGGACCCAAAATCAAACAGGTGAAATAGAAATTGTGGTTCAGTCTCTACCATGTTATTTCCTTCTTCATAAAATCTTCAGAAAGCTGACTCTGCAACCCACATTCAGAGATGATTTTTCAAAGGAACTCCATTTACTTTTGAGTGCTGTAAGTGAGTGAAGATACTGAACCAGCCACTTTTATAAACTTTTGTTTATTTGTTCTTCTAGCGTGCCTGTATATGTAAGAGAGGTTCACTCTTGAAAACTCCTGCTTGTTTGTAAACACTAAATCCTTGGAAATATCTTCTTTCACAGAAAGATTACAGTCTCTGAGCTGATGGAAAATACTTCTGATACAATAAATGATTCTGACATAAAAAGTTCCAAAAGGTTCCATTTTAAGTCCATTATTAAATCTGTTAATGGAAAATGCATAGTTTTAGTTTGGTGTCACAAGAGTTCTGAAAATTATCTATACATATCTCTTGCTGAAACCAAGGGAGTTGTTGATGTAGCACAGCTTTGAAAATAAGGTCCCTGAGTATAAATTACTGTCATTGGTACATTCTAATAGCAACTTCTAGCATTTCTCATCTGCGGCTGAGCAGCTTTGTAAAATCTAAACAAAATAAAGTGGCACAAAAACTCTAAATACAAAACTAATATGTGTCTCTGACAACTATGGTATTTTTTTCCCTGTGAATGTTGTCTGCATAGTTCTTAATTAACAGAAAGTCCTCCTGTTCATAAGTGGAAAGAAGTGGACACAGAAGTTAATTTTCAGAACATGTCCGTGTAGAAAAGTATATAATACATCTGAAGTTTTCACCATAAATTTGGGACATTCCTTTACTCCAGCATACAGAAAACACAGTTTCTTTTTAGGTTAGACTGAGTCAAAGCAATAACTATTTCTCTCTCCATTGCTGAGGCTGTTTGGTGCTGGAGAACATGCCAGGAGCATGGAATCAAGATCTGTTCGGTCCCCATGGATAGTCTCTTACGTCAGTATGGCCAGGGGACTGCTGTCCCACCAACTATCGGTCACAGAACCGCGTTACTGTTCACTCTCCAGGCTCGTCCTTGATGGCTGGTGCGAGCTGCCTAGTGAACATATTGGGGATGGAAGACTTACTGTGCATGGTGATCCATTAAAACCAGTATATTTCAGGTCTTGATACATGGAAAATAGACAATTTATTCTTTTTTTTTTTCCATCTTCTTTTTTTTCCCATTATTCTTTGCCTCATTTTCTCTGAATTAACAAATGTCATATGACAGTTTTGCAGGGCTTTGGCTTTAAGCCCCCTGCCTTTTTTTTCTTTTTTTTTTTTTGAGAGACAGAGGGAGAGTTTTTTTTCAAGGTCCTCATTGTTCTTATTGTTTTCTTTGACCTTTCTGAGATGTGGCTTTGCCCTTAATGTTCCAAGTGAGCTCGTATCATGAACTGTTACAGCCACGTTAGTGTTTTGCACACTAGCTGATTCCCTACACTCTTGGGCATCTTGTGCTTTGACAGCTTTGACTGGCGCAAGATCATGTCAATTCCAGAGTCTTAATGGGTACTGAGATCTGAGCTGAACACTTTATTTCTTCTTCTGAGAAGAAGATGAATCCCACATTTTTCTGGTTGTAGGTTGGTCGGTAGAGAAAATACTTTCTAAAGTGGGAACTAACAGAGTTTTTGTTTCCTCTGTGGTATGGATACAAGTGCCTGGTCACCACAGTGTTCTCATGAGGTGTTGTGTCAGTTAGCTTTAAGAGACTGAAAATAAGCATTTCAAGATTTTGAAGGGGGCCTGCCAATTGTGGGATTATGCTCTTGGTGGGTATTTAAATTATCCCTGCTAGAATGAATTGCTGCATGGACCCATCATCACTCCTACCTCCACTTGGTCTCTGGCTCTGCATGTGCGTCAGCTCAAATTTAGGAATTAGATTTATGTGGCCATGGAAAAAAAACTTTATGATAGTTACAGTTAGCAGTATAATTTTTTTTTGTGGGGAATATTTAGAAGAGCAGTAGGCGTCTATTGGGAGGAGGGATTCAGGAGAATGACCCACATATTTTCTTGCAGTCTGTGCCTGCAGATTTTTTTAGAAAACAATTAATACAACCACGTGTGTGTGTGTTGGTGTATGCTTGTAATGAGGTAAATGAGGAATTCCCCTGGGAATTCCTGCTGAACGCCCGTGCAGTATTTTTCCTAAATCTTTCTCCAAAGTGTTTCATAGTAAGTTTTATTTATTTTATTCATGTTTTTTAAGGTAGAGTGAGCTTTTTAGTATCAGGAACTAAGATTAAATTGCTTTTCCCCTGCAATTTATAGAATTTTCACTTCATAAACTAACTCAAAATAACTTTCGGCCTGTTGAGTTAGTGGTATAGAAAACAAAGCACTATTTGGTTCTTTCCCCTCCTTCCCACCCCATCCTGGTCTCAAATCTGAAGCTGTTTAGAATTGATTTAGGGAATGTACTTTTCAAGGGAATTTTTAGCGAATACACTGCCATATGTTTGAACATAAGTTATAGATCAGGCATGGAAGTAGTTGGAAGTGAAAATGAGTTGGGAATTCATATATATTTTGTACGTTCAGAGTGAAAATTCAAAAACACCTTAGAGCCAATGTTGCCAAAGGGGCTGGAATGCCTTTATACCTCTTACAGATCTGGGCGCTTCGTGTTTTTTTACACAATAAAATTATTGTTCTTAAATCCTATAGGTAGTATTTGGTCTGCTGCCTATGGGCAAATGTGTCTGTGTAGGCTCCCAAGTTTTGTTGGTAATGCTCTTTTATCAGTAGGGACTTTATTTTTGAGTTAGCTTTTGATTTATAGGATATAGGCTGAAGTTTAAGATCTTTGAAGTAGTTCTCTCAAAAGATTCGGATTCCCTGCCAGGATGTCACTTGGATTTGGGAAGCCGTGGACGTGGCCATGGGAGTCTGCTGCTACTTCCCTTAAGAACAGGAAGCAAACCCCAGTGTGTCAGGCTGGCTTAGCTGTGTCACCTGCTTGGCTGTGCAGCTAAGCTGGGGTGACACCCCAGTGTGTCACCTGCTTACCTGTACAGCCTTCAAAAAAAGGGCTTCAAACCTGTACTCTGGCCTTCCTGTTTGTGGCCACTAAACCATTCTCCTCTTTGAGAACAAAAATCAGATCCACAATTCCTGAGTCCTCAAGGTCCAGAAACAATCGGACAAGCCCTTAGCCAACCATGTGTCCTTTCCTCCGCCGTTGTTTGCTCATTCCGGTAAATCACTATATATATTTTTTTAATAATTTACTCCTTTAATATAAGAGTGATCAGTGCTTTGGCAATGGGTTATGCAAATAACCCACCATAGTGTCGCATGCCCAGGACTCAAAGATTAGAAAAGGGAAGAAACAGTTGCCTGTGTAACCTTAATTTGTTATGCATCGTATGTGTGCAATGAGGATTTTTTTGGACAAACCCAAATCACGCATGTGATTTATTTTGCAAGATACATAACTGATGAATGACAGAAGGTCTGTGAAGCAGTTTTCTCCTTCTAAGACAATAAGTGGAAGCCATCGGTACCTTCCATAAGCTTCCTGAGTGGAGTTCATTTGGGTTTGTCTTCATTTACGCTACTCAACTGCAACTCGTTTCTGGTGAATGGAAAGAATTGGGTCATTTAAGATGTGATTTATCTCAGGGTTTAGTAAATGCCCCCAGTAAGTCAAATGAGTAAGTGAGAACATCCTTCAGTTAAGCTGCAGGATCCTTGTTGCATCCTTGCTGCAGGATGGTGTGAATTATATTTGAGGAGCAGCAACTGCTTGCTCAGAGTGGATCCCAGCCTTAGCTGTGCTCTAGTAAAGGTGAAGTTTTGCCTAATTTGAAAACCATACATGTTTTTCTTCTGACTATGGAGAGAGCACAGGATGAACTGCCAGATGTAGTGCTCAAAAATTGGGCTGAAACCTCTGCCTCAGGTCACACTGGGCTACATTAACCTTAATGCCAGTCACTGACTTTGCCACCTTTGTGTTACTTTACTGTAGCTTTAGCGCAGACTCTCTTAGAGTAGTTTTCTGTAGGATGTGTATGTTGTTAGTAGAAGAACATATTGAAGAAAGATGTGATTTTCCCCATCCGTTGCTGTAAATCACTGAAACTAGCCTCAATGAGCTTTTCCATCACTATCTCCCTGCCAATGCAGGAAGTATGTCAGGCTTTGCTTATGTGTAACACATGTTCAACAAGAGCTGGGGTAAGAGAGAGGCATAACTTTTTAAACTTGAAGCATGCGTTTAAGCACCTTTTTTATTATTGCTATTAAGCAACTTTTTTTGTTAGTGAATGATGCTAGCTTGGAAACACTAAATCATGAAAAAATATATCTCATCACCTGCAGTGTAATTCAGCCCTGGAATGAGTTTTCCTCATCATTCTGCCACTCAATTCCAACCCTAGCTTAGCAGGGGTACAGGGATAAGTATTTTAATGTCAGACTGAAAAGTCAAGGGACTTTTCACGCGAAAGCACCCAGAAAAAGGACAGAAGTGCAGAGATACAGAGAGGTGTCAACTGTCCTGCTCAGTGCACTGGTCTATGACCACTATTAAATTGCAGACTATCATCCCTAGGTCATGATATCCCCATGGTGACAATAATTGACCTGTGGTCGCAGCTAGATTTGTGATGTAAACTGATGATGTATTTACTGAGAGTAAATAAACTTCTTTTTTCTTTTTTTTTTTTTTTTTTGTGGTGTTAGCACAGGACCCTTTGTACCCTTGGCTGAAATCGGGGTCAAATCCAAGAATGGGTGAGACTTCAGAGGAATATCAAAGGTGCCAAGGACTTGAAGGGCAGCTCAGGAGAGGAAGGGAGATCACATGAGTAAAAATATTTCAGCTGTCTCCAGTCGTGATTTGGGCTGTACTGCTCTGTGTGTGTGTGTGTGTGTGTGTGTGTGTGTGTGTGTGTGTGTGAAATGGGCTTCGTTTCCTCTGTGGAGCATTAAGGGCTGGTTCCCAAGAGTGAATGGAGCTCCTGCCTGTAAGTGTCCCAAGACACAGAAAAACTTGGTCTTCTTCTCTCCCTCCTCCCACTCTCCCATTTGGAGTTTTTCTAAATCTTCCTCTTTCAAGAAAACACAAATATACATTAGCCAAACTCTGGGTTGCAAAATATTGATTTCATGCAAATTAGAAGTGGAAAAGCCAGATGCAGTCAATTTTCCGTCTCCCTTACATGGAAATAATACTCCCTAAGTGCTCATCTAGTTAGAAGAGAGCAAAGACTGCGAGCGCAGCTAATCGTTCTTACCCAGAGATACCTGAGTGTTTGAATATGGAGTAATGCACAGTGAAGGAAAACTCTGGAAACGTTTATGATTGCCATCTATTAGGAATGGAAAACTAAAGGAGTAAGTAAATGGCCATCAGATGTTTATAAAAATATTTTCAGCTCTTCCTAAAAGCCACCGTATTTCTCCTAGCTACAAAGTGCATGAATTCTCCTTTTTGCTGAGGAAAACCAGGTAAGAGGTTTTTGAATTTTATCTTTTTTTCCTACATTCTGTATTTAGTAGATTGAAGCATGAATCAGGTAGGAGTGGACCAGCGTGGTATTTGAAAGGAGTTATGACTGCATGCAGTACTCCTCCAAGATTTGTTTTTCTATAGAGGTTTTACACTGAAAGAAACTTTTTCCTTCTCCTCTATGTGATTATTTAATGATTGCAAATATATAGTTATTTATATCTTGAGTCTTTTTGTCACTAAACTCCTGAGTAAAATCCTCAATAACAAAGTCACTTTTATATGACATATTTTGGTTGGTAGAATTTATGACCCTCTTGTTGGTCAGAAAATTTTTTGTTATTTCCGATGATGCAAATTTCACTGAACTGGTTTAATGCTTTCCTTGAAATTTTTAATCCATTTCCCTTATAAGCTGTTTGCTAAACAAGTTGAAATTAAGAAGATGGGTTGAGTTAAAGCTAATGCACAATCTAAAATTTTTGAGCACCCAGTGGAGAACAGAACAGAACTGTTGTCTCGCAAGACATATTTGGGACCCCTGGCACTGAAGAAGGTTCTGTATTAAAAAAAAAAAAAAAAAAAAAGTTGGACTTCTGTGAATAGAGGGTATCAGCAGCCTTCTGTGCCAGGGACTCTTGCTGTACTGAGTCGATGACGACTTTCTTTTGGAAACTAATGAGAGAATTGCGTTGAGGCACCAAGCCATACAGACTTGAAGAGACAAGCCAGCCGTGGCTGAGCTGCCATGCTCCTCAACAATGTGCTCCTTTGAGCTCCCGAGCCCTGCCTTGTGTTTGTGCAGCGAGGGCCCAGAAGAATCACCAACCGAAAAAGAAGCTGTCCTACATCATTGGAAACTTGGGTCTGGTCTGGTTCATCGTGGAAAAAAACAAAGCAGAAGACTTCAGGGAAATACTGCATGCTGGATACTTCCTCCTCCAAAGGAGTCACTTTATTACTCTGGTGACTGTATTTCTTTTTTTCTTTTCCTTTTTTTTTTTTTTTTAAGATACTAATCTTCAACTGCTTTTTAAAGATTTTTTAAGTCAGTAGGAAGTAAACACGTGGATATCTCAAGCCTTTTTGTATTTGCTCTGTATACACGGTAGGTAGAGGTCACAATTTGTGAATTTTATCTTAGTTTTTGCTTTTTTCACTTCATCAGTGTTTTTTGAGACTAGGGAAGCATAACTGGAAGGTGGTTACACTGTACAATTTACTTGATATTGTCTTCTAGAGGCTATCTTGTCTGTTGGTAGAACGTTTTATTCATAACTTGAATGAGACTTGTATTGTTAAACCAAGATAGGAAGGCTTCTTGGTTGCGTGTTCTCTGGGAAGCTGAATGGGTTTCATGTGGTCTTGGCCAGTATATTTGATTTCTCTGTGTGGCATTCTGAAAAAATCTGTATGTCCATGCACACTTTCCACTTAAAATAACCCAGTAGATTAACACGCAACGAATGTCCCGGCAATTATTATCTTGCTGGTATGAATATCTCTTATACTTACTCAATCCATCTGGTAATAATCCTCAGAAAAGTCTCTATGCCTCAGTCATTCAGGGATACTGCTATTCTTGCTCATAGTCATTTTGCTATGATGGTCTTAATGATTCAGAAATAATCAACAAAGCCCATTTACTTGCTCAATTTATGGTTTACTACATTTCCAGCAAGATACAAAGTACATAAATCATTTCAAAGTGCACTTGAAATAGCCATAAATGGCATCTGAAAACCTCTCCAAAGTAGTACAGTATTGGCAGTGTGCGTGTGGATTAATCAAGTAAGCATAGCTACTATTTTAATATTCTTCTAAATAAGCATTAAGAAGACAGAAACATCTCGACACTGAAATACTAGAGAAAAAAATCTGCCCCCCAAATTTGTCCTTTCTCCATTGTAAAAAAACGTTTCATTCCGGGAACAAATCAATGCACCAAGGAGCAGTGATCCTCAGTAAGAGCCTGTGTCTTGTTTCAGCACATATTTGTGTCAGTGCTGCGGCTTCTGTCAGCTTCAGCAGGGCACAGCTAGGCCTCCCTGAGATTTTCCTGAGATGAATGGAAGGAGCTTCCACAGTTGTTTTATTACTGAGGCTTTTACACCACCTTTGGGTTAATGATGCATTTTGGCCCACCTACTATATAATGGCACTGTTCTTCTCGCCATTGACTTGACATATTAACTAACTACCCCAAAACAGCTATGAAAGAGGGGATGGGGAAGGGTAACTCAGGAGAAAGAGAAGAACATGGTCTAAAACAGGCAAAAGCCGCTTTGACTAGAGAAAGACACTGGTTACCTAAGCATATCTGCTCTTGATTTACAAGGAAGTTAAAAAAAAAAAAAAAAAAAAAAAAAAGAAAGGAACTCTGTGGCTAACCTTTGCAGAAAAAGATGATTTCACTCTTGTGGTTCTATGAGACCAGAGCAGGGAGCTGGCTTGGACCCAGAAGCTGTCTCCCATCATTCAGCTAATAAGCTCTGTGAGCCGAGCTCTGGAACCATGCCTGATTTAATGCAGTATATGCAATTTTGGGATCAGAGCAGGCTCATCCCCTGCCGCCTTTCTGCATAGACAGAGTAAGTTTGGGCCTATCTGCAAAGTACAGGTTGCTACTACTCAGTCTTACAGGGATGCCTGGGGGATTAAACCCACTGTTACCTTAGGCACAGTGGAGCACCAGCCATCATATTTGCTTTATCAGATGTAGATGGCTCTATCACAGTTCATCACTCTTGCTTTCTGCAGCTGCTGGGAAGAAATGGGCTCGTGCTAAAGGTGAGTCTTCTAGGTCACCTCTTTCCTCTGAATATACAGGCAGCGTCAAGTGACAAGCTCGGCTGTAGATCTCCACTATCGAATGAAGTGGGTGTTACTTCAGTTCACTGCCTATGGGGCGAGAGGAGTGCTGATTCAGGAGGGTATTTAGTCTTGTGCCAGCCCTTGAGAGAATGACATTAGAAAAAGAAAGGAAGAAGTTTTAGGTATGGTAACTGTGAGCAGAATTTTCATGTTTGATATCTCAAATTTTAACATGAAAATTTTTCTATTTCTATTTTCTACAGCTATTTTTCTGTAGGAGGTAAAACCTCTTACATGGCTTTTCAGTTTTCAGTCTTTCATCATGAGGAAAAAAAAAAGGGAGGGGAGTGTTAAAATCTTCTAATTTTGCTTGTGTATTCTCCCCACACACACGTATCGAGCCTATTCCTGCTGACCAGTGCACACTCGTGATAGATATGCTCAACCTGTGAGTTTAAGTGCTGCAGATGCAAAGTTTTTTGCTTTTGTTTGTGTGTATGTATGTGTTGTGTTATGCTTGTGTGTACAGGATATATGTTCTTATGTCAAGAGAGCAGCTAACAGACCAGTTTCCCACTGGCAGCACAAAACAGAACTATTCATGGCTGGAATAAGAGCAGCTCCAAGCCTGGAGCTTATATATTTGTGAATATGTAGACATAGACAATGGTTTGGGGAAAAGGAGCAAGGTGGCCAGTGTTGGGATGGACGTGTTGCATGAGAGCTGTGTGTTTATGCATAACAAATTATTCAAAATGTGCAAAGTCATTAGAAGTGTGTAGGGGGTTACCAAGGAGAGAGTTGCTGAGAGGGGGAGGAAATCATGAAAACGTCAATTTTCTTTTTTTTTTTTTTTTTACTAAAACAAATAAAAAAGAATCTTTCGTGTTTAATTCAGATTATGATTCAGAAGAATCTCTTCAGGATTTGGAAGAAACCTGTAGCCTCTCCTTGAACTGTGCGAAGCCAGAAGACTGACTTTGTCGGTGTTGGGCGTCAGGACTGCAGTTTTCAGGCAAAAGAAGGGACTAATTGGGACCTGGCTCGGGGAGACCTTAGGTGCTCTCTGGCGCATCTCTGTCAGAGACCACTGGTTTGTTACAGACACTGGTGTCTGGGGCCAAAGTGCCTCGTCGGTCCCTACTGCTTTTAGTCCGCGCTGTGAGGTGGCATCTCTCCCAGTCTGCTAGACGGAGTGCTCACCCCCTAAGCCAGTCCTGTCAGAATAATCCAGGAAAGATATCCATATAAAAACCATTAAGCTAGGCCAGGCGTCTTGGCTGAAGGTAGGGGAGCAGCTACCCGAGCAGTTAGGCTGGCGGATGTGGTCGGAGGAGGCGATCCCGGCTTGGCCTCAGCCAGGGCAGGAGGTGCGGTGAGTGAGCGCTGTGCAGGAATGGGAGCCGGGAGAGGATTCCTCGGAGCACGACACTGGCTGGCATGTCAGGAGGCAGCGTGGGGACCTGCCGGGACTGCGGGGCCTTGAAACGCGATGGGAAGAGGTAGGGGGATTAGGCAGAGAGGGGCCTTCCCTCGGTAGCAGGACCTGAACCTCCTTCCCTGATGCCAAGTGTGTGTGCAAAGGAGGTGTCACCTCACTGCCGGGATCCCGAGGCTGTGCCAACAGCCACGCGCTGGGTCCTCCTTATTGCCCCCGGAGAGCTGTGGAACCTGAGACATGAAGAGCTGAAGTGCTTCGGTCTCAGACCTCTACAATGGCTACAACTGCCTCAGTAGCTGTCACTGTGTGGACATCACGGCTGCTTCTGCCACCAAGGCCCCGTCCCTCTCCTGCAGCCCCGTGTGGCCTGGGGCCCCGTCCTGCTTCCTCGCTCCCTTGAAGCCTTTTAGTTTGTACTGCAAGATGTGCAAGGGGCTAAATCTGCATTGTCTGTAGGGGCCCCGGAGTGTTATTTTTAGCATCTTGAAAATAGGCTAATGTACAAAAAGATGTTTCCAGCAGTTTAATGAACTGCTCTGGGAGTGGGAGAGCTCTCCATCCCCCGTGCTTCTCTGGCCACGTAAGGGGCAGAGGGGACGCTTTGAACGCCCTCCCATCCTTTCCTCTTGATGTGCTTTCAAAACTTCTCTCTTTCCTCATCCACCACTTCTCTCCTCTCCTGTACCCCGGTCCCAGACGTCTTCTCCTGCTCCACCTGCTCTTCCCCAGCAAGCCGTTGCACACACAGTTTACTTGCTTTTTTCCAAAGCGACGTGAGCTTTCTGCATTGTCAGCAAGATGCAGTTTGCTTTTCTCCCTGAATGAATTTTAAGGAGCCCGTGATGGAGGGGGATTTTAGGAAAAGGCCTACCGTTCACTTTCAGATTTCTGCCAGGGCAGGATTCAAACGAACCAGGAGGCTAGTTCAAGGCATAAAGTTAGCCAGATGTTGCCAAGACTGGCCCACCAAAGAAATGTTTTAGCTGGGCTTTCTGACCAGGCCTGTCGCAGCCTCTTTGGAAGAGCAAATATTATGCAGGGTGATGTTCAGACAGTGACTTTGATATCATCATTAAATGGCCAGGAAGGCTGGCTGTGCTGTGGTAGCTGCGCTAGGCTGTTTGGCTGAGGTCAGTTGGGGCATGGTCAAAATGACAGTTTAATCCTCAACTCTGTGCAAAAGAGAAGAAAACTGTTGACCTCGCGGAGAGCTGGGTTTCCAGGAAGCTGCGTCTCCCTCGCCCTGCACTCACGTGAGTGCGGATTCGATCACTAACCCTTTCCTCTGACCCTGCGGACTGCACATTTCAAAGGGTGTGAGCAAGCAGATGGATTTTATTAGACCTAGAAGAGCCAGTTTTTAAACAGAAAAGGCTTTCAACCCTATCTTTAATGGATTAGTGCTGACATGGGGATCTTCTTTGCCTTTCCGTGCTGCTTGCACTCCTGCTTCTCCCTCCTCCTCTCCCCGCCACCTTCAGCGTGGTGTTTAAAGCCCCCCCAAGCTCTGCCCGCCTGTTGACCACTTTGGCTCTTTATCTTATCAAACACTTTCTATACATACTTACCTTGTGCATGTTTCGGCTTAAGGTGCAGCCTGATCCTGCAAATGTTTATGCCTGTCTCTGCTCCTTGGACATCTGCAACGGAGCAGCGAGGCCAGCTCTTGGCTGAGGCCTTCACAGCAGCAGCTGCTGCCTGTTTAGGGCAGGGATCTTCCTTTCCAAATTGTGTGTTGTGTCCTGTGCACGCAGTATATTTTTTCCTAATGTCCTTCCAAGATAAAAGGCAGCAATGTTGACAGCCACTGTAAGGACTAATTAGCCAAAAGCTTCTGTCTCATTTGGCATCATCCAGATGTTGTCCTGTTGACTGCAATCCAGTTTTCCTAGCGCGAAAACTGACAGAGGAATGGGGATCGGGCCTATCCCGCAGCCGTGTTGCCAGGGAGGCTGCCGGTCGGCCTTTGATGAGGTGTGTGATCTTTGGCCAGCACAGCTGTGCTGACAGAAGTCCCCTGCGTAGGCTGCTGCTGCCAGCACCAGCAAAGCTTCATTTTTGCGGGCACTATCAGGGGGAGAAGCTGTCCTGCAAATTCAGCGTTGCCCGTGACAGCCCTTTGGGTGCCGAGCTCTCTTTACCCATCCCGTGCCAGTCTGGCTGCAGCAGCAGCCGCCCCAGTCTAGAGCTGGCCTCAGTAGTCACATTCCTTTATTTTTGCAGTTGTGAGGTTCCTTTTAGGAAGTCAGGACTGTGCTTGCTTTTATGTTTTTTTCTGCCCCCCCCTCCCTTTTTTTTTAATTCAAAGACTTGTTTGAATAGATTTTTTTCAATGTACATCGTGTTCCCGACAAGGCTTTGATCTTGTTAATCTTTTCATCTTTGCATCAATCTGTTGGGCAAAAATGCTGGGACGTGCTTTTATTGTGGTGTGGGGGTTTCTTTGGGGTTTGTTTTCCTTTTTACAGAGTTTAGAGGAGTTTTCTTTCCTGAGGCTCGCCCTCGGGCTTGATCCTACATGAAAGTGGACCACAGATGTGTCAGGTGCTAGGGTGCCAATTTAGGCCACATTTTTGAATTTTCTTTGCAGGGATTTCCTGATCTCAAATGAAAGCAATTTTTTCTCTTTCCTCCCATTAAGATAATGAAAGCACTGGGGCAAGTCTGCATATTTAGGTGTAGGTTTTGTCCCTGCCCATCTCTCTGGCTGCAGGCCAACTTTGAACCCCAAGTGTTGAGGTTGCTTCACCGTGTGGCAGAGTCTGGTCTGGCTTGCCCGCTCCCTCTGTCCATGTTATGAG
Source organism: Nothocercus julius (assembly GCA_013398735.1). Lineage (NCBI taxonomy): Eukaryota > Metazoa > Chordata > Aves > Tinamiformes > Tinamidae > Nothocercus > Nothocercus julius. The sequence goes on from VZSV01000042.1 coordinate 451,896, forward strand.
GCTGAGCAATCGTTGTGCTAGTGCTGTGGTGTCATTTGGTAGGTTCAGGGCACGGGCAGGATGATTCCCACCTGGCTGCATCTGGCCACGTAGACCAGCGTTCATCTGCGTTACATTTATATGCTCTCCTCCCCTAGTTCTTTCCACTGATGTAGACTCCAGGTAAAACTTTCACAGTTAAGGCCATGCCTTGCTCAAATGTATGCTTCCTTGTGCTGCTAGCTGTAGCAAAAACCCTTCCAGGGATGAAGAAAGCTCTCTAAAATAATGTTCTGTAAGTATAACTTTAGCCCATGTAAAATAAACTTTACCAGTGTGCCTGTGTCCAGTGCATGATGGGATTAGTTGCTTTGTCTTAATTAGCTATGCCAACTAGTCCTTGAAGCGACGATGAACTTTTAGGCCACACTTTGATATTCATTTTAGCTGGAACACCAGCTAAGAAGAGGAGTTCCTGGTCATGTGTTATTAGCACTGCGCTCTCCCTGGCATAGTTGAACTGGTCTGGGGAAATGATTTGGCTGAAAAGTTTCTAGGCATATGTATATGTTTTTGGTAGGGTTGTTTTTCCACCAGGTCAGTTCACTCATTCTGCTCACAATAACAGATGCACAAAAAGGGCTTTTTGCTGGCACAGGCCAGAGGTCTTAGTGAGGCCACCAGGGAGCAGTTGCGGGAGGGAAGATAGTTTTGGGGAAGAGAAGGAGGAGCTGTTTAGCAACCAAAAAAAAATCTAAAAGCAAACCTATTACCAGTTTACCAATTCTGGTTCTGGCTATAGCTGTGTGGGCTATAGCCCAAGAGTTTGGCTGGTGGTGATGAGGTGTAGGTTGGGCCAGAGAAAGTTGGAGCGTGAACACCAGCCACCTGATAAGTGGGCTGCCAAAGCACAGAGCCTGCTTTGAATGGTTTCTCCATCAGAGAGACCCTCTCTTAAACACTTCTGTGTGGGCCACTGACTTGCACAAGGACTGCAGGGCTGGACTGAGGTGTTCCCCATGCTGCGTTAGGACTTTTTCAAGGCTGAAACAGTAGGATGTGTCTTAAGACCTTTGAATATTTGTTGTCCTTTATCTTGTTGACCCACTGCAGGGAAGTCTGAATGTCTTGGTTTATAGAAACATATTGAATTTCCTTGTCTACCTTGTCTTTTACCTAGGTCCTGAGGGAGTCTAATAAATTAGCCGAAATGGAGGAGCCACCTTTGCTGCCAGGAGAAAACATTAAAGACATGGGTATGTGAAAAGTATATCCCTTATTGCTTGCTGACCGAATAGAATATCCACAGAGTAAGGTATCTTGGTGCTCACTCCCCAGCAAGAGCACATTGCTGATGTTTGGAGGCCCATGGTCAAGCTGATTCATTAATCGAGTCATTATGAACGCTGTGAGCCAAGGTAACTGAGTGTCTGGTCTTAACATGGAGCGAATGCAAAGCAGCTCAGCATATTTTAGCATCAGTGATGAGAGATGGAGACAGTTTGTACTGCATTTGCATTTGCTGTGGCCTGAGAGCACACAGATGGATCACTTCAAGGTGCGCTCACCACAGAGTCACTTCTTAGGTTGACATAACGTAATTATGTGTTGAATCTCTATCAAAAATGGCAGGAAAGTTGCACTGCTATTGCAGAGTTTTAGTGTTGGGGTGTAGGTATTTCCCCCCCCCCCCCTTTTTTTTTCTCAGCCAGACAGTGTGACATGCAGCAGCTTTGCTGGTGCTCCCTACTGTCTGAAAGTTTGAGTAAGCCTCTTGATTTATTTTCTGTAAGAGATTTTGTATTCACTAGTTTAGCAATGTTGGCATTCTCCTTCATCGTGTTCCCTCCCTCTTAAAATGAAGAAAGCATCTTTGGTCCTAAAAGGAAAAAACTTATTTCTTCTCTCTACTCCTTTGCTAAAGACTCTGACCTCTTACTCCAAACAAGCACATGCAGTATGGACTGACATGTGATTCTTCCTGTGAGACCTGAAAGCCCTGAGAACAAGACCATATTTTGGAGGGTTTTGGGAAATGGTTTAAGAGAACAGAGTCTCCAGTATTTTTATCTCTTTGCGAATGATACAATGAGCCATCTAAATCCATAAAAGCAGGTGGCTTAAAGAGCAGACTGGGCAGCAGCCATCAAGTCCAACAAAAAATTAAAGGTAGCAAAAAAGCAGTATTGTTCATCAACAGCATTGCATCCTGTTAAAAGTGGCATGAAGGTTGTGTGTAATTCTCTTTGTGTTTTATCAGGAAGGGAAGAAAATTATTTCAGTTAACATTAAGATCTAGGGTAAGACTGGCCCTGTCAGAAAACAAAATCCATAAGAAGTGATATTTATAAATCCTGGTTTCCAGTATCTTTCTCCCATATGGATTCTCTTATATCTAACAAAAACTGAGGTTATTAGTCTTTCCCTTGGTAGTAGCCCTACAGCCTCTCTCTTGGTATCTGTTTTCACAAACAGTGAAGGAATTTAATACCTTGGAGATCCCTATCCGTTTTTCAGAGACTGCTGAAATCATGCAACAAGGGTAGGGTTAAGGTCACACAAACAGACATCTATCCATGTGTGTACCCGTGCAGTGTGGTTAACTACAATTATTTGCTTAGGAAAACAGGCTAATAAAATGCAAACATGGAGAGGGGTAGGGCTTTTAAACTGCCAGGACTGGTGTTTGAGATAATGCTTAGCACTCCTTACCTGGAAAATATTTTTCTAACATCTTCCCTTTTGACTCACAATTGTTGTTCCTTTTTAAATGTATATGCATGCTCTTTTCATATCAATAGATTTTGCTTTATTTTTGAAAACTTTTTTTCAGACTTATGTTTTGAGTAATGGGAGCTTAGTGGAAAAGCCAAGCAGGTTGCTCTGCTCTGTGTGATGTTCTTCAGGAGCTGCCTTCCTGGGTCGACCTACTCATTGAAAAATGTTCATTAATGATTGGCTAGCAATGAAATATTTTGAGTTTAATTGACCTTCCAACAAATGCATTTTTCTTAATAGAAATAAATAAATAACGAGATTGCCAGCATGTGTATTTTAGCCAAAAACTCCATGTTGTTTGTTTTGCTCCACGTGAGCCACATGAGCTCATCCTTTTTCCTCCGAACCTCCTAGCCGGGGCTCTGAGAGCTACCACAAGCAGGTTAATGCTGCACTGCAGGCCTTGTCTGCTCACCCGCTTTTGATTTTTAAGGATCCTCTGCATATCCAATTCTGGTGAGTCAGTGACAACGCGGTGGAAGCAGAGCTGATGCAGGCACGATGCAGGTGGATGAGCTGCTGGTGGCCTCGAATAAGGCAGACTCTCTCTTCCCCTCTCTTCTGGTAAATCACGCAGAGAAAGGGTGAAGAAATTGGGTGCCTGTCCTGGCACCCCCCAGTCCAAGGGCTCCTGTGCGTGGTGGCTGTCACCTGTTGGACAGGAGAGCTTCCTCACCCATTTCACACAGTCCTTGCAAAACATGTCCCTTAGGATCTTAACATTATTAAGATGGTCTTGTGGTTTTGTTTTCTCTTTCAGATTTCATGGATATGGCAGCTAGGGTCTCCTTCTGGAAGGATTTCTGTGTATCTAAGGAGTATCGCTCCTGTTTAGTAATAGCATAAACTGCAGCACAAGCAGCCAACTGTTTTCTGTGACAGAAAATGCGATGGGTCACTGGTGGGAGGCAGGGGGAGGGAAGCAGCTTGAAGGTTGGCATTTTTAATTGATATAAAACAGAAGGGCAGTTAGGGGAGGTGTTTGCTGTGGAATACCAGCAGCACCTCTTGCCTTTTGCTGGAACAAGTGAGAAACGTTTGAGGCATTTTAAAAAGGGGACTGTTTTGAGTCACCATCACTCAGGTTCAGAAATAATTGAATTGTTGCAGAGAAACTTGATCGCTCACTTAAGACTTAAAATCACTGGAAATTGGGTGCTATACAGATTTTTGGCTGCTGTAAATTGCTGTAGCTCCACTGGCTTCAATTAGGGCCTTAGCTGCAGAGCCTCCATCCTGGGGCTGATTCTGAATTTTAGGGTGCACAGAAGGAACCAAGTTTGCTAGAAGTCATTTGCAGGAGAACTGGTTTCTCTTGTTCTTTATGGCACAAAATGGATTGCTATAGGAATATAAATATATAGCTTTTTTGGGGTGGGGGTGGGGGCAGACTTTTATCCAGCTTCAAATGTATGCATTCAGGGCAGGAATTGTCTCCTCTTCCGTGAAGCGTGTCCTCCGCCAGCGGGAACACATTGCCCAGCGCTAGTCCGCGGGCTGCCGCCATGCAGGGGCTGTTGCACAGGGTCAGCAGGGCCTCGTACACGTGCAGGGCACATCCAGGTGAGCTGCTCGCCTGCCGCTCGATTAACACCAGCAGTCCTGTCGTCTTAACAGGAGTGAGACTTGCTTGTTAGCTCTAGGCAAGAGTCCCAGAATAAGCTTGTTCTCATTTCATGAGCTGAAAAGTAGACAGCCCTTAATGTTGCTACTGTCAGAATTTTGCTTCCATAAGTTAACCAGAAAACTGACCTTTTTTTTTTCATCTTCTTTTTTTTCCCTCCTTATGTTCTAAAGCTAAGGATGTTACATACATCTGCCCGTTCACTGGCGCAATCAGAGGAACTCTTACTGTTACCAATTATAGGCTGTATTTTAAAAGCATGGAACGGGTAAGCTTTTGAAACCATCTGCTTTTATTGGCTATTTGATATAAAATGTGTCTTTTCAATCTTTAGCCCTAGGGTCTGCTTTTAGTATCATTCTATGTGTACCATGTCTATATGTTTGGGAATATGAGTGGAAGGGAACATCTGTTTTTTTTTTTTTTTCCCCTCCCTTATTAAACTCACAAATTTCAACTGTCTACAGGACCCTCCTTTTGTCCTAGATGCATCTTTAGGTGTAATCAACAGAGTGGAGAAAATCGGAGGTGCTTCCAGTCGTGGGGAGAATTCCTATGGGTTGGAGATTGTATGCAAGGTAATTTTTTGTCTGTGTTTTGAAATAGGCGAAGGGGAGAAAGTCTATTCTAAAAGGTCTTTGCTGTATTGCTAAGGGAAGTTCTCCAAAGTGTTTACAGTCACTATGGCTTCACACATTTCAAAAATGTCTGATTTTAAAAGACATTTCAAGGATACTTCAAGTCTGCTACTTAGAGGTGAGACCCAAACTTTTATTCAGGTTTTATGCTAAGTAAGATCCTTTTTTCTTCATAGTATAAACCTAGGACTGCATCCCAGTAATTCAGGTCGGGGTTTCCTGTGTTGCCCATCAGGATCTCCCAGTAAGGCTCCTGTCACTGAGGAATAGAGGGTGGGTTTCACTGACCTGCACTTGAAGAGCAAGAAGAGGGCAAGTTCTATCCTAAATTGTTTGCTTGTCTCCACCTGCTCTTGTACTTTGGTGAGGGACTTGGCAATAACCTTCTGCCCCTCTTCAGGCCATTCTTTCCCTTCTTTCAAGGTAGTGCATACCCAAGTCTGCTTCTCAATAGCACACAGGATCACTGGAAAGGCATATTTTAATAAAAAATTGGTTATCACCTCTTTGTGTCTGATGATCTTGGGCCCACAAAGTAAATAAACCCACCGTCCCCAGCTGTACGTCCATTGTGCTCTCCATGGTGGCAATGTGGGGAGAAGTGAATTCTGAGAAGTGAATTTCTGTGGTAGGTCTCAGGCTGCCTAGAGCTGAAAATTCACACTGGCTGGTTTGGAGTGAACCACACTCATTCCCTTGGTAGGAAACACAGGCACAAACCCAGGGCCACATCTCCTGGCCCTACACACACCAGGCCAGGACACTTGGCCCAAGAGATGCAGTCCTTAGTGTTGCCAGCACAGCAGTACAGACCTAGGTTATGCATCCTCAAATTTGCTCTGTCTGAAAGCAATTACCTAATCTAAATAATGTAAGACAGTGAAGTCTTTTGCTGTCTGTCTCATTCTCTGACTTACTGTATGATCTTCATATGCTTGAACTTGGTAGTTTATTTCCTGATGGTGGCTTTTGAACTGTTTATTACAAGTGTTTGCATTTTGGCCTTGCCTGGAAAATCTTGGCATCTTAAATCTTGGCTTTATTTCGTTTCTGAATTTGATTTTGTAGATGAGAACAGAAGAGAGGTCTTGGGTTACTTCCCTTTGCAAAAACTGCACTGCAGTGCAAAGGGAAGGGCTTCTCCGTTTCATGTCTCCTGTCTAGTGCTCTGAGAAAGAGCGGGGGGTTTAGAAGGGAGATGATGGCCCTGCTTGCTCCCTACTGGAAGTGGGGTCTTGGGCTCCCTGTGTGCAGTAGCTCCAGGGCAGTGTCCTGCTCAGAGCCAGGCTGGCTGTGACGAACAGGACTTCTTGAGTCAGGGCTCTGCCTCCGTGCCCTGCAAGAGCAAAGTCCTGCTGACAGAGAGAGCTTGTCCTCCAGCCAGGTCTCCCCCCAACATTTTGGCAGGTAGCAAGCCTTGAGTAAAGTCAAGATGCTGCTGGTCAGGCACTTCCACGCACACCATCCACTCCTGCGGCTTATGGAGACTTGGAGGCTGCTGCCGCCCACTGAACCAAGCCCAAAGTCGCAGTGCAGCTCTGTTCAAAGTAGGATATAAACCAGTGCTAGAAAGAGCATCGTGGTGTGACTCTATCTTGAACAAGGGCTTTTTGGAGCTCTTTTGTATGTTGAAGTGGCTAAGATACCTGTGACTTGATTTTCCTCTTTTAGGATATTCGAAACTTGCGATTTGCTCATAAGCCTGAGGGGAGGACTAGACGATCCATATTTGAGAACTTAATGAAATATGCTTTCCCAGTTTCAAATAATCTGGTACGTTTGTCTTTTTTTGATGATACCAAAGCATGCAAAATGGCAATAAGCAGCCTGTGCAGTACAATCTATTTGTATGAGGTGGTTTTCCCTGAGGGAGAAGAAATAATGGCTTTTAAATCCCTCTTAAAACTACTTCTTTTGGAATTTAGATTGTATAGAAAACAGGGCAAGTTTGTGAATTCTGTGGAGGATGGAAAATGACTTACTGATGCTCACATCCCTGTAATGGAGGGAGAATGTTCAAAGCACAGTGATTTCCATCAGTTTACAGCTAATGTTCACTGTGCTGCTCTCAGATCTGAAATATTGCTTATTTGTTTGTTTTTTGTTTTTCTTTTTTTCCTGCAATTGTTACTTCAAATACCAGTTGAAAGAATATGTAAGAGCCTTCCCGACCAAGTGTTCTTTTCATTTTCTTTTTAAAAATAAGCTTCTTTTGTTAATGAAATACTAGATAAGAGACAAGCAAGATAATGGGGACAGGGCAAGGTGTGTAGTCAGACTGATTACCTTGTACTGTAAGTATGTTCATTTTTTTTCACAAAACCCTAGAAGAAAAATAGTCCAGAAGAGGGGAGAGAAAAGTGACCAGTCATGAATTATTACCTGAGATATCAAATGTCCTGGAAACTGGCTTAATGATAATTTGCCTTTCTTTCAGCCACTATTTGCATTTGAGTACAAAGAGGTTTTCCCAGAAAATGGATGGAAAGTCTATGACCCCATTTGGGAGTATAGAAGACAGGTAGGTACTGTGTCATATCCTTTCTCATCCTCTTTGCTCTTCAGAAGTGGGGCTGTGTGCTGCAGTGATTACAGATTGCATGGAGTGGAGAAAGATCCTGCTGGTGAATGTCTTGCAATCGGACTTCAGACATTTTCTCCATGCTGCAGTGATTGATGGCAGCAGTACAAGTGTGCAAACAGTAGCATCCACTGTTACATTAGCTTATTCAGATTATTCAGGCTACAGCTAACTTGAAGCTGAAACATCTATTGCATTGTCTTAGTCATCAGCCACCTGGCAGTGAGACTCAGGGTATTTTGCAGGCATACAAGGTATACCCCATTCCTGAGCTTCATATCAAAGTTCTTGCTTGTATCAGTTTTGATTCTTTCCATTTAAAAAAAAAAAAAAAGAAAGAAAAGCTTTTTTTAAAAAAATAGAAAACTATAAAATACTTCAAACAGGAAGGAAAAAAAATGAAGGCAGAATGCCTTCATTTTCTTGGGGAGTATTTGGAGGATCAGCCTCAAGAGAGTTGTAATTAACTACAGCTTGGAACGGGCAGATGGAGGATGTCCAGATAGGCTGGTCAAAGATGTTAATGACTGTGAAGTGGCAGGCTGTCATTTAGGAGCATTGGGATATCCTGAGATAAAACCTCGAGAGGTCCTTCCTGGGGGAAACAGAGAGGGGGATATTTTTTTAATTATTATTTTTATAATAAGATGACTCTTGTAATAAAATTCTCAAGATGAGGAAACAACATCATTTGGGGACAGTTATACCCTGGCCACAATAAACTTTTGCTTCATGCAGATCTTCCAGGATAAAACCAATTTTCCTTTGTAAAATTAAGAAATTTAGAGCCATGTAATTTAAAGATTTATTTGGGTCTTTCATAAAACAGAACAAAAGAAGTCTTGTGACCTCATATAGATGCTCATCTGATTCCAGACATCTAAAATCTGAGCTAGGGATTCATTTTACCAGCATTAGCTTTCTCAAAGCTGGGCATGAATTCTTAACTTGTTATCTAGGCCTGTCATTAACAGATGGGGAGAGAGATTCCCTATTGGGTGTGATTTGTTCCCTCCTAAAATAGCTGTCTAAGATCACAGGCTTCTAGGCTGCTAAGTGAAGGTGAGATTAATCCTACCTCTGTTGTCTTCATTGGAAAAATGTGTGTATTCTGCAATGAGATACTGCCATCTAAAATCATGGTAGGGACAAAGTCTGGTTACTAGCTATTCCTAATCAACAATACAACTCATATCTAAAGTTGACCTTCATTGGTAGAACCAAATAACACAGTGATTATTGGTTCCTTTAGAATCATTTATCTTGATATTTAGTTAATCACTGTTTATAAAGAAGGATGTGCAGCCCAAACTGTAGGGGAAAGATATTTCTTTATATGACTGAGACCTCTACAGACCTTTCTGCTATCAAAATACTCCCCGTTGAAAAGCACAACATTCATTTAGCTAAGCTTCAGTTAGAACAGAGCAAATACAAAATACATTCTTACAATTCCTGGAAAGAAGGAAGGATGGCACTTGAGAGTTTGCAAGTAAATTCTTCCAACTTCTCAGTCCTGGCATTTCTGTTTTTAGGATGCGGGCTGTGCATGTTACCTTTTATTTGGGATCTTAGTTACCTGGTGAATGGATACATAGATGTACAATATATGATTTATACTGTTTCATGGTCTTCCTGTAAAGGAAATACGCCTTGTAAGTCATGGTACCTTTGTGTCTGATCAGATGCAGTGACACGCTTTACAAGCAGCAGTGTTACATGTGACGTTGATGCAACCTGTACTTCTTTTCTAATGACCTGCTTTTGTGTAATATTTGAGTAGACATGAAAAACTTAGGGTGGCTGCTTTTGTATCAAGAAACCAAACTGAGGTCAATGTGCTAAAGTCCCAGTCATCTGCTTACATTGGTAATTGCAAAAATATATCCCGAACAATTTTTTCTCTCTCTTTTTTTTTTTTTTTTTTGCAAACGAAGCCTATCTGAATTATACTCACGATGGGCCTCAGTCATTCCCATTCCAGATCACACATCTGTCTCTTCCAATAGCTTATCTCCAGAAGTGACCAATACCAGCTGCTGAAGAAGAGGCAAACTCTACTGCACTAGACATTTATTTTGTGATCTGGCCAGGAGGAGAATTTCGTTCTTTTCGTTAGACTTGATTTAGGTCCTGTAGCATGAAGCTTTATGTCCTCTCCCGAAGTTGTAGATGTTTCGGTTTGTTAGCTTAATTTTGGTATTTATAACTGTGGATGTACAATTTATCTGTGTAAATGTCTTTTTTTTTCTTTTTTTAATCCAACTAGGTTCTGATAAAGTAATAACAAATACTGAAATAAATCAGGACTATGTCCTGAACTGGCAGCAGGGATTTGTTAAGAGTGAAGGAAAACTGGCATCATCGAATCAGATAATGGGATTACCTGTCTCTGACTATATGAATTGTGATCAGAAACAGAAGAGTGGAACATATGCACTATCTGCAGGACCTCTGGAATAGGTTTAAAAACCAATATAGAAGAGTTGGCCTGGGGCATAAGCAACCCAGCAATAGGGTCAGGCGTTGACTTGGTACCTCTCAGGCCAAGTCAGTCATTTCTCTGTGGGAGCAGGAACCCGGAGAGAGGGGAGCAGAGCAAAAATAGAATCCAGCTACCAGGCATCCAGAGAGACATCCAGGGTAGGGTCCATGGTAGGTTCTCTGTCTACACTGGTACATAGTGTGCTTTTTTCTCTTTTTTAATGTTGGTATAATATGATGATATGATGGAGGTTGTGGCAATTAAGAAAGGCATTCAGTAAACTCCAGACTTCTCTGTTAGTGTTTGGAGAAAGATGGAAATATGTAACTTATTAAAAATCTGTGATTGTGTAAAACTATGGGGAGTCATAAACAACCTGTAGAGAACAAAAGGAGCTCAGAGAGGTTTGAGATTTAGTCAGTAAGTGAAATCACATGTGGCAAATGAAATTTAAAACTGAAATTGCTCCCTGATTTTTATTACATGAGGACTGGCAGAGTATAAAACAGACTTGCAAAGTGAATAAGACTCATTTGAAACCAGAAGGTCTTTAGATGCCTTTGCAGTAACTTAAAGCTTTCATTTTCCTAAACAAGGTGGGGAGCAGTTGGAAAATATTACAAGGAGCTGTGAAGTTTGAGATGTGCGGTGTTTCCCCACAGAAGTCCTGATCAAATCCTATGATCTGGTCAGATATGCCAGGGAGTAACGGGGTATGGCCACAGTATGTGGTTTTCAGGGAAAACATAGAAATGTATACTCAAATAGAAGCTGGAAATGCCAAGGACTAGCGTACAACAATAGTGTGGAAGAGGTAGAGCACGAGAACAAATTCCTACTGAGAAATGCCAGATATAATTTAGGTGATAAAAATTAAGAATTGAGTTGTTAAATGCCACATGGTTTAGTTGAGACCCTGTTTCAGACTAAAGCACGGCTCCCTTGGGTTGGTGATGGCAACTGGGGCTTAGCACCTAGTGCAGGACAGGGCAGAGATACCAGCTGGGCTTCAGCAGCTGTCCTGGTTTGTACAGGGTCCTCACCCCCATGCAGAGCAAGTCTGTCCTGTGCGTGGAGGTGACCAGTGGCTGTGTTTCTGTGGGTGGATTAGGCAGCACTAAGGAGCATTCCCAAGCCCAGAGGCTCTGTCATCTCTAGGCGGCCCACGGAATGCCAGGGTGTTCTGCCTCTCCCAACATGGTTCTGGGCCAAGCTGTTACCATCTGCCTTTTCTGTACGTTTGTTTGGGCCTCTTTAGCCATGCACAGAGAGCCTTTCATGCCAAATATGCAGGACTGGAACCATAACTCAACTATTTACTGTCCAACACCCCAGAAAAAGATAGCTGAGATCTATCTAGCTATTAGTCTTACCACCTTGGAAAAGGTACCTGAAGAGCCTTTGCTGACCAGGCAGGCACGAGTCAGAGGAGAAGGATCAACCTCTGCACCTCCCTCAGCTGGATTTTTGTTGGCATCTTCCCCCAGCATGGCCAGCACCAGACATAGGTGACCCAGGTGTCCGTGCTCAGCTGACAACTGCCCATTAGGCTCTCGTTTTTTCTACAGGATTTTATACCTTTTCAAAGTGATGTTTTCCTTCTCGAATCTTATGTGTAATACCTGAGAGGAGAGTGTAAAGAGGATGGGGTCAAAATCTTCTCGATGGTGGCCAGTGACAGGACAAGGGGTAATGGGTACAAGTTGAAACACAGGAAGTTCCATCTCCATGTGAGGAAGAACTTCTTTGCTGTGAGGGTGCCAGAGCCCTGGAAGAGGCTGCCCAGAGAGGTTGTGGAGTCTCCTTGTCTGGAGATCTTCCAAAGCCGCCTGGCTGCCCCCCTGTGCCCCGTGCTCCGGGTGTCCCAGCTGGAACAGCGGGGTTGGACCAGATGATCTCTAGAGGTCCCTTCCAACCTCAACCATCTGTGATTCTGTGAATCCTTGAGCTATGAGTGATCCCCATCTCAACAATCCTTGTCTTCAGTCTGTGATTTCACATTTCTTATCTTCCTATAGATGTTCTCGCAGCTTTTTCTCATAGCTTTGTAATGTTCTTGGCAGTCCAAGCCGAGGTTCTGCAGCTGGGCCATGTCAGAGCCAGGCCCTGAAACTGGCAATTGAGCCACTGGGAAGAAAATATTAAAGAAGGTTTTTTAAAAGGGCGAGAGCGGGTTGCAAAGCCAACTAGCATTTTCCCAAACTATCCTTGGATACAGTTCAGAGGCTGGCACAAGCCAAGGGACCCCTCGTAGGTAATTTAGGAGAACTGTTTTGGGGATTAGAGATTTTAATTGTACAGATATGAGGTGCTCAGTGCCAGCCAGTCTCGGTGAGAACAGACACGGACACATTTAATTTACTAGCACAGGTGTGTCTGTGTTGCCTTGCTTTGTCCTCAGGCAGCAACCAAGTACGAGCTCTCCTGAAACCAGGTCCATTAATTAACTGGGAGAGATCCTGTGTCAGGGACACGTGCTCTGGTCACCTACATGGAAAGTTGGCAGCCAAGTTCCTTAGCAGCTTTATATTATGTTTAGCTTTATATTGAATCTAACATGCAAGTTTGAAGGAGAATAAAGACGCAAGTCAGAGCACGTGATGGCAAGTGTCCTTGGAAGATACATATCCAACAGCTCTGTGGTCAGCTCTTCTAGCCTGCTTTGTTTCAAGCTCTGCTTGTTTCAAGCTCTTGGAGAAAGCCACGCTCTGATTCCTAAGCTCTCTTGGGGTGCTGTGATTCAGGCTGCCCTGTTAGGGAAAAAGGACAATTGCTGTGATGCCAGGGGAAGGAGAACCTCACTGGCCTCCACCATCCTTTCTTTATTTGGAGGATTGACATGGTTTTCTTGGTGGGGTCCACAGCAGAGGAAAAATTTCACTTGATCTTCATGGTGGCTAAAAGACTTATACCTGTGGAGGTGTCAGTTCTGGGCCAAGCAGTGCATGTTAAAACCATTCTGCCCAGTGCTGTGAAAAAAGGCCTTTCCAGTACTAATGACTGCTTAATCTTTCCACGAACCTTAGTTGAGTTGCAGAGTAGCAGGGAAATGAGTTTTCTTCCACATAACTGCTTATCAGTTCCCATTTTCCTTGTTATGTGTATGCCAACAGTGTAATTTAAATTCAGATGGGAAGGAAGTCTCTGAATGTTATTGATGGACTCATTGCAGTGCAGTCAGATAGTTATTAGTTTGGGACCAATTTTGGCATTTGCCATAATTTTTTTTCCAGATAGTAAATATCTGGAGAGATTTTGTCAGATCAGAGCTGACAAAAAGCAGGTGGCTAAAAGCAAGTCTTGCTGTTCCCTGGTTGGCTAGCAGAGCTAGTGGACCCAGGAGACCGTGTCCTTGCTCTGTGCAGCAGGTAGCCCAGAAGCATCTGAGCACCCTTCGGCTGTGAGGAGGCCCCCACAGACAGTGGGGCTCAGGCAGTGCCAGCAACGGCTTTCCCTTTAGGTGCTCCTGTCCCTGGCAGCTCTGTTCATCCCTTGCAAAATAGCATTTCCTTCCCAGCGAGGACTCCATTGCTGGAGCGGGTTCGGAAGCTGGATATGACCAGTGTTAAACAGAAAGTCTAACTTCTCCTCAGGTTTCTGATCACGACCTGTCTTGACTGCATGGCTCACTGCTCTGATGGGGCGGCTGCGCTTTGTGTGCGTCAACCATGGTTACCACAGCGTGTCTGACTTGTATTAGATTTGTCATTTGTTTCCCCAGGAGTCGTGATGGTGGTAGTCACTATCCCACCATCCGCTTCAGAATGAAGTGCTGTTTATTAGAACAGAAGTATATATTGTTTTAAGAGCTGGGGTTCCTCTAAAGCAGACTCTTCAGCTGAACAGGCTGCTCGTTTCATTGAATGTAGGAACTGTAGCACATCCGGCTTCTCCACAGAGATTCTTTGTGGTAGTGTTCACCCTTGCTTCAGCACATATTTACATCTCTCTTTGTAGGCATGCAGTGGGAGTCATGTCCTTTTGATCTGTTAATTCCCAGCCTTGGCCAAACTAAACATTCAGATTTCCAGGATCTGCCTCCCTGTCCTTCAGGGAGGTGTTTGGAGATTCTTCTTCCCGAGCACGGGAAGCTTCGTGCTCGGAGCGTGCTGAATTCAGTGATGTCCACACACCAATTCCCTGCTCTCCTAGCATAATTCAGACTAGTACAACCAGAGAGCCTAGATGAGGAAGGGCACAGGAACTATATATTACTGTCCAGATCACATTCAGCCACACAGTTATTGAGTTTCTGGTGTTTTAGGGGATTTCACAGCTGTGCCACCAAGGCCCTGTACAACCAGGCCCAGTACAGAGAAGTACCCTCCAGTATATTGCCATACCAAACGTCACTGAGTAAAGCAATGCTTGATGTGGGACTGCTCTGTGTAATACTTCTCATTTCCTTACGGGAAGTTTCAGTGAACCCAGTAATTTCTTCATGTCCCTTGTCATTGATTTTAGGATATTTTACTGTTTGTTCTCTCTCCTGGTCTCCTATCCATCCCCTTCCACTCACAGCTGCCACTTGCCACGTTGGTTGCCACGTTCGTGGCAGTCAGCCCCCATTCTGCCCTGCTCTTGGCTCTCTGTAAACCGCAAGATGAGAACGGGAACCAACAGAGATGCTGGCAGGGGATTCCCTTCTATTACAAATCCTGTAATCTCCACACTTCAATTGCTAAGGATGAACCTGCCTGGAGTCTTGTAATTGTCCTTTTGCTCAGTGACCTCTGCAAAATGTCTGCCCCTCTGGGAGGAGGCATGAAATGCAAGTTGTCAAGATAATGCAGTCTGCCTTTAGCCCTAAATGTCCTTCATTAACAAAACCTTTGCCTTTAACTTCAGGACTGGGAACTTGACTGTTTTGAGGTCTCGAGTAATTCATTTACTAACCTGCTCTTGCTTCCTCTTTAGGGAATTCCCAATGAAAGCTGGAGATTGACCAAGATTAATGAGCGCTACGAGCTATGTGATACATACCCTGCCATTCTTGCTGTGCCTGTAAACATTCCTGATGAAGAATTAAAGAGAGTAGCCTCTTTCAGATCAAGAGGACGCATACCAGTGAGTGTGACAAAAGAAGCCACTTTGATGTAGTTTTGCATGTACCTTTGGGCCACACAAAAAAAAATACCAAGATCAGGCTGAGTGCCTGCTAGGGAGCAAACAAATGGTCAGTGATAATAAAAGTGACAGCAACATGTTTGAGGAATTAGCAAGCATCATTATCTGCTGGAACTACTGTTGTGAAAGGGATGTAGACTAAACCAAAACGTGAAGATAAGATAACTTAGCAGAGCCCAGATTGAGTTTCAGTTCAGTTCCTGGGAAAAGCAAAATAGTCCTATTTAGTTGTTCACAGTTGTCTGGCCTACTCCAACTTTTAGGGTAGAGACATATTTTTATTAGTGTGTGTAAACCACTTAGTGAAAATAATTATTAAAATACAGTTATAAATAAGACATGGGCATTGTTATGATTGTTATTTCAGTGGCAATTGAGAACATGCTGTTATAATTCTCAAGCTTACAAAAAACTAAATTGACTGCTAAAATGCTTATTTTTTAACTGGTGTAACATAGGGTAAGAGATAGCCCAATGACTGCAGTTGGATAAAGCGTGTCCATGTCTCTCACAGCAAGCAAACAGTCTGCCTCCTATTTAAAAGTCAGACTTAAGAATTTTTACTCATCTTCTTTGTTCCAAGTTATAAGCAGAGCAAATGTGTAAGTACAGAAGAGTTCTTGAGTTCTTTGTCTTCAATTCAATAATGATTTAATATAGTGTGGCCTTTTGGAACCATAAAATATATGGCAGGCTCCCAGAGCAAGCCACTACAGGTAAAACACTTCACTGGTTTAATGAATCCCATTTTTCATTCATTCCTTTCTCATTCGTGTCCAAAGGTTTTGTCATGGATTCACCCAGAAAGTCAAGCAACGATCACTCGCTGTAGCCAGCCAATGGTGGGAGTGAGTGGCAAGAGAAGCAAGGAAGATGAAAAATACCTTCAGGCCATCATGGATTCCAACGCTCAGTCGCATAAAATCTTCATATTTGATGCAAGGCCCAGTGTAAATGCTGTAGCCAATAAGGTTGGGTGTTTCTCCTCTATCCAGAGACGGAAATGTTGACATTTAAAGCACGTTTCAGACCACCTTTTCAAATTATTCCTGAGGATCGGGAAGCATTTTCAACTAAGAAGGGATATATTTGCAGTGATGTGATTTTCTAGACAGATTTTTATACTGCACTGATTTCAGTAAAAATGAATATGACTACTAAAGATTAATTTGGATTATCTTAAATTTTAAATGAGTTTGGAAGGGGAAAGAAATAAAAGCAGACAAAAAAGTCATTGGATACTGAGGTTCATAGTGCAACACAGTGCTATGGATCTTATATACCACCATTTTTCACTTCACATGATTGCAAAACTGCTTCCTCTAACAGCATCAAGAACTTTGTAGCTGTTAACTCGGATGAGAGCAGGGGGATACCCAGTACTTCTAAAAATCAGGCATCGCTCTAAGCTCTATATTCTTGTTAAAACTGCTTTGCTGCCCTAAGACTGGATTTATTTTCGTGTGTTTCTCACTGCCTAGGAAAGGCAATTAGTATGTAGGATAATATGTTCTTCTATATAATGGTATGGTGTATACATAAATTACAGAGTAGCAAATCTAATGAACTAGCAGCGTGAATGGGGATAAATAAATAATTATTACAGAAAAAAAGAATGCTTCTAATGTGATATTCTTTCTTAAAAATTATAGTATTCACTAGTAATACAGCAAAGACACAAACTGTGTTTGTATATGTATGTTCTCAATTTGTAAGATAAATCCAATGTTTTATGCCTTCTTTAGATAGATAGCACAAGCATTGGAGTATCCTGTGTCAGCTGATATCTGCTCAGGACAAGGTATTGGGATAAAACATCCAATGTGATTTTGCTTAATGACTTGGAGGGGATTTTTTTTTTCTTCTTCAGGCTAAAGGAGGGGGCTATGAGAGTGAGGACGCCTATCAGAATGCGGAATTAGTGTTCCTGGACATTCACAATATTCATGTTATGAGAGAATCACTGAGAAAACTGAAGGAGATTGTGTATCCCAATATCGAGGAGACTCACTGGCTGTCTAATTTAGAGTCAACTCACTGGCTAGAGCATATTAAGGTAAGCACATCTGCATCCACTGGATGTGGCAGAGTAATCACAAGTCTGAGTCAGTCTGTTCATAGGGAACTGTATCCAAAGTTAACTGCAATGCAGGGTTTTGGGTTCATGAGAAATTTCAAGTTTTAAAATTTGTTTTCAATTTAGAAACAGCTAAAAATACAGCTTATTAGAATGGGAAATTCTGAGGAGGGAAAGGAACTGAAATGCTGAAAGACAGTGTTTGGGGAATGAAGTGTGTCTGGGTATTGTGTGACTGTGAAAGCCCTGGTTAGAGCTCAGGAGAACCAGGGTTTCCAAACTCCTGACTTTGTGGTGCTGGTCCAGACTAGGAGATACTGGGAGTACATGTCCCACCAGCCTTTCAGGCTTTCAGGCTACTCCAAGCAGTGTAGGGAAAATTTGGGCAAAACACTTCAGTTTTCACCACTGGCAGTTTTCAAATTAAGTTCTTTCAGTTCTAAAAAAACCTAGCTGAGACATTGTCTGGCTATTAATGCAGAAAGAAGCCAGTTTCATCCTGAGACTGCAAGGGAATGACTATTTAGTGTTCCTGTTCTGACATAGAATATTACTGGATTTAAACCCTGTCCAAGAACTGAGCTTAATGCAAGATCTCTTTAGAGCTGAGCCTACACTACAGTTCAAATGTGTTGCCATCTTACGGGAACAAAAACTGTGCTTGCCAATTTTCCATCTTGGTTGTGAAATAGTTAGAAATGATTTAGCAGTCTCTGTGAAGCAGACAGGACTCTTGGTTTGTCCTTGGTAGCACTAGCCATTTCTCATGCAGTTTCTGTGTCTGCTCCGCAGAGACTTTGTAACCTTTTTTCCTTGTTCCCAGCTCATTCTCGCTGGAGCTCTTCGCATCGCTGACAAAGTGGAGTCCGGGAAGACGTCCGTGGTTGTGCACTGCAGTGACGGCTGGGACCGGACGGCCCAGCTCACCTCTCTCTCCCTGCTCATGTTAGATGGCTACTACCGAACTATCAGGGGCTTCGAAGTACTAGTGGAGAAGGAGTGGCTGAGCTTTGGCCACAGATTCCAGCTGGTGAGTCATTAGCCCTTGGAAGGCACTGAACAGAAAGAGTTATTGTCCATCTTGAAGAATTTCCAAGGAGTTTAGCCTGTGAGAAGTCTCCCAGCTGAACTCGCACAAGAAAGGTGAATAGCTCCTGGTGTTATTTTCTGCCTGCATTTCCAGTCATGCTCTTATTCTTCTGGGCAACAGCATTAGTTGTCCATGAGAAACAAATGATATTAAATCTTGCAGATGCCTGACTTATATGCCCATGCTCAGGCTTAAACTAACAGTGGGCTCAGGATGGATGTCTCTGCTGGGACTTGGCAGGAATAGCTGTGACCTTTTTGTCTTTCTTTCCAGTTCAGAGCATTTTCTGAGACTGTTTGGACATTGTCACCTAACAAATGCCCTCGTGTTAAAGAGACTGGGAAAATTGGTGATGGCCTTGATCTCACCTCTTCTTCAGATAGACTTAGTTTTGGGGGAGTTTTGAGGAGGCTTTTGATTATTTAGCCAAAAGACCATCAGTTTGAGATCGGGTCAAGTGTATCCCATGCCTGAAGTATGCAGAGGGGCAGTTTTTGAACATATGACTTAGCAGTGTGTTAAGATTTGCAAAGATGTAAATGGGAGTGTTTCAGTAGTGGCTTTTCACTGCACTTTGCTTATAGCCCTTCTCTTGTAGTTGTTTGAGTTTGGCAATGGCTAGAAGAGCATCACCGCACAGCACGTGTGGTCAGTTGCAGCGTCAAATGCTGCTCCTCACCTCTGAAGCAAGATGAGGAAACCGAGGTAGAGAGGAACCAAATTTCTGCTTCAGGAGAACTGTTGCCTAGTGTTTGAACTGTAAACGTTTTAACTTCCTTTTTTTGAACAAAGGAGATAATGATATTGGTTCCCTTTGGTGAGTAGAGAGCGATACTACAGTAGAGGTAGAGAACTCTTGTTATGTACACGCTCCGCCTGGGGAGCCTCCCCTACCTGCGTGTCCTGCGGTGGCCGGAGTTGGGCTCCTTGGTGCTGTGCAGTGCGTGGGAGCAGGTTGCTGCCGTGTGGCCGTTGTTGCCGCACACCGGGGCCGGAGGCAGCGCCTGGATCTAGCGCGCTCTTCTGCTGAGGTAGCCAGGACGACAGCTGCAGCTAAAGCAAAGAACATTCTATTTCTTCTCCTTCTGAACTTTAGCTATGAAGTGAAATCAGTGCCAGCGTAGCATCTGGAGCCTCTACTCCAACAGCTCTTGTTTTAATTTAACATGAAAATGTCCCCATAAAGAGACTTCACTTCAAAGACTAAATGATCCTTTACTCACAAGTATGGACAGGCCAAAATGAAGATTCATTTCAAGCTTTTAAAGTTGTTGGTAAAGGCATGGATGGCTGAGGTATGAGAAGACCCCAGCAGGTTCCTGAAGCTCTGTGTGACTCCTGTTCTTTGTCCTGTTCCGTTTCAGAGAGTTGGCCATGGCGATAAGAATCACGCAGACGCAGATCGCTCTCCTGTCTTCCTCCAGTTCATCGACTGCGTCTGGCAGATGACAAGACAGGTAAATTGCTGGGAGGCACAAATTGTTCCAGGACACTGTACAATATCTGGACACTGGAGTCATTGCCAAGGTGACTGCTGAATCAGAACACAGGCACTCTTTCTTCTCTGTTTTTTTTGTTTTGTTTTGTTTTGTTTTGGCTCTGGCTAAAAGTTTCTTGAGAGTCTGTATTAGTGAAGAGCCTGAATTTGAGTGCACAGACTCCAGAGGGAAGCTGTGACGCAGACTTGCGCTGGATTAGCTGGGTGGAGGGCACTGTTTACATACGTGCTGCTATGGGAAATGTGAGCGTGGGGAAGAGGCTCCCCTCTCTCTGGAAGGGAGGGCAGCCGCCTTGCATGTAGCACAGGAAGGAGCAGACGCCGCAGCCACCTCGCTAGCTGGGGAGGCCACACTACAGCTTCTCCCACTGTGCCCTGAGGAGTGTAAGTGACTTGAAGCGCCCGTGGGAGTCCCTGGCATTGGTGGGTGCAGACTGATCCCTGTTTTCTTTGACCAAGCCGATCCTGTAACCAGAACTGCAGGGAGAACTTGGATTCGCTCCATTTAAACCCTTTTTTTCTGAAGGCTCCTGATTGCTACGTGATTTACAGAGTCAGAAGCTGAGCTCTGCCCTTAGACCAGGCAAAGCAGAGGCAGATTCTGGAGAGATCCTCTGAGGCAGGTTCTAGAGAGATCCCCTATGGCTGGGATGGCATGGGTCTTGTCTTTGTGTCTGCTGTGATCTTTGTACTGAATTTCAAGCAAATTTCAGCCATGCTGTTTTTCTGGAAAAAAAAAAAAAAAAAAAAAAAAAAAAAAGTCTTGTTGGGCACTGTAACAGTTGCTGGCAAGCCCAGCAGTTTGTATTCTTGATCCCTGTGATACAAGAGTTTCATCATTTTGCTCTGACTGTAACTCCTGGTGGGATCCTGTCAGCTCCAGCCTTTCCAGCTCCTGACAAGGTCTAGGGCAGCCACGGACACCGAGTGCCCAGGTCATCCGGCCGCGCTGCCGCTGGCCGTGCGCTGCGTGACGCCGGCCTCTCCTCTCTGGGAACGGGGCCGTTTAGCACGCAGGCTATTTCCTTTGGGCCAAGGGGGTTTCCATCCCTTCTTCTGCGTTATTTCATGTCTCCTGCAGCCTGTTGTTCACAGTCTCGTCTCAAGGCCTGTCTTTAGGGATAGGCATAATCCAGCAAGCTTCAGTTTGAAGCAGCTCTGAGTGTAAACACACTGGTCAAACCCATCAGGCCTCTGGCTCTTACTCAGAATTCCTCTCTGCACATACAAAGCAGCTTTCCAAGGGAGAAACTGTTGCTCCTGGAAAGGCCCAACGTCATCCTGAATATCCAGCCAGGCAGAGAACAGAGACAAATTCTGCTTCAAAAGCAAAGGAGGGAGGCCAACTCCTTACAAAGACCACAAGTGGAAAAATAAAGAAAAAAAATTATTTGCAACAAGCAATTCCTGTTCTAAAACCCAAACCCAACCCATCTTATGGTTCTGTCTGAAGTTTCCCACAGCATTTGAGTTCAACGAGTACTTCCTGATAACCATCCTGGACCACCTGTACAGCTGTTTGTTTGGGACATTCCTGTGCAGCAGCGAGCAGCAGCGTGTGAAGGAGGTAAGGCCCCTGCCCAGCCAGCTGGAGGGTTGCTCGATGTGGCCAGAGGCTGCTCATGAAATTGTTTCAGGGGTAGGACCAGGTCTGAGTGCTACCAAATCCTCCTCTTAACTGCTGGGATTTGGGTTATTTTCCTCTTTGTGCAAAGTGCTGTCTCTTGGGGACTTCTAATTTCTGTGCAAGACTGTTCCCCACCGGGCAGACTGACGCTTTTCAGCGTTGCTTTCAGCTACTCACAGGTGCCTGAATAGCTCCTAGTGTCTTCCAAGTAGTTGGAAATCTATCTTTTCCACTGAACTTTGGTTTAATGTGAACTTCTGTGCAGGATCTGGTAACTTCTTGCCCTCAGTTTCCCTTTAGATTGCTCCTCCCTAGCACATGTTCATTGCTGTATTGTACACAGAGACCACAGCAAGTAACTGCTCTCAACATGTGTTTTTGCTGTGTGGGAGAGGGCAGAATTGGGGCGTTGGGAGAGGCGCATCCTTTGGAGCTGCCTCCCGCAGCCCTGGCCTGGCCTGGGCTGGGCTGGTTCCCCAGCTCCAAAGGCCGGGGAGTAGCAGTGAGCGCTGAGCAGCACCAGCACGGGGTGGGTCTGGAAGGGCAAGGAGTGACGCTGAGCCCGTCTCACCTCCCGAAACACGAAGCATTTATCAGCGACCGGTTGCAGTGCCGTATCGCAGAGCTGGGGCAGGACGGGCTGCGTCTGGCAGCACACGTGTAAGAAAAATACTGTGTCATGGAAGTGATAGCATTGTACTGCAGGGAAGGCAGAGCTCCTGCTTCTCTCGTGTCCACAGATTGAAGATTTGTCATTTCCAGAGAATAAAATGCAGTTTTTCATGATTCTTTTAAGAACCACAGCCTAGCAAAGTACTTCATCTAGAAAGCACTTCAACACCCCCATTTCAGTGGGACTGTTCACAGGCCCAAGTCACACATTTTCCTTCTCCTCATGAGTAAATGCCCCAGGAGCACTTGGAAGAGGGGAAGCTTAACCAAAGCACGGGGGGCCCCGGGGCCAGCTCTGCACAGCCCCCCGCGCCGCGGCGGGTGCCGAGGGGCAGCAGGGGATGTTTCTGTGCCAGGGTGCGGGTTCCTGCCCGCCTCCATGTGCTTCCATTACAGTAACCACAGCAAAAGAGGGTTTTTTTAAAGCTGTGAAAAGGCAACCAGATTTGTATTAACGCCAGACATCTGTATCTGCTGTTGCAGACACTCGCAAAGCTCGGTAGATGAACGTCAGCATATGTGAAATAAACCTTCCTGCCCCCTTGCCCTTACAGAGCCTTCCAAAAAAGACGGTGTCGCTCTGGTCTTACATCAACAGCCAGCTGGAGGACTTCTCTAACCCGCTGTACGTGAGCTACGCCAACCACGTCCTGTACCCCGTGGCCAGCATGCGCCACCTCGAGCTCTGGGTCGGCTACTACATCCGCTGGAACCCCAGGATGAAGCCGCAGGTAACCGCAGCAGCAGCGCTGTCGCTTTGGAGCTCAAGGGCTTCCAAATGCAAGCAGCAATGTGCAAAGCTTCCACGGCAGCAGCTTAAATTTAAAACCAAGAGCCTAAATTCAAATGTAAGCAAATGAAATGAGCAGCATTTACACTTTGTCAGAGTGGATGTTTGGCTGCAAGTCACTGCCCTGTGAATTAACAGGCAGTCAAGGTCCATTTATGTGAGCTGAGGGAAATCTGCAGGAGCTGAAGATGCTCAACAGTTTGGAAAACTTCTCACCTTGAATAGGGGTAAACATTAGCTGAAGCCTCTCTTCTTTACAAAAGAGCCCAACTGAGATTTCAGTGATGGGATGGAGTCTAGATCTGAGTGCTGGGGCTGTGTTGGGCTTCTGGATACCTGCTGCTTGCTCCAGCTGCCCTCACTGCAATCTACGTTAGGTCTAGAGCTTCGAGAGCCGCATGTCAGAGCACCCAAGGCCCCTAAAACAGCCTGGATATATTGCCAGGTGCTGCAATCACTTTTTAATCATAATTAATCACTTCAGAAATTCTGGATTGCCAGTGTCCAACTTCAGGTGGCAAAGCTGAGGCATTGAATACAGTGACCTGACAAATGCTTTGGGTACAAGTTTTGTTTAACAGTGGAGACCATCTGAAAATATTTAGAAACATCTCTATTACTTTTATTTTCTCCACAGCTCTGAAATTATGGCCAGGCTGGGATTCTAGAGTATCCCCCAGGCATATCAGAGTTCTGTAGCTGTGAGCCTTCAAAATTTACATTTATACCAACTTTTATTTTGGTTTTAATTGGTAATTTAGATTACTCCTAATCTGATATTAAAAAAAAAAACAAAAAAAAAAGCAACCACAAGGTGGAATCTTCCATCAGGCTGCATGTCGTGGGTAAAAAAAGTGTCTCCCAGAGCAACTAATTCCTCACCCTGCTCTGGAAACCGCGACTGAGCTCCGTCCCGCGGCCCTGGAGTCAGCGGCTCCGTTCCGTGTTCCCCGCTGGCCAGCCAGACTCAGCTCGGGGTTTTCTTGCAGGAACCCGTCCACAATCGCTACAAGGAACTTCTTGCCAAGCGGGCCGAGCTGCAGAAGAAGGTGGAGGAGCTGCAGAGGGAGATCACCAGCCGCTCCAGCTCGTCCTCGGAGCGAGCCGCCTCTCCCGCGCAGTGCGTCGCGCCGGTGCAGACGGTTGTGTAACAACACGGACCTCGTCGCCGGGTCCCTTCCTGGGCCCATCACGGCAGCTGTTCTGAAACGCTCTCCGTTCCCATCGTGGTATCTGGGAGATGCCAACTTATTTATTTATTTCTCTCCAGGGTAATTTATTAGTACTGTAGCACTAGAGGAAGCTTAAGCAAGAAAAAAAATAAAGGCCCCCCCCGCCCCCATGCAATTACTCATGTTGGTGGCAAGATTATAACGCAAGCTGATTGCACTTGCCACCTACAAGAAACCTAGAGCTCTTTGTTCACTTTTGTGTTGCAAGTCACTCTGCTCTAAAGAGGGCCTGTGCACCAGAGTGAAGTCTGGGGAAGACATCTCCTCAGGAGATGGCAAACTGCCCCCTTTGCTAAAAGGAAACACACAGGCTCAGGGGGAGGATGTTGACTTCATGCTGGGTGCTAGAACAGGACTGTGCTACTTCACAAGACCCTCTGTATAATATACACATAGCAGTGTCGATGGAAGCGTTTTGCCAACATCTGGAAAGAGGAGTTACAGAATCTGAAACGTCTCACTGTCCCTGTTGCATTTCCCTGCACTTGACACGTATCATAGGAAGACTTGTAAACAATGCCTTATTTAAAGGAAGGGCATCTTCTACCAGCAAAACACAGTGGTAGAGGAGCAACCTGCATCATTTAACGTTATAGGACAAACTTTACTTCCATCTTTAGGTTCTTATTTATGGTTTACGGCAGTGGTGCTAGGACAGTAACTTAAGCACCTTTCTTCCTCATGGTGGGAGCAGAGTGTGATCCCTGCTTGGCTTCCTCCAGCTCTTCTGAGCTCCTGGGCCTCACAGCCAGGAGCGGGGAAGGTGGTGGAAGATGAAGAGGCACCTGTAAAAAGCTGGAACCAGGCGTCTTGTTTGGTAAACATTAGTAGTGGTTTAATGCTTCTGTGCAGGACCATAGTGGCATGCTTAAGGTATTTAATTTTTCTTGTTAACTAATGGAACCGTATCAACCAAAGAAGCCTTTCTGCCTGCATTACAACTGCAATGTAACATTATTCTGACCTACTGAAGAGCTCAACCATTTTTGAGCCCTAGCTTAAAGTCTTTTTACTCACAGTGCAGTGTACTTCAAGCATTAGTACTCCCCCCATCATTCAACTTGGTCCAAATTCAGTACAGAGTTTTATTGTAGAAGCAGCGATAAAAAGACCAAACCCCGGTCTTGGGCAGAATCCTGATTTCCAGCTGGCCTTTCCAAGCTCATCAGCCTGTAGCTGAGAGGGCTCTTACAAGTGCGGCGTGTTTGCAAGGAGAGTGACTCCAGGCTGCCTCATTCCTGGGCTACGGTGATGGCTACACCGTCTCCGTTCCTAGGGTGGTCTTTTACAACAGGATCTCATACTACAGTCGCTTGTTCAATACACCCCTATACTCCACGCCAGCCTTACTTCAGGGATGGAGAAATATCATCCAAGAGGGCCACTTTATCCATCAGAAATTGCCCTTGAGCAGCCGCGGTGCCCCGGAGATGCTAGCAGCGCTTTCCTGCCGCCGTCGCGCGCGGCCCGTCCCGGTTCAGCCGCGCAAGGGGCCCTGCGGGCCGCGGCGGGGGCGAGAGGCAGAGCCGGCGCTGCTGAGCGCGTCCGCCGCGTCGGACGGCGCCCGGCCCCGCTCCCCCACGTGCGTCACGTATCCCGAGGAAGGCCGGGGCTTCCTTAACACTAATAAATGTTGACGAATGGATGAAGGTTTTGCTGTGCTCTTGGTATGACCTATGTGGTTATTAAAACTGAAGAAGTTAGAGTCAAACAGTAATAAGATACCACTGAAAAGTCAGTATGTCAAAGCAAGGGGTAGAAATAAAGCCTCATTCTCACTCCTACTGTTGGCTGTGCCAGATGCTAATGTTCAAATTGCACTTTTGGAATGACTGGGACGCAGTTCATCTTTGGACAAGTTTCCCTTCCCCTGTAGAGAGTAGCACAAGTGCAGGTACATTATTTAGCTGCTCAGAATTATGAAATACAATCACTGTGAAAAACAGCTTTTTTTTTTTTTTTTGCACTTTGCAGTACATAAACACTGTAAATCCAGTGAGAGAAACAAAGAAAAAAAAAAGGCAGCATTTGCATTTTTGTACCCTGTATTTTGACCTCAAGTCACTGACTCTCCAGAGCTCTCATGGCAAGAGACCTCTCCCACAGCAACAGGACCCTGCAGACACCTTGCGAGGGGAAAGGAAGAGAAAGAAGAAGGGGGCAAAAGGACAAGAGGCAAGATGAGTTTTCTCTGGACCAGCCTCTCCAGCTGCAAGGAGCCCCTGTTCCTGATTGAAATGAAATGGAGGAGGAGCCACCCTCAGCTTGTGCACAGCTTGGGACTTCTCTGCCTCCAGCTAAAACATCCTGTGCAGGGACCAGAAGGAAGCAGGGAGAGCACCTGGGCTGGAATTCACATCCCTTCTGGCAGCTGGATCACTCTTCTGTGCCAACCCAGAGCACTCCCTGCCGTGCAGCTCCACAGAGGGGGAGCCCCATAACCCCCTCACAGTGCCCAGTGAGGCCGGCCCCAAACATCACCCTCCTCTCCAGGGCGCCGTCCCCGCTCCGCCAGGACAGGCTGCACGAGGCCGTATGGGGCAGCCCAATACAGACCTACCGGGGCCGCCTCAGCTGCCCCAGGCCCTGCCAGGGCCAGGATCCGTCTCCTCCCAAGAGCTATTTCCACTACCTCCCCAAGGAGCCATAGGGTTTCCTTGCTGGCTAAGGAGTTAAACACACAGAGGGTGAGGTGAGGAAGAGCAGCCCCCTGCGGAGAGCAGCGCTGCACTGGTGCTGCTGCATCGAGCACATGCGAGGAGGCAGCCCCAGGGACCCCCTGACACAGGCCTGGAGCCGGGACGAGCTACAGCCTGGCTGTGGTTTCTCCAGTCTACACAAAATGCTCCAGGGGCAAAAAAAAAGCCAAACAAAAACACTTCCCCAAACCCCTCCACCAGCCCTGGCAGGCTTGGCTAGTTCGGAGAAAAGGCAGCTCTCCCACAATTAACTCAACAGGCAAGCTGGCTTTATTGTCTTTCAACTTTATAAACAGATAATCTCAGTCTTCTATACATTCCATTAATAGGAAATTCTTTACATTATTAACATAATAAATAATGTTTACTCAGCTGTGCAAGTCAGAGTGCAAAATGGATCACACTCTTCTCAAAGTGGGTAACTCAAAGCACACAGTTCAAGTTAAAAGCAAGGTGCCAGGAGGGAATGGCATGATTGAGGCACTTGCAATTTAAAAACACTTATGGCCTATCTCACTCCTTTGCTACTCAAAGGCAGGGACCAAGACAGGGGATTTTGTCCCCAATATCCTATAGCTTTTTCACAAAATATGATTTCTAAAGAAACATTTCACCCTTTGGACGTAAAAAAATAAAATAATAAAAAAATAAATCATTAAGCAAAATCATTCAGAAGTTACTTGGCTCCTTGGGTACTCCAACAACCCATTGCTGTTAATACTGACTAGAGGGATGTGGCAGAACAAGAGCTAGGAAAGGTTTCGGAAGAGAGTTAAGCAAAACACCCTTCAGGAGGTTCACCTCCCTTCTCTTACACTCTCAAAGCCTGAGTAATAGAACTGGCAAAACCCTTTAAGACCTCGGGGTGCAGCATCATTTTCAGAAAGATGCATTTTTAGAAGTGCCCCAGCACCATGGAGCTCAACAAGAGCACTGTAAAATCACCCTGGCGCTTCACAGGAGCCAACCCACACAGATGTGCTGCTGCCCGGCACGCTGGAAGGGGAAGAGGGGGAACTGCTGGACACCCGTCTTCAGAGTCAGTAGCTGGATACTCTATGAACGGAATGCGTTTTAAGTGTGCGGAATATATACACTCAAACCCAGAGAGGGAGAACTGGCCCATATTTCAGAGGTGCACTGAGGACACTGCAGTCTCTTCCACAAGGTGAGAGAGGTAGCTGCTTTGTGCCCGCAACGCGGGCCAGCTTCTCTCTCGCTGGGCTGATCACAGCAACACCCTGGGCAGGGCCCTCAGTAGTCCCAGCTGATGTCGTCTCTCTGCAGTGACGTCTGCAGGGTCTGCATGTCTCTCAACAGCTGAAGGTTCCTCCGACTCTTCTCTCCGGGCCGGACTTTGATGGGACCAGCATCCTTTCCTTTTGTGGTCACTGTAGTCGTCACTTTGACCTCACTAACAGGAAACCTACTGTCCTTCATCTGTTTGGCTGAAGTCTTTTTGGACTTGCACTCTCTCCTAAGTCTCTCTAGCTGAAAGAGAAGTCCAAAGTAAGAGAGTTCAGCAGGGAACTTGTTTTGGGTATGTTCTGCATTGCCCCCAGAAGACTGAAACATCCTCCTCATGCTGCCTCCTTCCTCTACCCCAATGCTCAACTCATCCAGCAAAGCAAAAGCATATTTCTAAGTCACCTAGCCCCAAATAACTAAAATAGACAAGACTGAGAGGGGATCTGATCAAAACGTACAAGTACGTGAGGGGAGAATGTAGAGAGGATGGGGCCAAACTCTTCTCAGTGGTGGCCAGTGACAGGACAAGGGGCAATGGGTACAAACACAGGAACACAGGAAATTCCATTTCCATGTGAGGAAGAACTTCTTTGCTGTGAGGGTGCCAGAGCCCTGGAAGAGGCTGCCCAGAGAGGCTGTGGAGTCCCCTTGTCTGGAGATCTTCCAAAGCCGCCTGGCTGCCCCCCTGTGCCCCGTGCTCTGGGTGTCCCTGCTGGAACAGGGGGGTTGGACTAGATGGTCTCTAGAGGTCCCTTCCTACCTCAACCATTCTGTGATTCTACGCAATTCTGTGGTCTCTTCTCCCACTTTGGAGAGCAATTTTCCTGTCAGCTGAGCCCTAAAAACTTTTGTCATTATGTCAAAATTATATAGTATATTCCCATATAGAATCATAGTCAGAATTACACAATATATTCCCATAGAAAGTCATTTCCATCATTACTACACATCTGTTTACTGCAGTCGTATCACTGAACATCACAGAAGAGATCAAAGGTAACTAATGTTTTTAGCTGTTTTTAAAAGACATCTAAATGGATGCATGTAAAATGTGATCAGCAGTTCTTGCAGTACATATTTTGAGTATTAAGTTACATGTGATGAGGGTGAATCTTCTTGGTTTGTATAAACTGAACAGGATAAAATGCAGAGGACTGAGCTCTCTGGAAGAATTTCATTAAAATGAATGAACATGAGACAAAACAGGGAATCAAGAAGTTTCACAGCTTTAAACAAACTGCTGCACTACTCAAAGAATTTATAAAGTTGTTTTAAACTGAAAAGACTTTTACATAAAAAAAAAAAATCAAAGCCCTATTAAGTAGGTCACTTTTGCCAAACAAAGGGGAGGTGCTAAAAGACTCAGCTTAACAGGGGTAAGGGAATTTAGACATCTTTAAATACAACTTGGCTTGCTAAAAACTGCCTTTTTTTTTTTTTTCAACACAAAGGACAGAATTTTGTGAGAGCTTCTCCCCAACAACTAACACAGCTGGTTATTGATAGGAACTCCAGGCAAGGTGACTGCTTTGGTTCAGCAGAGCTGCTCTATGTACAGCAGCAGAGTGAGACTGATCTGAGCACATCTGTTTCCAGCAGGTCACCTATCCAAGCAGCAGTGGCCTAGGATACAAAGAAGAGGGGCACGAGGGAACCCTAGGAAGACAGGAAGAGTTTTCTGCAGAAATACTGGGATAGAAAGATGAAGGGACACACCTGGGAATTCCAAATTCAAGTTGGAAAATACTGCCCTAAAAAAAGGAGCTATTTCTGCTTTGTCCAGTTGCTGCTACAACAGGCTAAGAATCCTTAGGACAACACGACCCAAGTGAGCGACTCACCCGTGCCCGATGCCTCCGGACCTTGCTGATCTGCTCTGCCTTCGCCTCCATCCTTCCCACCAGCGCCTCCAGCTCTCGCTCAAGTTCTTCCCTCACTCCGACCGTCGGGGCTTCCTGCACAAGCTTTGCCAGCTGCTGGTGATCACTAGCAGGGAATCAGAGACAACGCGGCTCACACAAGACCCCTCCGCTGCTAGGCCTTGTGTGCCCACACTAGCAACGCCCCCTCCACAACAGCACGGCAGCAGCAGCCAGAAACGCTCACTTTGGATTAAGAAACCAGTAAGAACAGGCTGGCTCGTTGGCATTATGACAGGAGCATGTCCTGGTGATGCTGCTGCAATATGAAGTTGTCAACAGTGTGACTGGTTTCAAACTTCGATACACTCACTTAGAATTACAAAGCAACTTCTTAGAGATGGTCTCAACACTCATTCAGTCACTACTTGTAGAGTGGTATGTCCTGGGGTTGTGCAATAGAATAACCAGTCCTGTTTTATTAACCCGGGGGAGCAGAATGACTAATAAAACAGTATTTAACAAGAGTATTTCTTCACTCAGCCACCACAGGCTGCTCCTACACTTTCTCCCACCACTCAAACTTGACACTGCTGCATGCAAACCCAGCTATGAAGTCCACACCTTTTATTAGAACTTAGCTTTAATTGCTAGGAAAAGCAAGAACCACTGTAGCAACTGGAAAGAATAGATAATGTGCCACAGATTATCCCAGACCATCGTCCTTTTCAGGAAAAACAACCCAGCTTTAAGGTAAAAGGCAAAGGTATAGCACACTACACAGAATCTGCAAGGAGAACAGACCAAACTCACAAACTCATCTGCCCAAATTCATCTTGTAAAGTCAGCAGTACTTCTGAGAGCTCCTCCTGGGATGAGGATGACTCCTTTGGCACCGATGACCTTTGGCTTTTGCTGGCAGGACGGGCACTACTGATGGATCTTGCCAGGGGAGCATCACTGACCACACGACTGTTGCACAGTGCCTTGGTGTGCTGCTTCATCAGGTGCAGCACGTGCTGCACATTGGCACCAACCGAATGGCTGGGACTAGTAGACTGGAAGGAAATATATAAAAAAATGTAAATAGATTCCTTAAAACTACATTGCCAACAATGGAGAACATTTAGAAAAGAATGTTATTTTTTTTATTTGCTGCCAAGAAGGTATTTGTTTGAATGAATATGCACTAATAAGAACAGCTTGCCCAGCAGCATGGAGACAACCCATTTTGGAAGTGTCAGTTCAGCATGTTACTGCTATGGAACAGGGCTTTTGAAGACAACCTCAACAAAGAGGGTCAAAGAAAACAACCCCCCCTGACCACAGGGTGTCAGGAGTGCACCAAGGCACAGCCAGGTGAGGAGCTGCATCTACTGAGCTTTAGCTTCGGCGTGGAGCAGCTCACCTTCCCAGCTACAAAGGGGACATCACCCAGAGACAGTCTGTAATGGGGCTGCGTAGGGAGATGGCTTGTAAGAGAGCATTTCTGGAAGGAAAGAAGAGAGAAATGTTTATCAAAGATGACACTAAAGCAAACCCATTTACAGCTGCTGTGTTATGAGAGGCAGCCTTCTTCCTGAATCCACGCACAGACCGTGTTTTACTCTCCAGTGAGTGTCTTTCTCCCCCTACATGTTACCTTATCCGGCTGCTTGGTTTTCTTCCTGGGTCTTCTTGCTTTTGGAGAGAGTAATGGTGAGGCTGCTTGAATTAAGATTCTGTTGGTTTCCAGACCTGTTTGAAGCTATAATTGAGAGAAATATGAGAATTACTGAAGTTGCTTTAATAGATAATCAGAGACAAGTAGTGACTTGAGATTTTACAAAACAGATTTTTTTAAAAAAGCAGGTTCTGTGGAAGCCAAGGCTACCAGCATGTGGAATGCTTCTGCAGTATGAGTTCAATTTAAACATTAAATACTTCCTCTGGTAATTCCTCTCACCACAAAACCTAGCAAGCTGAAGAATTAATCTCATGGAATTATTTCCACACAGGCAACTGCTGAAACATCAGCTCTAGGCTTTACCATTGACTAAATAAAGGGAAAGTCAAAACACCTCACTCCAGGCTTCAATATGTT
>VZSV01000042.1:501662-514235 GCA_013398735.1 Nothocercus julius
TGGAGATAGGTAAAGTTACATCTTTGTACAGCTGAGCCATTTCAGCCAAGTAGAGCACTCATTTGTGGCCACTTACTCTTTTTTTTTTTTTTTTTGGTCTGGAGAATGAGGGAGGTGAAAAGTAACTGTCCAAACAAACAAATTATCGGGTGGCTTCTTGAGTGCTGTTGGTCAGCTAAATGACTTCATTAGCACAAAACTGGCACTGTGTTCCTGCTTTTAAGCTGTCTGGGGCAAAATTAAATCAAGTGTGTGCAGGAGGCAACAGTTATCAAAGAAACGGTGTTGTGTAACCTCAGTGTTTTTCCTCAGTTAGATGCAGGGTTGACCCTGCTGCTTTAAGCTGACCTACTGTCTAAGAGAAGTCTTTTTGAACATTAATGTGTTGAGACTGAATCTTTATTCTGTCTCTGGCCAAAAAGTTGGTATAAATATAGATGTGGCTGCTTCAGTCAAAAGGTGCTTGTCCCCCTCAAAGCTAATATTTAATTATATTTCTGCAGGTGTATGTAATGTGTGCCATTAGTAAGGTAATTTGCCAGTTCCATCAATTTCTGTCAGGTACATACTTTTTTTGCATTAGTCTTTAAGGATGTTTGTGGAATTGTTAATTATCCCATTTGAACCTTAAAAAATGTGTTTTTAATATTGATGTTACAAGTAATTTTTTTTTTTTTAATTTATTTTTAGTAGCTCTATAAATCAGTCAGCAGACAGTGGGGGAACCGACAACTTTGTCCTCATAAGTCAGCTGAAAGAAGAAGTAATGTCCCTTAAACGACTTCTGCAGCAAAGAGATCAGACCATTTTAGAAAAAGATAAAAAGGTAAAAGTTGCATCTGCTTAATAAGGCTTTTATAAAATTATCTTCTACTTTAGACTCCTAGCAATTCTGTCAAATTGTATGATGAAACAAAAATCTATTTTTTTTTTTTTTTTTTGTAGAGAAGCTAATCAGATTTCTGCCTTTTAAAGGACAAGCTCTCAGTTTTTATATCTTGAATATAATTTGGCCTTGAGACAAAGAGGAATTAATCTCACTTCAATTTAGCCATGTGCGGGTTAGCCAGGTAGTTCACTGCTTCTCCTGCCTCGTTCCTCAGGTGATAGCTAAAATGCCAGAGAGTGGTTTAAGTATTTTTAATTCAGTCAAAACAAAGATCCCTGGGCATATCTATGTACTCTGGCAGGCACACAAAGATGGGGAATAAAAGCAGTAAACGTTCCAAGTTTAACCCACTTTTTACTTTAAATAAAAGCTACAATAGTAACAATTCATGAGAGAGGTGTGTGTATTTTTTTGATTTTTTTTTTCTCTTATAGAGAGGAGAAGTTAAGTGTTTTGATTATTTTAAAATATTGATAGTTTAAAATATTGATAGTGTAGTGTAGGTTATCTAGTCTGTCTGTGGTCAAAGACTAGAAGAATAGCATGAATTAGATGTTTGGTAAATGGCAAAAGTTAAGTGAAGTCGAGCCTTCACTACAGTGAAGCTCATACAAGGGATTAAATTTCACAATGAAAGAAAAGCAACCCCAAGTGTATAATTAGCTTGGCCTTTATTAGAGCTTATTTTCTCTGCACTCTGATCTCTGAGATGCTTTCATGGCACTGTCTGTAGTCGTGGCTCTGGACTGTCTGTGCAGGATTAAGTCATGGCATTATGGTAAAAAATAATATTTATAATACTCTCAAATATAAGTTTGATTATAAGTGCATAGTGGCCTACTAGAAATGTGAAGGTTAAGAACAGCTTGTTGGTCCTAGAAGGAAATTGCTTCCACCTAAAAAAATGTAGATTAGTACCTGAATTTCTCTATTTAAGCCCTTGTGAATAGAATTTTTCACCTCTTTAGATTCATCCCTGCTGCGGTATAGCTGATGTTACTAGTGATGGAATTAACTGTTTCAAGTCTGTAAGTGCTAATATGAAAGAGCTGAACAGTTTGTCTTGGATCCTTGTGAGGAATTTATCTTGAAAAGACAAGCATTAAGGCTCTGATGTCACTCCTATAAAGCCAGTGTAAGGTCAGGAGTCTGTATGAAATTCCCGTATCTGTTTTCAAGTACTGGTAAAGCTAACAAAAGGAAAACGTCACCTAATCCTGCGTAACCACTTCGGTAACTTGCATTTATGCTCATGCAGGACTCACGCACCATGTGCATGCATCCTCTATGCGTGCATGCATGCATCCTTATGGAGGAGTGTCTGAGAGTTTCCATACTCCTTCTGCTAAAACTTTCTTAGGCCTCCTTTCTGAGGACTTCTTGGAACTTAAAAACTCCTTCAGGCATTAGTTAATCCCCTTCAGAGTGTCGGTGAATTTCTGTAGCTGCTGGGAAGAAGAAAACACATGCAACGTTTGCATAGCTGAACAGAATGCAGCAAATGAATGCATTGCCAAAGTTTCTGCTTGTGAGTTAGTAAATATAGAGACACATGCTGGGGTAAAAGTCTGCCAATGTCAGTCCTAAACCAGAAGTTGTGGGAGATCCCTGTTAAAACTTTATTCCCAGATTTGTGAAGGGAGAAGCATTTGGCCAGTTCAGAGTGTTACAAATGAAAAAGTAGTATCTTTGAAATGTGTAACTTCAGGAAATGCTAAGTTTAGTACACCACTATAGTGCTAGACTGTAGTACAGCTCTATAGTGCTATGCAGCTCTCATCATTTTTTGCCACGAGTCAGGATCTTGACTTGTTACCAGTGCTCACTGTTTGCAGTAATACATTATTTCACTTTTTGGACAAAATGTTAGTATGAGGCACTGGGAGATTGCTGCTTGCCCCTCATAGTCTAGTTGCGCATTTTATTGTGGTGCAGTATTGCTGCTAGGTGGTCTTTGTTTGTTTTGGATACCTGTGGCTTATAGCCTGTGGTTTTGTACTGTTTCCTCTGGATTTTACATGAGCTTTGCTAAGTTCATACCTTGAGCAGCTATCTGGGTACAGTGATGTGTGTATCCAGGTATCAAGACATTTGAGTTTTCTTTTTAGCACCATCTGGTTGACTGTTCTTTTGACTACCTTTTTTCATTACTTTTGATTCAAGGCACGCTAGTGTTAGTAATAGCAATCTTAGTAGTTATTTTAGGAATGTCTTTTCTGTTTTTTTTATAGCCAACTTCTTTGCCAGCTAAGAGTCTTTATTTCCTGATCCAATCTGACCTGAAAAGCTCAAAAGAGCAAGGTGCATTCTGTCTACTTTGAGGAACTGAACATTCTAAAGAAGTCTCTTTCTAAAATTACTGGGTCCCTGTACAGCAAACTTAGGAATAGAAGTTCATGCGGCTGCACGTGCTTCCAGTGGAAGCCTTTAGCTGCTGGGATAAAAGTATGTATCACAATTTAGCAACACTTGCTGATTCAGACCTCTGCTGGTCTTACTAGAAATTCATTGACAGGAAATCAAGAACATATTTTCAGAATTAAATTCTGAGTTTAGCCATATTAATTACACATTTCTAATACAATTTAAGTTACTATCGCTGTGGCTTTAGACGCATTGAAGCTCTGGAATATATACTTATATTGGGACAAACTGTAGTCTGCACAAGTCAAATGGCAGTATAAAAAGGAATCCAAAGAAATTATTTTTATTATCTTTCTGGGGGAGATTTGTTATGTAGAATGAGTGGATGGACAGATGAGGGGAGAGCAATGGATGTTGTCTACTTATTTTAGCAAAGCTTTCAATACAGTCTCCCATAACATCCTCATGGGGAAGCTCGGGAAATGCAAGTTAGATGAGCGGACAGGGAGGTGGGTTGAGAACTGACCGAATAGCAGAGCTCAAATGGTTGTGATTAGTGGTGTAGAGTCTAGTTGGAGCCCTGTGGCTAGCAGTGGCCCCCGGGGCTCAATACCAAGTCTCATCATGTTCAACTTCTTCAGCAATGACCTGCTTGAGGAAACAGCCCCTCAGTGGGTTTGCTGGTGATACGAAGCTGACGGCAGGGGCTGTTAGACCCCGAGGGCTGAGCTGCTGTCAGAGGGAACTCGGCAGGCTGGAGAGATGGGCAGGAGGGACTGCATGAAGTTCAACAAACGCAAATGCAGGGTCCGGTCCTGCGCCTAGGGAAGACTTAGGAATAAATCCAGGGCCAAGGACAGGTTGGGATTGACCTACTGCAAAGCAGCTCTGTGGAAAAGCTCTTGGAAGGTCCATGTGGACTAAGGACTGCCCATGAGGCAGCAGTGTGCCCTTGTGGCCAAGAAGGCCAATGGGATCCTGGCCTGCATTAGGAAGACTGTTGCCAGGAGGTCAAGGGAGGTGATCCTGCCCCTCTGCCCAGACCTGGTGAGGCCACATGTAGAGTATTGTGTGCAATTCTGGGCTCCCCAGGGCCAGAGGGACACGGAGCTACTAGAGAGAGTCCAGTGAAGGGCTATGAAGATGATCAGGGGACTGGAGCATCTGCCCTGTGAGGAGAGGCTGAGAGAACTGGGCCTGTTCAGCCTGGGGAAGAGAAGACTGAGGGGGGATCTTATCAGCGTGTACAAATATCTTAAGGGAGGCTGTCAAGAGGAATCAGCTAAACTATATTCAGCGGTGCCCAGCAACAGGACAAGAGGCAATGGGCACAAGCTGAAGTACAGGAAGTTCTGTCTGAATTTGAGGGAAAACTTCTTGAATGTGAAGGTGACAGAGCAGTGGAACAGGCTGCCCAGAGAGGTTGTGGAGCCCCTTCTCTGGAGGTATTCCAAACACTCCGGGACATGATGCTGGGCAGCATGCTCTAGGTGACCGTGCTGGAGTAGGGATGTTAGACGACAAGAAGATCTGCAGAAGTCCCTTCCAACCTCAGCCATTCTGTGCTTGTGTGTTACCATACTGTATAAAGGATACCTGCATGAGACATAGCTGAAGATAGTGGCAAGTGTCTGTCATCTGAAAAAGTACAGCTAGGCTCGTACATCTCTATAATCCTGTGGCTTCCCCCTCCCATGTCCTGAGGAATTAGTGTTCTATACTCCAAATCCTGAATAAACAATATGGTTATATAAATATAGTGGTTTTCCCCCATATAAAATGGACACGTTTTTCAAACTACTTCTCAAATGCTGAGCTGTTAATAGTGAAATAGAAAGTAAAGCACATGTTGCTGAGATTTGAGGCTTACGTAAAGATCCTGCAGACTGATTACAAAACATCCTGCCGCTGTCCAAGGAATCTTTATAGCATTTCTGGTTTTAGTTGACAGAGCTGAAGGCAGACTTCCAGTACCAGGAGTCAAACTTGAGGACGAAGATGAACAGCATGGAGAAAGCTCACAAGGAAACTGTGGAACAGTTGCAGGTAAATAATTTCTTATTGTTACTTCACATGTCTCAGAATTATGCATTTAGGCTTTTCACATTTAACTTTTTGAATGTCTGTTACCACATTTAACTTAGAATCTACTTTTACCTCAATTTTGTAGACTACAGATACTCTGTATGAATTAACCTCTCTAACTACAAGAATTAAAGGCTTGCCTCAAGTGGTTTCTAAAAAGTTTTGTTAGCTTTTTCTATATCTGTTCTCTGATAGCACAAGTAAGTCTTTGAAAACTGAGCCATAGAGTCTTTGAGTATTCCCAGCATGGACATTTTGAGAGATTGTTTTATAAATGCAACAGGAAATAAGTACATGACACCCCTATCTGAGAACTTTAAGTAATTCTTAAAACTTTTTTTTTTTTTTTTCCCCTTTTGTTGCAGGCCAAAAACAGGGAACTGCTCAAGCAGGTTGCAGCTTTGTCAAAGGGTAAAAAGTTTGATAAAAGTGGGAGTATATTAACATCTCCTTGAGGAACTGGTTATTCATGGGGTTTACTGCTCAATGTAAATTGGAGTAATTCTGTGAAGCCCTTAAAGTCCTGTGTAGTGGAAAATTATTTTTGCACACCAGATTAGTTGGCATGTTTCCTACACATTTTTATAATTAATATGCAGCTTTTTTTAGTTACTGTTCAGATAAAATACTTCAACTGGCTTGAAGAATGTTTTTATTTTTTTGATATGGGAAACTTTTTTGCCAGCAATAGTATTAAACAATTGCATAGAGAACATAGCAGTGCTCTCTCTAAAGGACAAAACGCAATAACAAACCAGAAGTACGTTCTACAAAGCAGCGACAGAGTCTTTTAAACCAATATCAGCCAAAAGTTTGTGAACTACAGTGACATTGAACACAGGTTTCTGGCAACTGTTCTTTTACTTTGTATCAGAATATAAATTTAGGGTGGAAATCATGGTGCTCTCAAGTGAAACTAAAAAGACATGTATATATTTGTAAATACAATTGTAATGGTTATATTATTAGTCATAACAAGTAACTAGTATTTTACATTCTTGTGATAGGGATTTACTGAAAGATTATCTATTGTACAGTAACAGAGGCAGTGTGTTTTTTGTAAGATTTACTGTAGATTTTTCTTGCAAGTGCCTTTCTCCAACTGTTTATTTATAGGAATGTTGGTATTTTGTACATAGGGGTTTTTATGTTTTAAAATCATGTTTAATAAATGTTTTATGTAAATATAAATGTGTGTACAGAGGAACCTGAAACAAAGATCAAAGAGGCAGTGCTTGAAGCAGCGTTAGGAGCTAGCTAATTGATGGCAGTGAGTATTGGCTTTAGATGATCTTTGTAGATTGTGTATGTGAGATGTAGAATTTTGTTAGTGCTGCTCATGCCAAACACTTCCTGAACAAAAGACGTGGATTTTTTTGGCCACACTAGAGTTTAGGAGTTTTTTTTTATATTTTTGTCTTTGGCACAGTGCTAATTTTAATTCCACACCAGACATTGTACTTCCAATGTTATGTCATTAATTAGTGATACACACTTTATTCCAATTGTCCAATTTAATGTACTTGGCTATAACTTATGGTGACTGTTAATGAACTGCAAGATTCTCATCCCCTAGTAAAGATACTCAATGAGAAAACAGTAGCCAAAACTGATGGTCTTGAAATTAGTTAAGGGAGTGGACAGGATGTCAAATTAAATGCTTTTTTTTTTTTTTTTTTTTTTTTTTTTTTTTTTTTTTTTTTTTTTTTTTTTTTTTTTAAGTCTTTTGTTTGGATTTTGATTCTAAATTGCATAAGTCTAGGTTTAGCTCTGCTCCTACAGGACATTAGTCATATCCAGAAATTTCTGTTAAACATCCCTTAATATATCCTAAGGTTTCTGCTCAGGAAAGTGAGTTACATATCGTACAAACAGGAGCAGACTTGTGTAAGTAAAAGTTTAGTTCAGCTCTGGGTATTGACTGGTAACAGAGTAACTGCTTATATTTCAGTAAACTTAATTGTGTAGACTAAGCTACACATTTTAATTAACTAAAATTACTTGGCTCTCCACCCATGTTCTGAACTGTGAACTCCTTTTCAGTAGTTCAAATAAGTTCTAGCAGTGACAGACTACTGAATAATTTGAAAATCAAGCTAGCTTGTTTCCTGTTGTTTATGTGTAAATTTTTTTATACACTAAAATCAAATTT
Source organism: Nothocercus julius (assembly GCA_013398735.1). Taxonomy (NCBI): domain Eukaryota; kingdom Metazoa; phylum Chordata; class Aves; order Tinamiformes; family Tinamidae; genus Nothocercus; species Nothocercus julius. The sequence continues at coordinate 509,153 of VZSV01000042.1, forward strand.
ATACATTTGTAAATGCCGTTCTTTAAGCTTGCTAAACTAGGGTAGAGAATGTTGCGCTCCTTTGAGGATGTTAGTTTGTTTTTTTTAATATACAAGTTGGACTTTCATTAATTCAGAGTAATATTTTGATACAGTTTTCTCCAGTTGAATAGCCACCCATGTTTGGTGAATTTAGTTTTAAAACACAGAACTGCATAACAAATGTAAATGTTTGATTATAGAATAATTTAATGATATCTATTTGAACTGCAGTAAGGATATTTTAAAGTAACAAACTGAAGTTCCATATAAGAAACAATCGATTTTATAAATCCCAGTGCTAAAAACTTTTAGGGGCTTCACAGTATTTGTTTTTAAGTAAATATCGCTCTTTTTTGTTCTGTAATCTAACTTTTCAACTTGAATATTTTTAAGTTGTAAACTAGCCAACTGAATCCCAGCCCTAAAAATGATGTCCTGGAGCTGTAGATTATTGACATGATAAACTGATGCTCTTTAAACGTGGACCAACAAGGAGATTGTTGTAATGTATTGTGCTTTTTAGCCTGTTTTCAGATGTCTATTAGCATTGACCAGTAATGACCTTTTATGGCTCAAGTTATTTATGTATTTTAAGCCTGTGAATATTGCGGTCCCCTTTTAGATAGTGTGTAAAATTATGCATTCTGCAGTGAAGCTATTCAGCTGTCTACATGTATAGACTATTGAAATACTGTACGGGCACACCTCTGCCTGTTGACATTTTGTACCTTTTTTAAAATCCAATGTTTCACAATAAAAACTTGTCAAAACATGAATATGTCCTTTTACAGTTATTCATAAATTCATATTCCATGCTAAACCTTTTAGTACTAACTGGCAAGAAAAGGCAGGATTTAATATTTGCATTTAGTCTTTAGATTTCAGTGAAGAAAATGGCACCTGAGGCAGTCTTCAAACTGTAACAAGTTAGAGCCCCAGTTTAATTAACATCTATCAATAAAAATTTTTTTTTTCTACATTAGGATTATAATATGTGGAAATATTTATTGTCAAAGAAAGAAACAAAAGGTTTAACTGAAATCTAGTAAAATTTAATACGGGCTTCAACAGGCTTACATTCTTATAAGGAGGAAGGAAGATTAATGTCAACACTCATTTAAAAATGCCAGAGTTTCTGCCATAGTTTAATAATGTTCACGTTTTTCCTCCCTAACATGTACTTTGTACAAGGTAGGTGATTCTGAGATTGCAGGTGATATTTTTAGTTTTTTTCCTATTTTCTCTGTTGTGTAAGAGGTTAAGCACCAATACTGATATGTTGCCAGATGTGAACCACATCTTGAGGACAAACAAACAGGTCAGAATGGCTTTGGGACATCTTTTGGTGGTCTGGTAACAGGCTGGGTCATGGGAATATGATGCATCCCCACTGTGGCATTTGCAGGTATTAGAATTTGCAGCATGGTTTGATGTTTATTATTTTTATTTTTTTAGCTCTAGTTACAAATTTCAAAAGCCTTAAGATGTTTTATTTGAAGCCGTAAATAAGCATATTTTCATTGCTTCATTTCTATGAAGAATTAAAGGTTGCAAACTGACTGCATTAATAAGGTAGACCAGTACATGGCTTTTTCCTTCGTTTGATGGAAATCTTGAGGGTGGGTGGTGTTTATAGATGTTGCCTGAGAAACTTTTATGTTTGTTTTGGCAACTCTTTATATACTGCTTTGCATTTTGCAGAATTGCATCTGTTAATTTCCCCTTTTACATTTATGTGTTCAAAATTTCTCTGCAACATAAACAATATTTTTTCCTAGAGTTTGCTCAACTACGATGTGCTCTCAAATATTTTTACATGCTTATGTTGATTAGACTTCATCTTCTAAATTATCACCAAATTAAAACCATGTTTTTGGACCAAATTTAACATCAGGATTTTGATAACAGTTTACTTTGTTGGCTGTGAATATGCAAAACAAATGGGATGTTTTCCCTCATATAAGGAAGAGAATTATCACTTAAACTAGTATATTTGGAATGACCATGTGCTGGGACATCAGCATAGCTTGTTATCAAATGCAGCTGTGAACAGTAATGTAAATCATTCCAACAAGATCTGAAGATGCTTGCTTGGTGATTGATTTATCTGACCCAGGGTGCAGCATTCATTAACATTATCTTGATGCAAGATATTTATTTATTTTATATAACAATAACATCCACAGAAGCCTGTGAGAGTCCTTGCTTATCACACTTGTTGAGAAGACGTGAGGTTGTCTTGGGTAGAAAATGGCTTTGAAAGATTCACTGGAAATGTTGTGCCGGTGGCCTTGGCTAAATGATAATACTTCAGTCTTCTTCTACAATAAATTTTTTTTTTTTTTTTTTTTTTTAAGGATATGGTTAGTATGATCTATTGTACCTTTCCTTCTTGCTTTCCATTAAAGATAACAGTATGCAGAGGTTCTTTTGAAACAAGATTACATTTGAATCTTGAGTTTGGTGGAGTCAACCTCTTTCCTTATTGCCTAGATGCTATAGTTAGAAAACTGGAAGTGGAGCTAAATAGGAATGGCTGCTTGTATAAACTTAACCACTAGATGCTGCTTAAACCCCACATTTTCTCAAAGCATATGACTATAAATGTTTTTTGTACACAGTCTGCTGTTACAATAGGTAGTCCTCCCTTCAGCTAGAACACTGGTGCTAGAATGAAAATATCTGAAGTAGTTACATGGAATAAATTTTGGAATTTTTGGGATGTATTTTGGAAAATTTTAGGCACATAGAACTAGATAACAAAAAAAAAGGAAAAAAAAATGTGGAATTATGTAGTAGGTTTTTTCATCCATAAGTCTCAGATAATAATAAACTTTTCCTTAGGAAGACTGTTTTTTATGGTTCAGAAGGCTGAGTCAGAGAGTAAGGTAATAATTTGATTACTATCAAAGAAAAGATACTGCCAGAATTGAAAACAGACTCTGATGCTCCGAACAATGTGGAGATTTTTTTATCTTTTCCCTTTGGAATAAGAATTGCTAAATTAAAAACACTTTTTTAATTTAATATAAATGTATAAGTCCATGGCAGGATTAAGGTGACTTAGCAAGTGAACTTTAGAAACTATTATTAAGTGCAAATAATTTATTCATAGTACAGCTGAGAAGAATCTATCGGAAATATAAGGTTTAAGGGCTACTGTTTTTCTTTGAGTCTGATGCACTTCTGATTCTGCTACGTGAAGTGCTGGGAATCTTGTGGCTCTCCAGTGAAGGAAATCTGCTCATCATTTAAAAATTCAAGCTATTTTTAACAAGTCCTGAATCTATAAATACCTAACTTTATTGAAAAAAGTGTTTTCATTCACACACTCTATAGGCATGCTGTGTACTCTGTATGTATATTCTGGGAGTAGTAGGGCCAGATCTTGAAACTTAAACTGGGCAAACATTTTCCTTCATCTGAACCATTAAAATGCACTATTTTATTAAAGAAGAATTTCTAAATAAGCAATATTTTGATATTTGCTGGGAAGTGATAAAATATTTTCATACTTTCGCAATTCGTTTTTCTTGTGTTTGGTTCCATTGAATAGAATTAAAAAGCAATTTTTGTATTAACAGTTTAACTTAGAAGCAGGCTGTTGATTAGCAAATCATTTTAAAGCAAAGGATTGTTACATAATCATCAAAATACTTTGAGCTTATAAAATAAATACAAAAAACATTTTTAGGAGCTATTTTTGGAATAAGATTTCAAGTAAATGGAACAGGCAGCTGTAAGCAGTAGCTTACCACTTCTTTCCTGTTCATATGTTGACAGTAGCATATCATTTTTATCCTATGTACAAACAGCAAAAGTCTGTTTAAAAATGAAGTTCCACAAAATACTAATCTTACTGTCCAAATATTTAATGCTCTTTTGCATTAATTGTTTATCTTTAGTAACAGCATTTTAAGTAAGTTTTGTATGAATTTTATTACATCAAGAACATATATAGTTTACGGGGCTTTCCACTTATCCCTAATCTTATGTCGTACATTTGTGTTTTATTAATTGTGTACATGTTGGAGTAGAGTTGTATATGAAATGCTTGTATGTCACATCCCTATGTTCATTTTCGGGACAACTCTGTTTTGAGAAAAGAGTATTTGATGTGTAGTCCTCTGTTTTCTATAAAGCCCTAAGCACTGTGCTTTTAAATCAATGAAGCAATTTCCATTTTCTTAAAGAGGTTTTGGAGCAGGCCTTATTTAGAGCAATAAGTTTATGCTTAAGTTTATGCATTTCTTTTCCTGAAACGTATCTTTGCAAAAACCTACAGCACATTATTTCTGAGTGAAAATATAAGCAAATAGAAATCACAGCAAGAATCAGATAACTTCTTATTTATATTCCTGTCATAGTTCCAACTTTAAATTCAGTCAACTAGGTGACATTGAAGGCAGAGAGATAATCCAGATCATTTTGAAAAGCAGTTAATAGAAATTTTTATGGTGAAAGAGTGCATATATAAACTTGATGCTATTCTCAAGATTGCTATCAGACTGATAAACATACATCTTGTAAAAACAAAGCATGCTTTACAAAACAAAAGTGACAGATTTTTCAGAGTTGGATTGTAGTTAGAACACAGATTGATATTTTATTTACCAGAAGAGTTATCAGAATTTATAAAAACCAGTTAGTCTAAAAAGTCTCTGCTACTTCAGTAGATGAAAAAAAGAAATCATTCAGTAGAGAGTTACAAAATAGTCTTTTAACCCCTGTTAGAAGTTTCCCGGTACCCAAATTTTGTTATCTCTTTTAAAAATTACTGAAATTTTAGTCTCAGTTTCATCATGTGGCAAAGTGCTCCACAAATTAATTCTCACAGCTTCCGCTATACTTACTTCTTGGTTAACACATTTGTTGGCTTAGAATTTAAAGGGTTTAATGCTGCCTTCCAGGCTCAGCATATGCACGGATCCCCAAAGCATTTCTGCTCCATTCAACTGCTTATTGCTGCTTAGCATGATTGACTTTCTGTCTGCAGAAGATTTGTTCTTCTTAAATAGGTCAGTTCTTGTACATATGATTTAAAAAAAAAAAAAAAAAAAAA
>VZSV01000042.1:514340-525815 GCA_013398735.1 Nothocercus julius
TCCAAAGGCGCCTGGCTGCCCCCCTGTGCCCCGTGCTCTGGGTGTCCCTGCTGGAGCAGGGGGGTTGGACTAGATGATCTCTAGAGGTCCCTTCCCACCTCAACCATCCTGTGATTCTGTGAATGTAAAACTCACTTCCATCTGCTTGACCCTAATTCTGACGCTTGGTAACATCGCGTGCTTTGGGTGTGAAGCGCGTGCGAGGTGCTGCGCTCCTGCCGAGCGTGACTCTGCTCTCCGTCACTCGTCTCGCCGCATGGTTGCTGGAGCTTTGCGCTTGTGTTACCGCAGCCTCGTGTGCGGCTCCAGCCCCGGCCTCTCGGAGAGGCCGCGCAGGTGGTGGCTGTTGAGCCGTCACGTTTCACGTGTTCGGGGAACGCGCGTTATGGTACCGGGAGCTAAGAGAGGGAGAGCGAGCAGGGACCCTGCTGCACTCACTGCAGGAGGCACGAGCACCTTCTTGTCCCCACATTTACTTAGTAATGACAAGATGCCACAAAGGTTCTCAAACTAAGTTCCCAAACTTCCCTTCATCAGTTAATAGTAGTTTGGAGCTAATGGATACAAGTAGGGGGAAAATGTAGTGTTTCCATATATGATAGTTAGGGTGGAGTGAACTGTACAAAGCCTTAAAGAGTGACAGCAGTGCAGAGCATCTGGCACTGCGGCTGCAGAGGAGAGTTCTCTGTCCTGAGCAGGGCCTGATGAGGTAGAATCACCAGCAACAATCCTGGCATTGATTTTTCTCTTTCAGTTGGTTTATCTCTTGGAAGGGTGTTGAAAGGCACAGGGTCGAGCTTATGACAGCCCGTCTGTAGAGTATAGTCAGTAGAAGGTAGAGCATGCGTCTGGTTGGAGAGATCAAGGCAACGTACGGGCAGTAGAAGCCTGTGGTAGAGAAAGGGCTTGCTCAAGTCAAGCCTTTATTAGCAATCTTAAGATTGAGCTGAGATTTCCATATCCCCTTTTACCAAAATAGGCTAAACATTTAGGACGTTTTTAAGGGCGTTCACACTGTCCAAATTAGGAGAATGGTCTCTCCCTATCAGATTCTTTTTGTGAGCAATTTAGACTAAAAGAAAAGAAAAAAGTGTGAATTCTCAAATTTATCATTTTGAAAAGCCTAAGCCTTTTTGGATCATTGTATGTGGATCCTAATTTCCTAAGAAGAAGAGTAAATATTTTTAGAGTAACTTTTCCAAAAGAGGTCTCGACTTATGTCTTCAGAGCAAAGCCCACACAGGCAGGTTCTGGCCAGGGTGTGCTCACGTGTGTTACCTTATGTGTTCCCTCCTTAGTCACTTGTTTTCTTTTAAAAGCGGGGTGGTTCTTCCACTTGGCTCACCTTGTGAGCAGTCTGTAGATATCACCAGGGTTGTTTTTTGTGTTGAAATCCAAACAGGTGGAATAGGGCGTGAAGGATGACTTGGTTTTGGAGGGTTTTTCTTTCTGGTTTTGGTAAATACCTCTTTTCAAAATACAAACTTTTCATCCAATGAAATGTCTCTTTTCCTTACCATAGGTTGTTGGGGCCTGTTTATTACTCTGTCATCTCCAGCAGGTCCCACTCGCTGCTTCCAAAGCAATCTCCCTGAGCAGCCTGCGCCAGGACACCTCCCCAGCTGAGAAGATGGGGCAGCGCTGTGCCGCGGATCGCTCGCCACCCAGAAATTGCTTAGAGAAAGGTTCAAGTACATATACAGCACGACTGAAAGAAGTAGATACACCTCCAAATTATAGTTCACAATCAGCAGCAATATTTATTAAGCCTAAGCCTTTCTGAGAGCTGTAGTATGGCAAAAAAGATAAGGTATCTCCAGTTAGCACAAAAAATTGAGCGGAAGAGCAGGTTAGCCATTCTGTTGAGTCTAGTTAAAAAATTGCACTTCCTACAGGCCCCAAACATATTTTCTCTTAGTTAACGCATACCTTTATTTTTGTAGGGGAGCTTTTACTGCATGTAATTTATTGAACTGTTTTCCATTTCCTCCATTCCTCTTATCTCTGCAAATTCTCCATGAGCCAGTGCTTAAGATTTTTTTTTTTTTTTTAATTAAAAGAAGTGAGCAACCCTTTGCTGCTCATCTACAGCTGCTGAGTATGGCACTGTGGTCCTAAACAACACAAATTCAACATCACAGTATCAGCTAGTAGCTGAGCTTCTGTAGTTTAGGCCAGTTCTGCTTTCTGCTCTGGGATACTAAACATCATATGTGTTTTGGAGTAGAAGCATATTTCTAGCCATCTGTAATTGCCTCCTACATGCATATGCTTCATCACTGCATACAAACATACACCTTCTGCTGAACTTTAGAATTATGCTCCCCTCTAGCAAAGCTCATTATGTTTTTAGCCGTATGGTATTCTACAAAGCCTCTTCTGACAACATTAGAGCCCAGTAATCCAGATTTACTGCCAAGGAGGCCAGAGGAGATAATTTAACCAAGCCATTATTGTAAGTACTTACTTTCTCATGTGACACAATGACATTTTGATAGAAGTTTTCTTGTTGTCTCATCAGTTTTGCCAGGTAAATGTAAACATGTTAGCATGAAAAAAATAATTTAAATAACAGCTGTGGAGCCAAAGGAACATCACAGGGATATTCTAAAAAGTACAATTTAGTAACTATTTTACTTTCTCTGTAATTTTAATATAGGTTTTATATGATCCCTAATGCTTTTGTGCTTCTCAAAATTGTGGAGTAGCCTACAATGTATTTCCCTCTCCTGTTCAATACCAGCTGCAGCTCAGATTAACTTATCTTGTCTATTAGACTGTTTTTTTTTCCAAAAAAAATTTGGAGGAAGGTTTTTGTATCTCTGAAGGTATGAAACTAACCTGGTTTCCTCTGGTAGTGATTTTTGGAACTTATTTACAAGCCAGTGTTGGAGTTGGAGGAAATCTGCATCTTCATACGCTGCCACTTCATGGTTTAGCCAGAGTACAGCTCTCTGGCCATCACTGTTAACTTAGGGAGAGGATTTGGGGCCAGTGATCTGTAGGGCCCTGAAGCTGAGGAAACACATTCTCCTTTTTCACCTCCTCCTCCAAATATCAGTCTACAGCACTTTGTGGAGTGGAGCTGAATTCCAGGTTGAGGTACTTTGGGAGGCCTATGTCTCTGAAACAGATGGTTTCCTGGGATCTGAACCAACGTTTATAAGTGGGTAATTTCATCTTGAACCAGAGAGAAATCTAACAGTAATTAGTTGTATTTTTGGAGGGACGTGTCTTGAAAACCTGACTTGATTTTAGCTAAGTCAGCATCCAGAGAAAGGGATCGGATACTGATAGCAAAGGACATTTTTCCAATGATCACAACTATTTGGAAATCCATGACTAGTGAAGAATGTCAGGCTACAGGCCATCCTAATGATCTGAGGATCTTTTCTCCCTCAGAATTTGATACTACGGGATTTTTTTTTTAGAAGAGCTTCCTTTCCACCAAAATTATTGCTTTATCCTTTCCAGATTCATCTAATGTATGCCACTTACTAGTGTTCTAAGAAAAGTCTGTGGAAATATGTGTAGGCAGCCTATTATTTGGATTTCAGTGTATGCTGCTACATAAACTCTTCCAACCCCCTCCCCATAGCGTTGATCTGCAGAGGACTGAAGTGTCAGCTACAAAGGTAGAAGAACTGCTGTCCAGGGGTGTCCTACAAGAAATGAATGAAATCACTGCTCTGCAGTCTTACTCTTCTTTTCCACTTCTGGCAAAAGAAAAAGAAATAGCAAAGCCCGCAGTCAATTATGTCAAATAGTGCAAAAAGATTTATTAGGTTGACTATGGATTTATGGTAGCTGTTCGTGACAAGGAGGAAGTGGTCTATGCTGCTTACTGCTCCCGTTTGATCCATGTCCCAACTTTGTGAGGTTCAGCATATTGCCAATATCCAAAAAGACTTGGCAGGTTTCTCAGCAGCACCCTACAGACTTCTAGAAGAGGAATATTATCCTGTGTTACATCCTGCACGTTGAATTAAATGCTGTGGAAGAAATGACTCTCTATCAAATTACAGCCAGCTCATCAAAGGGTATTTTAGAAGCTGCTTTATGCAACAAGATGTTCAATCAGGCAGCAGTTGGGGGGCCTGGTGCCCAGGGACAGGGCAACTGTGTCATTCTGCGGCTGGTGGGCCTGGCTGGCGGCCCCTCCTGCCTGGGAGAGTGCTGCGGAAGGGCAGCTGTGCAGGGGACAAGGGACACGAGTGCTCCGCGGCTCCATCAGCAGTGCAAAGCTAGATCTGCCTATGCTTTTATTGAAACCAGGCTCACAAAGTTTCCCTCTTTGCTTTGTTCTTAGTTCTCCGTCTAGAAACGTGGGGATATTATAAATACATTATGCAATGTGAGATGGTGAGATACCACAGGAAAACGGAACACAGAAATACTTACATGCTTAGAGGATGAGTAGTTAGGATGCAAGTTTTGTAGTGATATTTGTGTAACATGAGGTAGTTATATTTTGCTTTGATTACACTTGGGGTAGTTATGTTTTGACTTGATTGCAATGCAAGCCTGTAAGAAAGAGTGGCAGCAAAACAACTTGTATCTGCACTGAGACTGCAGCGGTAGATCTTCAAGAAGATGAAGAGTAAACATACTATCCTTTGCAAATCAATAACATGATCAACTAGCCAAAAAAATAGGCTGTTTTGCTTTGAGAAATCATCACAAAGCAATTCTAAATGAATAAGAGGAATAAAGGAAAGAAGGAATGTCATGCAAGACAACACCAGAGGGAGTTTCTAGGGATCCTTCTCTGGGTTGGTGTTCACAAAGGGCACCATGATGAAATCTGTCTGTAGACAATAATTTTGCTTTTACCTTCAAATAGTGAGACTAGAAAAGCATGTGCATAAAACACAAAGAAAAAGTGGTGTTGGCAAAGATCAGTCAAATATAAATATTTAAGTGCAATACAGTTCCCCAGACTTAATAGACATTTTGGCTAAGTCGGAAGGAAAAGAAATAGATCTCACTAAATACCTGACGTTGCTGCCTCTTCATTACAGTGGGAAAAAAACATCACGAAAGCAGAAAGAAAAACTACAGTTTTGACATTTAACACCTGAAATGCATTTTGAGGAAATAAAAAAGGATTTCCAAGGATCAAATTAAATACACCAAATGAAAGTGCTGATTAGCCATAATTGCTGTTGATAAAGGTACAAAGACACAGGGGTTTTTAGACATTTTTGTTATCTTAAAACTTAGCTGAGCTTCCTGCTGCATGCCAGATATTAGGCACATACTGAATTTCTGCTATATTAAGTGTAAATAAAATACTGGAAGGAAGGTTTGAACTTGATGCTGAAATAGTTTTAGGAGAACTGGATTCCTTTTCCAGCTCCTCTGCCAGCCCTGTCTGGACCTCTCTTAGTTCCCTTCCTATAGAATGGAAGTTAAAATATTTTTTCTTCCATTCTTAGTCTTCTTTGCCTATGTAGACCAGAGATGCTCACACTTTTTTTTTAATGCTCTCCTTTGCCCTCAGGTTTGCTCCTGTTCACGTTAGACAGAGGAAGAGGAGGGTGTTTCTCCCCACCAGCTGTGGGAGGAGGCCCAGCCTCCAAGAAGGCTCCAAGAACGGGGTAGTCATGGTAGCTTGGTGGGAACTATGGGAATGGGGTGAGGACTGGGAGATGAGTCAGGTGGTGTGAAGGGATTGGAGAAGGAAGAAGTGGAGCAGGAGGAAATGCCGAGCTCTGCAGAATTCCCTGTGCCCTTGATCTGTACTCAGATTTCTCAGTGTGTTTCTGTCCTACAGCTCCTGCCCTTCCCACTGCTTCCCATCCCAGCTCCCAGTGACCTGAGCAGTGGAGAGGATTGGGTCTCCACTGGGTAGGTTGTGCCTCTCTTTTCCTATTTGATTTCCTTTGGAGACTTGTTTGGCTCATCTCTGTTTCCTTGTGTAATGACAAGAATTGCTGAAGGGGCAGCTGATATTATACTGTGGAGTCTATTGAATAGAGGTCAGATTTGTATATGCTGAAGATTCTTCCTGCTCTTATTATCTTTGTATGCATAAATGTCAGTATTACTTGAAATCTGTCAAGCTCTGGGGGCGATACAAGTAAGAGTAGTTTGGTAACCTACTGGTGCATCGCTAGAAGGGTATTAATAAGAACAGAAGAAAAAGGAGGCACCAAGACATTTGTCTGACCCCCTTTCTTTCCTTTAAAGAGTTAATCATTTATCTCTGTCCTTTGCACCATTTCTTACCATTCTGGGCTAAGCAGTTTCTTACCATTCCCTTGTATATACAGGTATGCAGAGTTATATATCTTGGGTATCCATGTTTTGAGTCTCTTGCTATCAGTTTACATTATCTGTATCGGCTTCAACACTGCTAATGGCTCATAGTTTCCATCTTTTCAGTGACTGCTCTCAGAACTTCTTTTTTTTCCCCCCAGATAAGCCAAGGATTTGTGTGTTTCTGTGCCTCCTGGGCACTTGAGCTCTTCTGTGCAGTCCGAAGAATTGAAGGTTATTTTCATTTAAGAGAGTGAGATAAAAGACAGGAAAAATAATTCAAACATCAGAATATTCAGGAAGCCTCTGGTCCAGAAACTTGAACAATAATAACAATACTTGATTATGTCAGGCCTGATTTTCTTGCACCCGATATTCTTTTTCCTCTTCTAATCATTAAGGTAAGCACAGGAGGCTAAATCCACTCCACTTAGAGGAGCCATCATAAAGCTCATGTATTATTTATGTCCCACTTGAGCCTTCAGAATTGGCCTTTTGTGCAGAGGTGGATTTTACCGACTGAGAGCTCCTGTTTTGTCTCGCTGTGCAACAATGAATCTCTCACGCAGCATGTCCCCGTCACAATATTTATAAGCACCCTCACATCTACCCTTTCAAATAATGCAATAGTTTTCTCTCCTAGTTCTCCTGGCTGGGGGTTCCCCCTGCTTCATTAGCTGTGCTGCTGAGCACGTTGCCTTAGACATTTCAGCGCCTCCGATGCATCACACGACCAGCAGCAGGAATGGTTGGCCTTGGAAGATACTGGTCTGTTAAACCTTGTCCAGATGTTGCTGTTTTGCGTGGTAGGTGATGCTACTGTGGCCTTTTGGTCATTTGCTGCTCAGTTTTCACAAAGCCAAGTTCATAGTTCTTTGTCTTTTTCCTTTTCAGTGGTTTGCTGAAAGTTGCTAGTTCTCACTTGATACAGAACTCAACATTTCCCTCATATCTTATAATTGGTTTTAACCATATTAGCAAGCAGAGTAGCTTACACCAATTTCTACTGCAGGACTTTGAGTCATGCATGCTTGTTTTCCAGGATTTAGTTTATTGTTCTTTCTTGTTTCCTGCTTTTCTTGAAGTTGAAATCTGATCTTAAATCTTCCAGAATCTTTTCATTTCCAAGCTAATAGATTTTGCTATTAGTCATTGAATTACCAGTGTAATGCACTTACTGGAACTGTTTGGAAATTCCATTTTGCTATTTGAGTATTTTCCTTGTAAGCATCTGAAAGGGTATTATATGCTGTCTTATGCACATCTCATTTATACCTGTTTAAATCCAGCAAGACTATACTGAAGTCAGAGGAGACACCCTGCTATTAAATTCATGTGCTTAGGATAAAAATCTGGGCCCACCTTATTTTGACTTTAGTCTTCATTTCGTGGAAGAACTCACTTCCCTGTACAGTGATGATTAATGTGAGTCATGCATCCCAAAACAGAAAACACATTTGAACAGCAGCAGTTCTAGCCCTTACTGTTATATTTTTTAGGTGATAATTTGTCACAAATCAATTACTTTCTCATGAAATATTTCTTAAAGGGGAGCCGTAGTAGAAAGAACTTAGCTACTGAAAAATAGTATATTTAGAGGCTGACAATTACTTAGCACTTTGTTCAGTTGTCAGTAAATAGGGGACCTCCCCTGAAAAAAAACATGCTAAACTCAGTGTGGGAGAATTTTTTTTTTCTTTAAAAAAACTACATTAAAAATAAAAGCACAGGTAGTTTCTTTCTTTTTGAAACTTCCTATCAAAAGGTGCAGAGGAATTTTTCTCTCTGTTCCATATCCTTCTCTTATTTGGGCACCTATAGTTTCGTGGAGCTGCAGTCCTTAAGCAGTTTTAGATGGCCCTGCCTATCTTTTCTTTGTAAAATGCTTCAAAAATGCTTTGATAGTAATATTTCAGGCTAGGCTTGTAGGCTAAAGAATAGGTTTTGAACAATGGGTAAAAGAACACAATTTAAAAATATATGTGGATATGGAAATAGAGTAAAATGCCTATCCTTAAATGTCCCAAAACAATATAGAGATGACGCTGAGTGTATGTTGAGGTTATGAGTCATGAACTGGGCTAGAGCCAGATTTCTTTGATTTACTGCTAGTATTACAGCACATGTACATCAAGCTGTACTTAGAGCGGGTCAAATCAGTAAGGGTTACATATGGCTAATTATCCTTACCTGCTTAGTATTTTGCTCTCTCTTCTGTTCCATCACTTAAATCTTCTCCTACTTGCAGTATTCGTCTTTTGCTTCACCCATGCATCTCAACTCCTCAATGCAGCTATTCCCTCCAGTTTGCCAGTGGCTTTGTCATGTTATTTGTCACCTTCTCCCCCAAATCATCTTCGCATTTCCCTACACTTCTCCCATCTGTGAGGCCTTTGCCTGTTTTCCAAGGAAGTCCTTCCGTGCTTATGAGTTGATAATGACAAGGCTATAGGTAAGTCATGACTGGTAATATATATATATATATATTTATTTAAATTCACACATCATTATGCCACTAAGGCTACATATTATCTGCTGCATCATATAATTTCAAGTTTGCTATTCCTTTTCTCAACCCTGCAACAACCTTGTTTGTCTTGCTGTACAGTTTTAATGTCCTGAATCTCTGGAAACAGCAACTGTGCAAAACACTGGTCCCAGTGGGCCACATGACTAACTTAAAGCATCTATTTAAGACATATGCTTATGTGCTTTTTGCCAAGCAATTTCTGTGTCTTGCTGGGGAAAAAAATAATGATAATATGCCAAGAATTCTAAATGATTATGAGACAGTCATTAATGAATATGCTAACATGGAATATTTGCTTTTCCAAATGGGCTTTCACTATTCCTTCTCTTTTGTGCTTGGAATTTCATAGCAGGGATTGAGTTATTTAATTGATGAATAGCTATGTGGCTTAGTCATGCTAGCAAGTAACCATCTGAAAGGTCTCTTTATTATTGTAAAGGGATAAACTGCAGAGAAAAACAATCAAGTATGGAGCAGTAATATAGTGAATGAGATTACTTTTACTCTTTAATGGACATCAGTGGATTATGCTGGTGTCAGTATAACTAAGGAAAATCAGACTATTATTTAAAAGATTACAGTCCAACCTGAATTAAGGTGCAGATTTTCTTCCAAGATTTCAATAGGAAGGAAGGAAGGAAGGAAGGAAGGAAGGAAGGAAGGAAGGAAGGAGTGTGATAGTAGTGGTGGTACTACCACCACTTACATACTTATGAAAGGTGATGCAATGAGTCTCTGCATATTATGAGTGCTTGCAGATCCTAAAGCCAATGTGTGTGGGGAAAACAAAAAACAAAAGCAAACAAACAAAAGGCTTTCTGTGTTATGTTGCCTAGAATATAGAAAAGTTCTTTAAGATGTATTTGGCAGGAAACAAGAGGAAACTAAGATGCAAAAGATGTTGCAGCAGAGGTAATCAAGCAGCTTGCAGTCTCAGAAATGTTGAGAAAGATGTTTGAGGGAAGGCTAAGTGACAAAATTTGGGAAAAGTTTTCCCTCAGGTCAGATCAACAATGACTGAGTAAAGAACAGTTGCTTTCCTGTATAATATGGGGTGATTTTATAGGGCTACCCTGAGTTTTAGGCAGTTAGTCACCTTCTTTTGAGGGCACCTAGCCTATTGGTGATGCTATTCATTTCTCCTGCTGAATTCTTAAGGTGACTATAGTGGCAGCTCTTGGTCTTCTGCTAAGAGTGAAGTTTGCTGAAGTGTTCTAGGACATGAAGCACGAGAACACGCAGCATGCACCATCTGTGGGTCTTTCACATGGATACGGTCTACACCCGTATCCATAAGTGGATATGGCCTTATCCATTTGCAGGCTACAAAAGAAACTCAAGCTACTGCCACTTACAGCTGAACATGTGAGCAGATTCTGCTTGCACAGGAAGACAGTGACTTTGGCCGCCTTGCACAGCCTGAGTTCTACACAGGGCTCATGTGGAAACTAAGATGAAACTAAAGCCCTGCAGTCATGCTTTTACTGGAAAACAATCTTGATAGTAATTGTGTAAATTATTTGAATGAGAAAAATTAAGTGTTTTATATTTTTCCCTCCTTCATAACAGAACACTTAGGCATGAAACCCCATAATTTCCAAATGAGTCATTAGAAAACAGTAGATTTCAAAGGAACCACCATGAAGTTTGCAGCAGGTGAAACCAGCCAAAAAGTGAGATAAGGATGAGGCATTTCATATTCATAACTCAGCAACTTCAATCCAGTCGGCTCATGCACATATTGCATTCATATGGGAGACTGCGAAATATGGTAGGTTTTTATGGAATGAAAGCTACGAGTCCTTAGAACTAACCATGACTAACCTTAGAACTAACTCTTGATTCTCTCAGCTCATCATTCAGTCTTGTTTCAAAGGTATTTCTCTTTTAAAGCCTGCTGGCTTTGTTGATCATACATTTTCAGTCTGCACAAATTTAAACGAGAAAATTTAATTGCGTTTTCTTACCAGTTCAGTCACTAACTAAATATTAAGAGATGTGGCAGATTCTTCATCTTTGTGTTTTTGCAGCAGAATTGGACATAACCTTAAAAATATATAATTAATCCAGTGAAGATTTATAGAGAAATCTATAGATAAACCCCTTTGCTATGCCCTAATCTGCAGCTTGGTGGTTTTACCTTGCCTTTTAAATCCTCTGTTCTGTACAGTCCGAGAAGATTTCTTAGCATGCTTTGAATTGTAAGGTTATATGAGACACGATCCAAATCTCTATGAAATCAGTGCGAGCAATTTCAATAACTTCAGTGTGCCAAGGGAGGGGTTCTGAAATACGTATTTCCCTGGCTGTTTCATCTTCTCCACCTTTCTAAAGGCATGACCAGTGACAAGGACTATTACTCAACCTAGCTGTGGTTTAGCTACCTGAGCGCCCTGAAAAAGTCACACTCCCACCACCTACCCTTAAAAAAGAGCAGGGATTCTGGAAAGGGTTGTGAAGCTCTCAAATGAAAGCTGTTGTCAACAGCGTCGTCTCTCTGTTGATCACATTAAAAGCTTAAGTGCACCCTTGTGGTGGTTAGGCTGACTGTTATTTTCTGATACATTTCATATGAGTAGAGTAAAAGCAGCCCTTTGTAATCTCCAGACCATTTCCTCCCCACCATGAGATGAGACAACCATATCAATAAAACATCTTCCCTCTCCCTCTCCCTCTCCCTCTCC
>VZSV01000042.1:526064-554749 GCA_013398735.1 Nothocercus julius
CCCTCTCCCTCTCCCTCTCCTCTCCTCTCCTCTCCTCTCCTCTCCTCTCATTTGCACTGGACTCTGTACTCAAGATGCCAGTCCAGCTTGTTAACACCAAAGAAAATTATCCACCATTTAATTATCCATCATTTTTTCCTGGGTTAGTCTTCTCTCTGGTGCCTTGGTGAGCTGAAATATCTCAGAGATTGTGCAAATGTTCACAAGAAAGGGACAGCACTGCATGGTTGGATGCAGGTGCTAGTGGAGCTCATCAGTCCACCATCACAGGCTGGGAAAAGGACTCGTACTTGGAGTTTCTCCTTTATATTGACCAGTTTAATATAGCCTCTTCCTAAAAACTTTTATGCTTTATCCTTATACCATCACAGCTCCAATAACACTGTTCAATAATGCATACAGTGATCCCTTTAGTCATTAAAGGAAAACCCCAGGAGACATCCTGGACTGACTAACCTCTGTGAAGACCTCTGTAAAGGATAGTTATTACAAGGAGTGGACAATAAGGGGAAATGAGGTTTACGTTTGCTTATCCAAAAGGCCAGAGAGAGTTCACAGATTATTCTTTGCACAGATAAGCTAGACCTTATGTAAACACTCCTCACTGGAAAGTATCTGCTGTTTGTTTTCCTAACTTTAACCATGTGGCTAGCACAAGCAGAATAAATGAAAGAAAAGGCAGGCATTTTAATAGTCAGAAGAACAAAAGCACTGTCTTTGAAAACTCATGTTACTGGCCCCTGAAAAAAAGTTAAAATGGTCTTTGCTACTCGCTGCATGGAGCGCAGATGCTGATGTGGCTACAGAGCTTCCTTGTAAGTGAAACCTGGTAAGATTGCAAGCCCATACAATCAGCTCTCCTTCATCAGTGTATTAGAGCAGAGCAGTCTGCTTCACTGTACTTAAGCCAATATATAAGCTCTTATACCCTCTGTTTAGACAAAACTGATGTTATGTCAGGTTTTCTATGAAATTAATGGGGTATTTGTCAAAGCGAGGGCAGGAGGATTAGGTTCTAATGGTTTCCAATTCTACTATAGAAAACTCTGAACAAGACCCTTGATGAATATAAATTAGTGTATCATGACTCTTCAAAATCTCACCCACTACCCATCTGTATCTTTAGGTGCATAAATATAGAGGAAAAAATGAACTTTTCTGCCAAAGCTGTTTACAGATTATTTCAGACCAACATGTGATTAATTTGTTTGTTCTTCACAGTCTTTCTCAAATGTGAGTAAACTGAGCAATTTATATCACTTAAGTCTGACTCTCCATAGTTAAATTGTCCTAAGTATTTCTGAACCAAGAAAACAAGCATCGTTTTGCCACGAATCTTCAATAAAACTTGCCAATCACAAGAATAAAATATTCCTCTTTGTTTTTGTTTCTCCTTTATGAAGGTCAAAAGCTTTCAGTGTGTTGTAGAAGAGGTGGAAACGTGGGGCTGGGTGAGGGAACGGAGGACTGGCCCCAGAGTGAAAACAGAAGACCTGCTTGTTGGAGCTGGTCCCATGCCATGATGGAGTGATGTTTGTGATAGCTTCAGTTGCTATGGTGACAGGACAGTGTGATTTAGTGCAATAATAGAGAAAGCAAGCGTGAAGCTTTTGTTTCACTTCAATGCCATGAGCTATTTGTCGATATTGGGGAAAAAAAAAAGAAAAAAAAAGAGAGTTCTTTGGCTTCCAGTTAACCACATTGCTAATGAGCTAAAGTATAAAAAGAAGTCACTAAGGGGTACCATGGTGTTTCAAATGTCTGTCACATCACGGAGCAGAGCAGCACAGACAAAGTCACTCAGCTGAGCCGAGTCCCTGACCAGGGTGACCTGGGCTGGGCGGACAGTGCACCATGAAGGCTGGATGAGCTGCTGGACTAGGGCGGCAGTACCTGGCTGGAGAAGATAACAGTTTATGGTCGTTTCTGGCATGTTTCAGCCGGGAGGGTAAGGAGTCAGCCAGAGATTAGAAAGGCTTTGGAGAGGAAGGCTGGAGAGCCAAGTTTATAGTCTAGATCCACATATATATTCTAAAAGGCCCAAAGGGCTAAGATGGAGCTCGTGCTGGAAGGCAAAAAAGGCTTAAGGCTGTTCTGGCTGAGATCTGGTTCCCTATCATGGGTGAAGGTTTGGGACAAAGGGTAAAACAATGTGTTTTACTCCCTGTTCTTAGAACATGCACCAGGATGAACGATAAAGACAGGTAATAATTCCGATTTTGGAAGATAATTCAGCCTAACTATAATGCAGGCTGGAGTTAACACAGGGAGAAGAGAGAGAGCAAGGGGAGCAAGGGCTGCATATTTACCTTCACTGCTGAACCGTGCACCGCCACAGCACTGAAGTGAACGTGGTGCTAGACATTAAAAAAAACATCCATTGGTTTATTGTGGTTTGGATGTCTGCTTGGTTAGGATTAGGTGACTGAGCGCCAGGGCCTATAGAACTCCTTCATTGCTGAAACTGTTCAGCTTTGTTGCTGCTACCGCTTATCCTTAGGTGCCTTCTGAAACTGATTGTTCAGATCCTTCTGGCTCCATATTTTACCTCCACCCTAGTCTAACCTATAGACGTATAGGAGGGAGAAGCACAGTAAACGCTCAGGGACACCTTTCCTCACCTGCTTATTCCCAGGCAGGGCAGTGCACCCACAGCATGGACGAAGGGCTGAGGAGAAGGAAAGCAATGCGGCAGTGAGGTTTGGGTCCAAAATTTAGGAACTCTTCCTGAGCTCTGGAGGTGCAGGAGCTTGGAGCAGTGGACACGACCTGCACCCTGAGCCCTGTGAGTGCTCGCTGGCAGCACTGTGAGCTGGGACAGTGCCCACGTTGGCAGTGCACGTCCTCAGGAGGGCCAGGACAGCCAGCGGGGCTGGGCTGCTGCAGCTGGACGGCCTGGACCTGGCTGGGGGCCGAGGCCCTTGCCTAGCGGTGGGGATGGTGCAGCCGTATCGAGGGGGAGATAATGCGCACTCGGTGCTGGAAGAGACCAGCGTGATAAGCCTGGCTTCTTCATTCCTGAGCCGGGCAGCTCGCCTGACTTTGGCTCCCAAAGCTAAATACTACTGCCACTAAAATAACTGCCCAAATGATGCTGTGCTAGACTCGCATCCTGCAGTTTTTGGTCATACCATGAGTTGCATCCTGGGCTGGCTCAAGTTTCTCAGCATCATGGAAGCAATTTCATTTTGTTATTCCAAAGAAAAGACCACTCGGGGCAATTTCCTAGCTGCCCAGACTCTTGGCAGGGCAGCAAAGGGGAGGGCTGGGTCGGAGGTGCTCAGAAGCGCAGTGCACAGTACGGAGAGCTCCTTTGGTTTCCAAAAGCGCATCCTCACACAAGGATTTCACCTTACTTGTTTCGTGACACCTTTCACCTGAGAAAGCAGGTAATACCTCTGCCCTATTTGCCGTGGCGGCGGTTTTCTTGCCAGAAGCAGGAAGGTCCTGGCTGACTCAGTAATATCTGTTATTCACTGAGTATCTCATGTTCTCCCCTGGCTCTTTACTCTTGGGCACTGTCAAAGACAGGAAGCTTGGCTAGACAAACCTTCCATCAACTCCACTAGGACTCTTCAGGATTATGTCTTTATTAGTTTATTAATTGCAGCCTGATGCCAACTAGCTCCGGACAGCTTGTGTAGCAAGACTCCCTTATCCGCTAGGAGAGGGTGACTCCGAGCCAGCTGCCTAGTCCCTGATCTGTGCTAACTCCTGAGCCATGCCCGGGAACTGCTTGGGAACGGACTTGGTGGCTCTGGCCCAAACCGCACCAGGGACCATCCTGACAACTTAATACTTGAGATGATGGAGCTCCATGCCCAGGAATGTTCCCTTGAAGTGTTTAGCTGTAGCACAGACGTAGTCCAGCCTTGCTGGGTTCTTAGTAGTGTTTTGCAGACTTATAAAGCATCTCATTTGGAAAATGCAAGGCAAGTATCCTTATACTGGTTTTCAAGGGGGAAATGGAAACAGAGACATGACATGAATTTACCCAAAGTCGTCACGGCAATTTTGGCTACTCTTTGGAAATGTGCACTGGCGTAAATGCTAGTTATCCTCAGGATGAGACGTTATGGACCCTTTTCTCATCTCATTCATAGTGAAATTGCAGCTCTACACATTTAAATGGAGGCACTGCTGTTTTGAGCAATGTTATTAAGATCACAACCAAGCCTTTGGTGACTCCTGAATTAGATATAGCATCATAAGAGTTGTATAAATAACAAAATATCATACATTAACAATAGATAACCTCACTGAAATGACAGAATACTGGGTATAATTATGGGAAGAACTTGTCCGTTTACCTTCCTTACAGTTATGGAGGTATGTTTGCTTATTCTGTTTTTTTAATCTGCACCATTTTTTACTCTGCAAGATCCTTTTGTGGCCTGTGCTGCTGGAGGACATTTGTAAAGCAAAATTAGCTGAGAGGACACAGATGTTGCTCTGCCTCCTCTTTTTAGCCTTTCAAATTATAAACAATGTCTCCTTATATTATGATACACTTTTCAGTCTCCTGTTGGTTTTAGAGCTGATTCTTTCAGTATGTTTTCTGTTTACAGCAGCTTGTTCTTGTTTAACTATGCCCACTGCTGTACTTACATGAAAATAAAGTTGCTTTCACATTCAGTGCACATGAGTCAAATTCATATGTATGTTAGTGAACTGCTGTAAGGACAAAAGAGCTGGTACCGTGGTCGGAAGACATAGCATTAAAATGCATCCTGCTCTAAAGCCTGCACTGAGAAAGTGAACGGTGCTTCAGCTTAATTGCAGAAAGATAGCAGTCTCCAGAGCAAAAGTGCCTTCATAGCTGCTACCTTGCCTGAGCACATTAATAGAGTGAACTGATGGTGGAAGAGACAGAATTATTTTTCCATAAAGCCTTGTTGCCAAGAATTCTTCTAGAATACACTGCATCCAAGAGCTCTAAAGTAGAAGTTTCATAGCATAGAAATTTAAAACGCTTTTTCAGTCCAAGTTCAAAGAAAATTGTCCATACTTCTGGCATTATTTTCTTTTCATAACCCTGATGTGAAGGCTTTATGGCTCCTGTCAAAATTTGCCTTGGCTGACCGTGGTTAGTCTGATGATAAAAAAATGTAATTAAGCTCAGTGCCCATATTTGTCAAAATCAATTAATAGATCACATGATTTTTAAATTGATACATGCCTCCCCCAAAATATAGTTTAGAAATAAAACTATAAGATGACTGCTCTCAGCTTCTGAGAAGAAAATGCAAGAGAGAAGTGTGTGGGTTGTGTGGTATGTGGCATTGTTATAATCGCTCAGAACTGGAAGAAGTTTATCATGCAACTCGGAACAGCTGCTGTTACTGCTCGTCCTGAACACAAGAATGCACCTCCCGATGTGTCTGTTCATTCAAGACACTCCTATACCACATGCTGTCCATGCTGCCGAATGCCTCAACTGCTGGCCTGGCAGCTAATAAGAGAGAACAAGCTTTATGGTGAGCAGTAAGTTGTCTTGACTCAGCATGTCAAATGTAATAAAGAACTATGGATTTGAGAAGTAAAAATTAATTTAGGGTACTATAGATTTGCTGAAAAGAAATTTCTCCAACAGTGAGCATCATATGAAAAAATGAAACTGCCCTGCTTGATCTCTCTCTCTCTTTCTTCCTTTCTTTCTTTCTTAATTTTGGGAAGAGTACATTCTATATTCTGTGGAGATTTAGCTCAATCTTCAGTACGACTTGAATTTAATTTCAGGGTTTTTTTAGGATTTAGATTATGTTTGGATTTTTAGTAGGCCTTTTGGATTTATCTTGAAGTTAAAATAGGCAATGCTGCTATATACTGCTGGAATCATTTGGAGCTTGATTAAATTAGAGACCTGCATGAAGCAAAGTATCAGCCTATAATAGATCTTAAAATCTGAAGTCTGGTCTAGAGTTAGGAAAACTAACAGGCTTTCTGAGAATAGGCCTTGCTGAGCCAGAGAGTAATCTTATTTATGAACACTTCGGCTTTGATTGATATTGCTGTATCCACCCACTTCTTAGCTTTAATGTTGAAGCTAATGCAACCAACAAAATCAGAATCCTTTTAGGAAAGATTTGATTTTACCTTTCTACATGTAACAAAAATATCTGAGTTTCAGGATTTTTCTGAACTTTAGAAGAAGTTATTCTATCTTGAAATTATTCTAAAGTTCATCATATAAAGAAGATCATATCCTAAGAGTCATGATCATATCCTAACAGCCCTTTCTACTCTAATACTCAAAGTGTGCGATTATTTCCCATGCATGCCCTTCAAGTTCTGGCCCCTTGAGTCTGGCAAGACCAAGCAGCCCCACACCTAAAGTAGCCGTTTTGCAACCAGCAGTTGCCTCTCTCCACACCAGCTGACACGCATCTTCAACCTTCTCATTTTCTACTTCTGACCTATTTTCTTCTCTTGTTGCTTCTTCTGAGAACAACTAGGCACCCGTCAGCGGGCAAGCTGTTTAACTGGGGTTAGAGCTGAACTTCTGGAGAAAGGTCAAACCATTTCCAGGCATCCTCTTCCACGTAAAGACTTCCTTTAAAGCAGTCTACCAAAAATAATCCAAATACAGGCAAGAAATTTGAGGCTGGCCTGTCTCAAGGACCATCCATTTTGCACGTGTGAAATAGTTTATGTAGCCAACTTCATAAAGCAGAAAACAGAAGCTGGAAGGTTTCCAGTTGGTGCCTTGTGCCTCTCAGCATGGCTGAGTTAAGTCCTTCCCTTTTGTTCTCATCCTGTCCTTCCTCTACTTCTATTTCATTTCAGACTGTTAGCCCTATGTGCTTTTTCCTGCTAGTTGTTGTGCAATCACTTCACTTTAGATGTCAACCCTAGGAGGAGATGAACTGAGCTTTAGAAATGTCTGTTATTCCACATTAATAAGAAAGTTGAAATGAGTAACTCATATGCAAATACCTATATGTTAGGCATCTAAAGACCGCAGAGAGGTTCCAGCAGCCCCATGCTCGGTGCTCTGAAAGCAATGGATTAACAGAAAAGGGTATTGAAAGCAGTGCAAGAGCAGAGAGTTTGCAAACATTTCATCATGACGCAGTATGAAGAACCACTTTCCTGTATAAAGAAAGACCAGACCCTTCTCACTTCTCCAGAGCAGTTTTTCAAGAAATCAGTAACAGAGCTTTTATTTTGGTCAGTTTATGTCATCATTCAGTGCAATATCACGTCCAGTCTGTTTTGCCCCCCTTTTTTGGGGGGGAGTGGGAAAGGAGGGTGACAGTAGGATTGGGAGTAACCAGCTAAAAGGTCCTCAAAGGCACAGGTTTACAGTTTTAAGGTACGGACATGGGGACTTGAGAAATGTTCTATTTCTGCCTCTGCACAAACTTCTGTCAAGCTTTTCACAGCAGGCGAGTTTAGGATTCTTTACTGTTTTGATTAAACAACTGGGATAAAATCCACAGTCTTTCCGAGAGTTTGTCACTGATCTCCCTTCCCTAAAGGAATTCCCTTTACATCAGTCTAAATAATCTGGATAGCCGATAATCTGGAAGATTAGGAGACCTTTTCTTTCATCCCTGTTTTGTCTGTTTAGATTGTCAGTTGCTCCAGGTAGGACCAATTCTTTACAAGCCAGCGTAACAAGAGCCCTGGCTCAGCTCAGATCACGAGGCAGCGCATTATTAGAGCTACTGCTGATATCCTGGTAGAGAACTATTAACACCAAGCATAATCAGTAGTTTTACTAAAATTTTCAGAAAGTAAAAAAGTGCCATCCTCTAAGTGCTTATTTTGTTTATGAAGTGTATGGGAAACATAAGCAAATTCTCTGTGTGTGTGGGCAAGCAGGCAGGCACGCAGTCGCGCACGCGCACGTTTTGGAAGTTGCTTGCAATACCATAATGAAGCAACCTCCTGCAGCTGAGCTCTGCGTCCTCGGGGGAAATACTGACTCCGCTCTTTTCAGTGTGCTGAGAAGAAACATTTCATTTTTGAGTCTGACTCAGTGAAAAGACCGATAGCAGCCTCGCTGAAAAGCCTGCCTTTTCAATAAACACTGACTCGATTATCCGAGAGGCAGGAAAATCGCCTTTGGTTTGACGGCTTCAGCTGCAGCGTTGAGTAATGAGTTGAAAAATAACATTGCACAGACCTGCCGAGGCACCGCTGCATGATCAGACTCAGCAGTACAAGAGCCAACAGCAGCCCGTGGTGGGAAGCTGCCTGGTGACGAAGTTTTCCAAAGCAAGGCAGCTCCTCGCTTGCGGTACAAGCTGCAATTGTCTCTTCCTCCTGAGAATGGCTTCTCTGGAAATCATCAGAAGCTCTTCTGGGACCTTTTCAGCTTTGATTTCTGCAAAAAGATGACAAGAGTAACCTTGGTTATGTGAGAACTGCACCCTAGAGTAGCCAGCAGGTAGCCAGCCCAGCTCCTCCAGCCTGGCCTGCAAGGCAGAGGTCGGAGGCTGCTGACAGATGGTGTCACGAGCGTGCTGAGCTCTGCTGTGGGCCTGCCCCCTGCACCGGGGCTGGGAAGGGCTCTGCTGGAGGGGCGCCAGGGAAGCGCCGTACGTGGTTTTGCTCGGCTGATGCCTGGTACAGCAGTGAATAGCTGCCTCCCTGCGCTCCAGAGAGCAGCAAACTCAGAAGTGGAGCAGCATTGGCAATGTCCACGGCTGCACATATATCTGTCATAGACACAAAGGAAGCAGTTCTGTTATGTGTGTTATAACTGTGTATGACCCCACGTTTACAGATAGACCTTGTTATGGAGTGATATTGACCCAAGCTGTTCTCCTGGGCTTGAGGCGATGCCAGACCTGGATCACCCCGGAGCTCTGGCTGCTCCTGGGCAATGTCGTCTCCTTGGGGCCGAACAGTGCAGGGCTGTGCCATGCCAAAGAGGTGCTGCTTCTCCTGCCTCTCTGGCACCCTCGGTGTCCTGGGCCATGGAGGAGGGAGTCCATGTTCAGGGAGGCTCTGCTCACCACAACGGAGCTGGCCTGGTTCCCCCACTTGCCAAGGTTCCCCGTCACCATGCCACATCCTCTTGCATGCAAGGAGAGTTGTCCGTGTGATCGCTGAGGAGATATGGATGAAAACTAATCCTTCTGCTGAACTATGCTCAGGTAACACTGCAGTTTGCACCGTGGCACCTGGCAATACATAGTGGCCCATGGCCTGCCTCCAGCTAAACCAAGTAAGTAGTGACCTGAAGAAAGGCTCCTCCAATCCCTCCTGCTCTCCAGCCACAGGGAAAGTTGTTGCGAGCGGGAAGCTAGCCTAATAAAAGATACTATCCATAAAAATTGACTTGTCCTAGGTCCTTAGATTATCAAGGCTGCAACATTATCAATAAATACACTTGTATTTCATTGCATAACCATTTTATAAAAAAAACATTCTTTTCTGCTGTATGAGATCATCCCTAAAGGGCAAGAGAGGTAATACAAAGCAGACTCAGGGGTAATGGGATACAGTGTCTGCAGAGAAGTCAAGGAGGTTCTTTATATATTTTTTAAAACCTCAAAAAAAAATTAAATCCTTCTTTTGTTTCATGAGGACTGAAGCTCTCATGACTTGGTTGCTATTATGGATGAAAGACATGTGAGAAATGTGGCATCATTTAAACTCATCGTGGTACTCAAACTTAGGTTGTGCTTGGTTGAACAGTTTGCTCTCATGCTTTATATTAAGACTGTGCACAAGAAGTTTATAGAGCTTTATCTGATGATTAATGTCTGTTATAAACATGTTATGGTTATGTCAAATGAATTGCAGATATGTAGATACAAGCCATTACTACAGGTAAGATATTGATTTGTTAGCCTTTATAAAAACCAGTAACAGCTCATTAAAAGTTAACATAACATGAAGGGCG
The DNA here is from genome assembly GCA_013398735.1 of Nothocercus julius. Lineage (NCBI taxonomy): Eukaryota > Metazoa > Chordata > Aves > Tinamiformes > Tinamidae > Nothocercus > Nothocercus julius. Next base: position 535,924 of record VZSV01000042.1, read on the forward strand.
ACCCAGCTTGCCCTAGGATGGGGGCACTCTCTTGTCACAGATGTTTCAGATAAATTCCCTGTTTCTGTCAGCATGTTTCTTCACTTGCTCAACCATTTGCCTTTTAGCTTCCATATAAACCTCTTCTGCTTAGCTAGTTGATTTGTGATGAGTATAATGCATTTAACTCGGATTTGTTTGCTGTGCTGCCCTGAAGACATCCCCACTGTGCACACCTGGTCCATCCTGCTCCAGAGGCACTGGGAAGAGCTAGACTGCCTTCAATTTGAGGTGTGGGCATGGTTCCCAGCTACTGCTGCTGCAAGGGCTCTTTAATAAGACATAGTTAATGGGCTCTCCTCTCCTGAGAAACACCTGCATTTTCCTAGTCCGTGTCTTGTCTGCAGTTCTAGTCCTCCTTGTTCAAGCTCCGTCGGGCCCCAGCACCACCGCTGGCCTCTCTCCAGCAGTCAGAGCATTCCTGTATTATGGGGGAGATGGGCTTCGAAGCCCTTCAGAGAGCTTACATTCCCTCTTTCCTGCTGCTTGGGAAGGTTTCCTAACCCATGATGTGGAAGTTGCCTTTCTCCCTGCATTCATGGGGGCTGAAAAAATGCAGGGCCCTCACAAGCACACTCGAACCCTAGAGATTTCCAAGACGTCCTACTTTTCAGCGTTGCGCTTTTCCATGTGTCAGCTCTTGTTTGGAAATTCTTGGCTCTTGCACCCTTCTCCCATGCACAGGAGAGGGCTACACATATAGATCCATAAATCCGGTTGTCTCTGGCCAATCACTTGGATGCTTAAAGTTTTAGTTTTGCCACACTAAAGAAGCATTTAGCCCCAAAGGCTTCTCTGTGAAGTATAAACAGGGCTGTAATGCCGGTCTCAAGACTTCCTCCACATTGCCCTATCTTCTCTTCTCCTGGACCAATGAGCTCAATATCATGTTTTGTCTGCCCCAGGTTCCTTTTAAACACCTGTGAGCACTTCCTTGGATTGCAACTAAAGGAGCGAAATGATTGCCCTGGGCACACAACATGGTCAAAACCCCATCTCAGCGTGAATCTAGCCCTGCCTTGGGCAGGAGTTTGGGCTGATGACCTCCAGAGGACCCTTGCAAGCTACATTTTTTTCTCTGGTTCCATGAAGAAAGCCTGTAGGCTGAGGTAGCTGCAGAAGCAATGCTATGGCCAGATCCTTACCTGCACTATTATGGTGCATGCCATGACAAAGCCCTGGGAAAAGTTCAGCCATGCTCTTGAGATGAGAATTCAGCCTGTTTTTTTTTTTTAAGTCAAGTCCTATGCAATATGTTATTGTTGCAAAAGCCCTGAGAACACTGTGAGACAGCTGATAATAAATTTGCAAAGACACGAATGATAAGGAGACACCCAACTTCCAGTCAAGTATTGATTGCTGTGGACTTATTTTGGACGTGCCAATATATTTGGAATGACTCAGCTGGCTTCTCTGGGCTTATTATGCAAAGTATTTTATTTGCAATGAAAAAAACGCTGTTTTCTTTTCTCTATTTTTTAGCCCTTTGTAGCCAAAACCTACAAGAAAGGAAATGGCTCTTCCAACTGTCAGGGAGTTCTGCTACTTACTCTACAGCTTGAAAAGGAGACATGTTTTGCAAAATGCCCCACATATCCCATCTTTTGATTGTTTGAGAGAAAGGATAGAGTCAACCCCAAAACATAGTTTGCTCTAGCTCTTCCCTTGGAAACACCTACCTGGGATGCCCAACTGTTAATACAAAGGCAGTGGCTGCTTCTGTCCCCTTGCTTAGCAGAGCTGCAACATGGTGACACAGGGAGAAGTTCATTTCCCCAGGCATTGAAAGATTTATAGATTAACAAAGACCTGTTAAAACACCATCCTCCCATGAGCCAGGCTGCCAGCAGAGAGCCTGCAAGGCGCCTTCCCGGGCAGTCAGCGCGCTGCGTTCTGCACTGATCGTGCATGTCCGTATGGTCGCGACGACATGATTTCATTGCTGTAAGTGAGAGAGGATTGTTATGTCACGCTGCTAGCGAGCAGGAAAGCTATTGTAGAATATGAAGTGCTGGAAAGCCAGGAGTTATTTGGCACTGCAAAACTCTCGGGAAGGCTCGTGGGGCACTACTGTCTAGAGCAGGTTTGCTTCAGGCGTCCTGAGCAGGGAGCCAATGCTGTGGTCTCGGAGGGCAGCAGTGGGCAAAGCAAACAGGCAGCTTGGCAGCAGTCCTCGAATGAGCACAAGGAGGCAGGTTGCAGAGTGGTTTTTGAACAAAGAGATAGCGAGAGTTCTGACACAGGAAAGCCAAGTCGTGCAAACCAGTACAGTGTGTCCCAAAAAAAGGCAGTAAACCCCATTGAAATGATTTAATGTGTTATAAAATATACATACAGGCACATGTGTACGTATGCTACCTTTCTTCTGTCTAGTCTGCAATTGCATGGCTCACATTTTCCTACATCCATTCCTTCACACATCCATCTTTCTCTTCATTCTCTAGCCAGCGTGTACCTTCTTCCCTCTCCCCTTCAAGAAGAAGCCTCCGTTAGAGCTTTCAGGCTCTGCAGCAAAAGAAAAGCATAGAGAAATAGAGAAATCAGCTTTCAGAGACTGCTCCAGCTGGTGACTCTAGAGAAGCTATGAACAGTTAGTCTACCAAAGATGTTCCCAAAGGCTTGCGCAGCATGATAACACAAGGCTGGGAGCCAAGGGTGAGGTAATACAGTAATTACTTTACCAACACAATAGCCGAGCCAAAAGCAGACTGCAAAGCAAATCACATTAAATTAAAAGTGTTTATTGAACTTCAGATTGCTCTGATCAGGCTGTGAGGACCTGTCTGCCCATGGCCTCACTGTGCCTCCAGCATGAGGGTCCTTTTCTCCTCAAGGACAAGTTCAGAAAAGTGCCAGGAGAGCTACTCCTGTGTGAAGGGGGGGAGGAGAGCCTAGGTCAGCTCGCACGCCCGTGTCAGTGAACTATCTTTGGGTACAAAGCACTGAAAGCTCAGGAGAGGCAGAAGCTCTGTTTGACACCAAAGGGTTTGTCTCCTCATTAAGACCATCAGATTAGACATTCACTCTCGTCACAGGACCTGAGTCCCTTGCGAGGGTGAACACTCTAGACACGCTTTGGGCACAAAGCCCCATCCGGGTCCTTGCAGTCCCTCTCTGGAGCTGTTCCTTTCAGAAGGGTCAGCGTGGAGGGCCTGCCCCTATTTCCATGTGGATGGCCCGGTGTCGAACCTCATTTCTGTGTTGCAGGCGTGGTGCTGCGGACACTGTCCTCAGAGGTAGGGAACACATGTGAGGGGCTGCAGGTTTCCAGGCTGACAAGTGATGAAGGTGGATGCTCCAGTCTCCTTTGAAGCTGTGCCCTGGGAGATTTCAGGATGGACCAGGAGAATGAGGGAATGCTGCCACAGGAGCTCTGGGAACCAGGCTTACCTGGGGCAAGGGGCAGCCCTAGGACCCCATCGTCAGGTCGTTCTTGTCCTTCGCATTGAACAGCCTTTGCATAAAAGACAGAAACAGGCCCAGGAAATCTGATTTCACAAGATTTTTCTCCTGCTGAAAGTTTATCCAGGCTGGTTTTAGTTGGCTGGAGCGGCACGGCCTTCCTCTCTGTCCGCAGGGAGATACAGGCACAGCCAGACACATTCCTCTGTCAGGCCGCTCCTTGCAAGAGCCCCAACTTTGCCTTTCAAGATGCCATTTCTCAAATCACAAGTGTCACCCTGTTCCGTGACCTATTCTATGCACTCTTTTCTCTGAATCTCTCAGAAACAAACAAACAAACAAAACCCCAAAATAACAAAAAAAAAGACAAAACAAAACAAAAAAGAAAGAGAGAAGTAAGGGTATGAGCAGTCTCAAATAATTCCCAGGGGCTGGAGGATGAATGTTCACACTATTTCTGTGCACGTGCTGAGTGTTTCTATATTTTTCCTTGTCTCTTGCAGATGTGGATAGTTACATCCTCCTGCTGCTCGCTCTGCTCCCTCACCCGGAATCTAATCTTTTGCTATTTGGTTAATTAATGGTTCTGGCATTGCAGAACCAGACTGGCTTCTCTTCGAGCATTACTCAAAAATCTCACTTTCCAGAGTGACAATTCCAGGTGCAACATACAGTGCTGCTGCTCAAGATCTATTACTCAAATCCTTAGCAAAGTGGGAAGGAAAAAAAATAATGATTCAATATGTTTCTCTATTTGCTTTAAAGAAGTTTTTGCAAAATGATGCATGGGAGTTACTTTGCTCAGGATCAGTGAGTATAGGGAAATGGCACCAACAGTTGGATTTTGAAAGATATCTGAGAAAGCAAAGGGATCACTGAGCAAAGCATCAAGGAGGAGCCAGTGCTCATGGCAGTGTGCGCCGGCGAGAGGCTGGCTAAAAGCACTGCAGGAGCTTGGATATGCCGTGGAGGAAGGTCGGATTCAGGCACTGCTTGACTGTTCAGAGCATGGGAAAGGGAAGAGTCAAGTCAAGATTCAGCTTAGATCTAAGAGCACCAGAATAACAGGGCAGGCGGAAAGGGAGACAAGAGGCACTGGAGGAGGAAGACGCTGCTTGTCCTTTCCCTACCCAGTGGGTGTCGACAGTGTTGGTTCTTCCTTTTTGCTTTTCAGCTTCCTACGAGTTAATTGCAGGTTGAATACTTGAACGTGTCCGTGGCAGCGCAGGTCCCAACTCCCCTTGAGTTTCGGAGCAGCGTCGATGCTTAGCCTTCACTAAGTGCCCTTGGAAAATCTCACCCAGCATGTGGAAAAAACCAGCTCCTTTAAACTGCAGCTTCAAGGCTGCGTAATGCTCTCCCGCACCGGGCTGGGACACGAGCTGCACGCTGACTCGGAGGGGAGCTTGCTTCCTACCCCCCCACCCCGCTGCCTTGAGGAGCACCCAGGTGTTTCTGGAGAGACTCCCACCCGCGCTGGCGGGGGACACCCGGCGGGCGGCGGAGAAGGGGGGTGGGAAGAGCAAACCGGGAAGATTACTGGGCACATTATCTAATTGCAGGAACTGATCAATATGACACGCTGCGATTAGAAACATCTCTAAGACATCTTTTCAGATGAATCAGAGGGGAAAATTCGAAATGAAACAGCAAGGCAGGAACAAAGCTTCCTTTTTTTTTTAGCATTGTTAAAATGCAGCAAACTGCAGCAGTCCTAGAGGCCTCATCCAGGCATTGAAAGGCAGCACATACAATTCACCCCATGGCTTGTAAACTCCAAGGCAGTCACTCAATATGATGAAGAGTGGGATTTGCAAATGCACTTGAAAGTCACAGGAGCACAGCTTGCTTTCTGTCAGTGGCACGTGTGCCCTTGCGTTGCAAAAATGGTTTTGATACTCCTACCTTAAAGGATTTCTGAAGAGAGAGAAGTTGGTCAGGGAAAAGGTTGGGTTTAGCATTTGCCAGCTCTCCCTGTTCCCAGAGACTTGGCCGTTACAGTCTAGACAAGTGTTTCTCAAGCAGTGCCTGTCACCGCCTTCCTGAAGGTCATCGGATGTCTATAGGGGGTTGCAAAACAGTAGAAAAAGCATAAGAATAAGTTAAACTTACAAAATTCTCCTTAGTCCTCAGGCTGTCACAGCAGGAGAGCTGCGCCAAGGCAGTGCCTTGTGTTTTCCAAGCCTTTAGGAAGCCCTGGTGGAAGTCATGTTGTTTGCTCCATGGGAATGTGTCCTGAGGAGGATTTCCCTTTGAAGATGGCACCGGAGCGATGTAACTCTGTGATTAGAGATACTGCGGGGATCTCCTCACTGCTGGCCTCTCCTCAGGTCTGCTGTGGGTTTCTTCAGCCTGTGCGTTTCTTCCTGCTCTGCCCAGGAGCCCTTCCCAGGCACTGCCCAGCTAACGACGAGGGGCTGCGGTGGCAGCGCTGCCCTGTCACCTGCTTTGCCATCGGTCTCTCTCAGTTTGGGGACAGGCACATGGGAAGATATACCCTGTTTTGGAGACTGAAAGCACAGACTGATAGCAGAGATACAGGTGGCCTCTGCCAGCTGAGTGTCCAGAAAATTTCCTGGCATACTCAATAGATATAGTGACACATAGAGATGTATTCAGACTCCATTTGTAGTCAGCTAAGGTGTTTATTCTGGAATAAGATCTGCATATGGAGTTAATCAGGACAGAAACAAGTTTTCCCCACTGAACGGAGAAATTTGTTGTTTAAAATAAAAATGCCCCCCAGTGACCTGTAATGTGTATGACCAGAACCCAAGCTATTCTCCCTTGTCTTGCTGATGCTGACAGGCCGAAAGGAAGCGCAGCCTTGTACAGACAGACTCTGTCCTAAACTTGTCTTAAATAATCTCATCAGTGCATCAGGAATAAAGAAACTGTGCGTTGGCACCAAGCACCAACCCCTTTCATGGAGCACAAGTTTAAAATAGGGAATTTCAGAGTGCCAAGCAATTCAAGCATCAACATATAGAGAAACTGATAACATCCTTTCCTAGAAATGTTAGCTCTTCCTCTGTGCTGGTGCCTCATTCCTCCCTCCCGGGGAGGATTACAGAGGGCACAGTAAGGGTTCTGTTGTTTGCCTTTGTTGGGAGGCTCTCCAGGTTCCTGCTCTGGGATTATCTAAAGGAGAAGATGCCCCCAGGGACTGCTGCAACCAGGCAGTGGCAGAGCAATGTAGAAGAGAAAGTTCTGCCTCAGATGACAGAGATACATTCTTTTATTTTATACGGGAAAACTTTCAGTCTGCTATCTAAAACTTAGTTTGAAGTTCATGAATGTCCAAGTGTTGCCTAGATCCAGAATCCAGTGCAACCACAAATTTTGGATACAATTTGCACAACCTGTCCTGCATTCAGCGTCTTGCAAAGAGGATTTTGCAGTGGGCTGATTTTGACACATGCAAGGAAATTAAAGGGGGTGGATTAAAGCTTATACTGTGATTAAACAGGATTTTACTTGTAAGTACTCAGAAGCTGCGAGGGAAAATCTTCCTTATAGATGACTGCTGTTTCCCATCTATATATTGGCTTCGCTAATTATGTTTGTTTGGGGCTGCTTTTGCAAATGAAAGGCATGCAGCATCAATCCTGAGGTGTCTGCATCTGGGACCTGCTCATGCTTAACAGCCACCTCAGGAGGCTGGTACACATTCCAGCAGAGATTTCTGAAAGTCCCCACTAACCTGCCTCTCGCATCTTCCTCCCCCAGTCCCTTCTCCCTTGGTCTGTCAAAAACAGGCAAACACAGTCAGAAGAGGGAATGGGCTGTAGGGAAGCAGTAAGTAAGTAAAGGTAGCAAAATAGCATTGATTGCCTTTTAAATTCTCTCCCCTCGCCACTCTCTCTTTAATTAGGAGCCTAAACAAAGCTGTTTTTAACTGAGGGAACCGGTCAAAATGTCCATAGCTTTTAAGGAGTGTGACTGTGAGGAAAGTTCAGTATTTGTTGTATCATCATCAGGCACAATACATCATCAGTACATTTTTTCATATATCGAGGCACCTCAGCACAAACAGCTCTTGGTAAAGGCAAAATTGGTAGCCATGATGTATGAAAATAGCATGTTGGACCTGCCCAGGAGACCTGTGAGCATGGCAGACACCTCATCTTTGTGCACATGGGAGAAAGCCAAGCCTAGTCCGCCTTTTCTTCCCCTCTGAGCAGTCAGCAGGCCAGGTCACTGGTATCCTAGGCTCCCTTCTCCCTAAATGTTTGGCTAGAGCAGGAGGGAGAGCAGGGACACGATGCCATTTCTGCAGATCTTGGCAGACCACCCCTCTGCAGCAGGGCTGAACTCAGCCTCTGAGTCACGGATCCTTCCCCGGCCTCCTTCCGGGCCAGCCCAGCCAGGAATTGCTCTCTTCGGCACATCACAACTTGCCTTACCTTCCTAGCCATCATCAGGGAATATTTCAGGAGCTGCACGTTTACACTAGAATTGCAGCTCTAACAAATGGCAACTGCAGAGCAGCAGTTTGGCCCACCCAAAGTCCAAAAAGCTGCTGGCAGTGCCCCATTTCTGCCGAGAGAAGAGCAAGCACCTGGCGAGCCACACGGGGGGATTGAGCGGGCACCGCTACGGCTGTGGGAGCAGATGGCAGCGGGGGCGTCCTCACCCAGCACTGTACAGCAGCCTGCCGAGGGCGAACGGGGAGAGGCAGCGGCCCCCAAGAGCCTCCCAAAGCACCTTCTCACATCGAGTGGCATCCCAAGGCCACAGGGAGCATGGCCGCGGGCGGAAGAGGCCAACGGGCTCCAACGAGGTGGGCAAAAGCTGGACCGTGTCCTTGCTCTTCTTCCCACCGCGTGTGGCAGCCTGCCCAGAGCCTGGGGGCTGTGGTTTGCCTGCCCTGCCTAGCTAAGGGCTGTTACGCAAGTAGCTGCTCTCCGGCTCTGCATTCCTCATTATTAACCTCCCAAGGAGCCGGGAGTCTGGCATCCGTAAGACCCTCCCTGGAGAAGTGTTTCAAGAAGGCCCTTAGTAAAGGATGAATTACCTTGATTTCCTCTTGTGAAGAATTAGCATTTGTCCTTCCTGGATTTGTTATCAAAAGTGCAAAGATGAAGTATCATTTCCGTTTTGCCTCTTGCCAATTTGCTGTGTGTATAAAGCCAATTATGGTGGATCTGGTCCCAAAGCACATTTGTTAGCTAAGCAAGTGGGGAAGAAGCTGTGTAGCGTGATTGTAGTGTTCCTTTAGGGATGCGTTGTCAGAGAATTTGTAAAGAGAGCAAGCAGAAAATGAGCCCAAATGGAGATATGACTGTCTTCTCCAAACACAAGCACCCGCATTTTAGTGTCTACAGCACAGGCATGTGTGTGAAGTGGGTGTCTAAGCCCACCTAGAAGCTGGGTGGGATTCCCTAGGGCCTCTCAAAAGGCATTAGATGCCCATGTTTAGGTAGTGAAGCCCCTGATCTTCAGCAACTATAATAGGAACCTAGATATTTAGATCACAAATAAATAAACAAGTATATGGTAGAAGCATGAGGTAACTGAAGATAAAGTTGAATCTCACCTTAAATGTCACAAACAAGCGTAGGACCTTATCAGTAATCCACCCTGGTACTTGCACGGGGTGCCCACTTCTGCATAATGGAAGCTCCTTATGTCACGCAAGGCTCAAAAGTCTCTGGTGCAAAAGAAATTTTCCGTGTTTGAATTTGGTATACTGGAGCAACTACATGTATTTGGCATACAGATACAGCTTACAGCTGAAGGACATGAACCAAATACATGCTTGCATGCTACAGCCTCTCTGCTTACATGGCACTGAATCTAAAAGCCTGTTTGGACACTCATTCTCCTGCAATATTTCTTTTCTGAAGGGATGGTAGAGGAAGGACATGTTTAAATTGCTGGACGATGTGAGCTATGGCATATGCTATAGTCCTGGTTTCCAGGGTCTGAGCCTCTCCAGAACACATTTCTTCAACGTAGCCGATAAAGGTTTTCTTCAGCGGAAATAAGGGGGGAGAAATGGGGGAAGGATGGGGAGCTGGTGTGAACTTGGCTTTGCGCCTTTGTACGATTTCGGAGCAGAACCAGGCCAGGGACCTGGATCCAGGAGCTTAGAAACAGTCCCACTTCTGCTCTTCAAATGTAGTTTCATTTGCTAAAGAAACGTGCACCTGTACAGCCTTTTTCAACCCAGCACCTGCACTCACACTGCGCCCATGAGGGAGTCATACCTCACCAGTCAGTGATGGACGTGGCCTGATTGCAAAATGGGACGTGACTCCCCATTCATGCTCGCCCATCGCAGGAACAACGCAGTCTCGAGGCTCAGGACTACCTCAGGAAACCCCATTTCTCCCCTCCTAGCGTAATGCGTGACTCACCGCACAACCTCTGACAAGCTCCTGCGTTGTTCCAGAGCTCTCACTTTGAGAAAAAGGATAACACTAGTTAACTTCTCCATCGGGGAAGGCTGCAAAGCTGAAGCTTTTACTGGCACACAGGCTCATGCTAAATATATCCCTTGATATATTCATAAATAGGATTATAGGACACGTTTCTAGTAAGTGAGAAGCTCCAGCAAATGCATCCAGTTCTGCAGCCATCAATCTGGATTATGAAAACCATGCAAACTGTGAATATGTGTCTTACAAAAGGAATACAGCCAAAGGGCAGCACACGGATGAGCTGTTTGATTAAAAAGCCCCTGCCAAAAGCACCAAATATATCACACGTGCAAATAGACCCTACGTCCAGACCTCGGGAGCCAGTTGCCCAGATGCCTTTGAGAAGCTGGGCCTGAGGGCTCATTCCAACCAGCTGAAGTCAACGGGACTATCCCTATATTTAAGTTATTGCTGGATGAAAGCCAAAGGCTCAGCATCTTGCAGAACTGGCTCTCATGATGCTGCATTCCTTAATAGCTGGGAAAGGGAGCAAAGCAATGCGCAGCAGACAGTGTCCCTCCATATTAGCGGGTATTAGTAACCACCTTTAAAGGCTTAATCTATGTTAAAATGTTTTCTCTCTACCTTCAGCAGCTTCCCAGCAAAGGCAGGGATTTCCCACGGCTGGTATGCCCTGAGCAAGCAGAGGAGCTAAAGCAAAGAGCTGGATAATTAGCTCGGAGGGGAGGTGTTCCCGGTCGGCACAGGGAAACTGCAGCTGTGACAGAGCCTGGCGAAGTGACCTGGAAAAGAGAGGTAACTGTAAAAGTGCAGAGGGTGAGGGTTTGAGCTGGGCCTTTTTAATTTTAAGCAGTGCTGCCTGTGGCTTTACTGCTTCACGCAAAGCCGGGCAGACAAACTGAAGTATGAAAGGGGCCTTATTAAAACACACCATACATTATGTATGAACTTGAACTCTTCCCGACCTCTGCAGTCCTGGATCTGCCCCAATCCATAAACAGCTTGGGCCAAATTTTGTGCTGCTGCATTAAGCAATTTGAATAAAATCACAAGCTGTTATTTTCAAGACAGACTCCCCAGTTAAGAAAACTGGGGGAGCCATTTATTATCAAGATGCCTATCTGAGGAACGTACGTGAATAATGCAGCTAAGTGTAAACAGTTGTCAGTAGCTATAACACCAGTGTAAACCAAAGCACAGCCCCTTCCCAAGTAAGCTGTTAGCATTTCTTCATTGCTTCTCACTAGAAGTATATTTAGAAAGGCAAATGCATAACTGCAGTCAGAGCTGGCTGAAATATTCAATATGAACACATTATCTGCATCAAGCTGTCCCTTGGACCACAGACTCCTTAGCCTGATCCTGCTTATTGCAAAAAGCTCATATTTATCACTGGGTATTCATTTTTGTCTGCTGAACTATGCATGACCAGACTGGACTGCAAGTTTGTTTGCAAACTCTTCCTCTCGACTACTTGCTCCTCCTGGTGTGCTGGTGGTCAGCTCAGTCACAAGCCCTTGCTTCTCTTCCCCGACTCTCTGGCTTGCACTTTTTGTATAGATGAAAATTTATACTAAGCATTTTGATTTGTGTGCAAGTTGCCTTCTTTAATATGCAAGACGAAATCTGTGCAAGGCGCGATCGCTGGGTTCTCCCTGTGGCTTCTCAGCATCCTCCAAACCTGCCGGTTCCTGATTCCAACTGTCTGGCACATGCCATCCTGCAGTGCTGGGGACCAGGAATGGGCACAGCGAGTGTTTTCTGCATGCTTTGCTCAGGACTGAGCATGCCTGGGCATGTCTCACCATTTCATATTCTTGGTACAGGATGAGTCAGATTGGACAAGGCACCAAGAAGTCAGAAGGTCACTAAAACGACTGCTCTTCACTTGATATTTTTCTAAGACGCTCCTTTGGGAAGCAGGAGATTTGGGGATCAAGGGTGGGTTTTCCCCATAGCCTGGCACCCTGGCACTGCTCTGCCCGGTGTGGGGAGCCTCTGCTCTCTGTAGCCTGCAGCTCCAGCCAGGCTGCGAGAGGCTCTTCTGGGGACCTGCATCCCCCAGGCGCAGCAGGAGGGGCAGCCTGGGGCAAAATGGGATTAAAGAGCCCTCTCAAAAATCAACATCACTCATTCCTCACCTTAAAAACAATATTTTCATTTGCTCCGTCAGCACCACTCCATGGACTCTTTTATAATTTTCGATAGCTATAAATGCTTTGCTGAGGGGCGAGTGTTTGCTGAACAGGGGGACTCAGAAATTTAAAGAGGAGCATGGGTAGGCTGAGATTGATTTCACAGGTGGTTTATGCAAAACAGTCTTCCCAGTGAGTCACAGCAAGTGCAGTAATGTCATCGGCGCAGGATGAAATTCTGTCCCAGACCCCTGCCCCCTAAAGACAGGCTGTGACTACAGAAGTGAAAGAGGGAACTACTAAATTGTGCTTTATAGAGAAAAAAAGGAAGAAGTCCTTAAGAGATTATTGAAAATTCAAGTAATTTTGAGGCTTTTTAATGTAAAAGTATGTTTAGTGTAAATGAAGGATATTTGGCAAGTTCTAAACTTCTGAGATATTGTTTTTTCCTAGTTTTTTAGAGTAAATGAAAAACATTTTGGTGGTGTGAAAGGTAACTTATAAGATTGTGTGTTATCAAGTGTGAAACCTGTGAAAAGAAAATATAAAGTATGCCTGGAAATAACCATCGTAATTGCGGTAATTGCTGCCAGTGGCTGCACTGCCCACTCGCTCTACATATTCAGCTTTACATGAGATTGATTTGACTTTGCGTGTACTTTTTGGTGGGGGCTCAGGTAATTTGAATCCAGCCTCACATTAAGTATGCTTTCCCTTGTTAAGACAAAGCAACGTATCAAATGCCTAAAGGGAATAGAGCAGAAGGGAGTTGGAAAGGTCTTTGTTTCAACTTTTAATTATTTGAGCTCATTTACAGTCTCAGCAGCACAATGATATATTTTTATTTGATTACATGAAACTTCCAATGTACTACTATTTTTTTTTGTTCTTGCTAACACACCACTAAGGCAGCATGGAGCTTTTTTTCCTGTGATGCTCCCAGATGTGAGGTCAGTTCCCCATGCTTATTAGTTAGAAGCTGAAACAAATAAAGCCCATGCTCCCATTTCTCTTCCTGCAGACCGAGATCCCAAAACACTGTGTCAGGTCTCATCTTCTCCACCAACATTACTTTGAGTTTGCTTAAAATGGCTTGCACCCATAGAGAACAACTTTTCCCTAGGACTGTCAGGCACAGAGCTCCTGCTGAGAAATCTCCTAAGTTTTGCTTACACATTTTTAATGGATAATTCAGCTTGGTGCAACTCCCACAAACATGCCAGGGCTCTCTTTAGAGGGGTTTCCCCATAACCCGGTTCCCCCCGCTGAGCAGTCAGCAGTATTTGTTGGCCTTGCAGCCTTGCAGGGAGTAAAACCTTAGGAGAGACCCAAAGGTAGCGGGTAAGGGCTGTCCTCGCCCCATTCATCCTTATCTAAAGCTTCACAGGGGAAACTTCCTGACATCTCAGGAGCATCCATCTTCACTCTGCGGTGGTAGTGACAGGGGGTCCTTCACTCTGCTTAAATGGGACCTAGCTTTGCCTGAGCCCCAGCCCACCCTTCGGTGAAGTAGGAGTGAAGCCAGAACTAGATAGAAGATAATATACTCAGGTCCTCCAAGGGCAGGAAGAGTCCAAATCATCAGAACTATTTTTGGAAGAATTTCTAGCTTTATTCTCCCTCTGAAAGACCCCTCTGAAACCAGGGAGCAGAGCCAACACCCAGAGGGAGAAAAGAGGATAAAAGGATTTTTCTTGCTTGGGGGAGGAGGGACCATCATCGCAATCACAGTGAGAAGATCAAAAAGAGCTACACAAAGCATAGGGGCAGGCACTTGCAGGCCAAAGGAATAAACTGTGAGCCAGCACAGCACCTTCATAAGAAATTTCTAAGCCCCACACATCTGTTAATTACATCCCCCCAGAAGGACTGTTGCATCAGCAGGTCTCATTAATGCACTGGAACTCAGGGTTGCACCTTCAGATTTTGGGGAACCTGTGTCAAATTTGACAAGAAAATACTGAACTGCTTTGCCAGGGAGAATCTTTGGGTATCGCTAGCTGAGCGAGGCCCTGCGCTGCCAGTGCCACGTTCCCTGTCTCAGCAAAATGATGGGGAGAAGCTGCGCACAAAATCTGCTCAGCACTGCTGCTCCAGATATCTTCTATCTGCGCAGTTTCTGTGTGCACATGTATATAGTCCACAAGGACGGCAGCCTTGCAATCAGTATGGTTTTCATCAACAGGAACAAAGACATGTGAACAGCTAATGGCAAGCTGCCAAAACTTTCCCCCATCACATTTTTCACAGTCATTTTGAATATGACCTCAAGAAGACCTGTTTGTTTTGCCATAAAAGGCAAAGGGTCTAATCCCAGGCAGTTTTGTGCTGATGCTTCTAGTTTTGCAGGCATAAAAGTTTCTGCCTGGAGGCATTACCAGAGGAAAAAAAAAGTCAAGATTGGTCACAACCTGGTTCTTCATGGGATAAGAAAAGGAAAAAAATTACACATAGAGTTGAGAAGGAGGTGTGGTACTTAACAAATCAGCGCTTGCTAATAAATGCTACCCAGGCTTAGATATTAGAAATACTTGTGTTTGTGACTGTGTCTATGTGCTTGTGATGACAAGAGAAATGCAGTATAATTTATTAGTGGCAACTCCTGCACAACCAATTGCTCTTTGCCACTGAGGAAAATAAGGAATAATTGCAGTTGTAGTTCTGGACACTTGATGCATGGGGACATTCTTGGTAACTCCATCCCAATAGACAGGTATGCATGGTCCTAGAAACGATGGTGTTCAATAGCTAAAAGTAAGTTCAGGACTGGACAAATTCAATAAATTATGTCTAGGATCCCTGTCCTACAATCAGAATAGACTGGGCCTCAAGAGATCCCCCCACAACTCTTAAACAAGGATCAATTACATGGCGTTTTGACAGCACCATCACTGACTTGCTAAGGGACCTGGAGAAATCTGCTTCACCTGTGTGTGTTTTTTCCCTTTCCCACATTTTTTTCCTACTAAATATACAAGTTCTTCTGGGCTTATATCTAGCATAAGATGCATCTACGAACTTCTGGAAGACAGAAAAAATGAAGTCTACAGTTCAATGCCTAGCAAAAAGTTCCTCCCATAAAGGGCAGCTGACATAGATATTGAGACTCATTTTTTTTTGTAAAGACATCATAGCAAAAAAAAAAAAAGACATCAGCAGAAAAAAATAGTCTAGAGCAAACATCAATTGCATCTGCAGATTATCCACACCAAGTGGTAAGGTAGCGCCTGCTTTGTATGTTGCTATTTCTATGTTGCTATTTCTTAAATTCCTTTGACTATACTGACTTTTCACCTGAACTCAATGACTAAATGCAAAAACTGTAACAAAAGCTATTGACATAGGTGAAAAAAGAATATCTTGACAAAACTGGAAGCACTGTTGCTAAACTGAAAGGAAAATGCACATTCTTTCTGTACTGTTTAGAAATGGGTTGGTTCAGATATTTACTTATGCAGAAAATTAACGTACCCAGAATTATGCTGGACAAATAATATTCTCCCGCTTTATTTTCTATATTATATGCCATTGTAAGTTCTTTGGTGTCTTTGCTGTGATAAAATTCCTGAAATACTTGACTTCTACTTATTTAATGCTGAAAAAGAATAAATGAAATGACCTGCTTAAGAGTGCGCCAGTAGTTCAAATGAAATAGAGAACTGCTGATTTGGAACTTTACTATGAGGAATTAAAGCTTAATATAATTGATGCCAATCAAGATGACTCATGGTAAGTAGGTCTGGAGTTCCCAATGTGACTTGCTTATGAATTTCCAAGCTGAGAAGGGTAACTGCAGAAATACAGGGTAACTTCCCTAAAATACTTGATTTACCAGATATCTCTTACAAAGAAACTACAATTATAGCAATCCCATTAAATACACATTAAAAGGATAACAATTGTTGAAATGTTAGGTCTAAAAACCTAATGAAAGACAAATAGGGACTCACTGGATAGTGCTAGTGCAGAAGTCTGGAAAAGGTCTTCCACTGGTCCAAGTCTAATGGACATTTTTCTTAATCATCTAGAATCAGCCAGATGATTTCTGATAACATGTCCAGGTGATACAAAGCCAGCGGGAGAGCTGAAAAATGAAGAGAGTGTGACAGTCCAGGTAACAATGATCCATAGTGACCTCACTTTCTTGGGAATAAAGAAACAGTATGCTGTGGACAGCCAAATGTAAGGTCATATTTGTAGGCAGAAAAAGTTCAGCCATACTTAGAACATGTGGATTCCTAGGAAAGGAAAACATGAACAAAATTAGAAAAAGGGATGGCAGGGGTAACCAACTGATCTCCTATTTCTGTGGGATGGCTAACCAGTCTCATTGGCCGTTGACTGAAGAAATGAAAGTATCTCAGGTAAGACTAGGGAGGTTACCTTCTTTCTGCACCTGCAGAGATTTGATTATTCCTGGGACAGTGTGCCAGGTCTGCGACCTACTTTCCATCTTGTAAAATTGAAAGCTGGAGAACTCAGAGAACAACCGGCATGGCCAAAGGACTGGAAAGCATGCTTTATAATAAGATTCAAAGATGTCAATCTATTTGGTTTGCATATAAGGAGGGACTGCATCCCTGTTCATAAGAATCCAGCTGAGGAGTATCAATTTGATAAGAAGGAAGTTTGATACCCTCATAGACATAGGCATCCAATGACTACAAGTTGCAGCTGAGGAAATATGAATTTGAAATAAGTCATGATATATCATTACTGAGAGATATGAGCTACTGAAATAGACAATTGAGCTTTCCCATAAAAATTCTATTTGGTGTGGGTATCTTTAAAGCCTTATCTAATGTTTCAGAAAGAGATAACCTCTTGGTTCATCAAACTTTCTGGACTTGAAGCAGACATTAATGGAAAAAACAAGTTTTAAGCAGTTGATTTAAGCTAGGCGTAAAAGCAATCTCTTCTGATCTTAAGATGCAATGAACATTATATATTTGGGTTCTGTATTCCAAAAGCCTGTTCACCACTATGCTACATGGCTCATTACGTCCTGCTACAAAACATCCTTCCTTTAAAACATTTGTCTCATCCATTTCACTTTCAACAATTCCCCGTCCCTGTTCCCTTCCCCTTCTCTTTTTTCTCTCCTAACTTTTGGTCAAATTCCAGAAGCATTTGCCAAATATAATCCAAACACTTTGTTTTTTTGGCCTTGGCCACTTTTGATATCTTAACAGGTAATTAGCGCAGGAATTGCTAAGAGAGAGGAAAAGAAAAGAAAGCTGTTACTGATATAGATTTTCAAACAGAAACACATGCTTTGAGGGCGAGACCCATCTGCCTCATTTCAGATGTTTGCATGCGGGTAGCAGGACTTACACACCAGAACTGCCCCTGCGTCTGCTGGCTCTAAGAAGAGCCCAGAACGACGAGCCCAGATGTGGACGTCTGCCCACTCACAGTCCGCAGTTATGGGAGAGAAATCCTGTCCACTGCCTCTGTACTTGGACAGCGTTGTGGGAAAGCCTCTGGCAAGAAATCCCCTGGCTCTTTCTTCCCTGTGCTTGATGTGTCTCAGATGGCCAGTTCTGCTTCCCTTTGTGCTCATGTGGGGCCTTGCCAATACACCCACATATGTGTGTATTGTGTTGCTTTGAGCTACTCGATGCACCTGTGGGTGCTTGTTGGTCTTGTGGTTGGGTCCCCATGAGTAAGGCAACCTGCAAAGCTTGTCTGAAGGCTGGGACAGTAGGAATCTTGGGACTTTTCCCTAGTGCTGTCACCAGTATGCTCAGGGCTCTGTAGGAGACTGTTATGATCTCTCAGTGCCTCAGTTTACCAAATATTAACAAGCATTTTCAGATCCTGGTATGAAAGCTACTGAACAAGTGCGAAACACTAATATGAAATCATAGAATCATAGAATGCTTAAGGTTGGAAGGAAGCTCTAGAGATCATCTAGTCCAACCCCCCTGCACACGCAGGGTCACCTAGAGCATGTGGCTCAGGACTGCGTCCAAGCGGGTTTGGAAGATCTCCAGAGAAGGAGACTCCACAGCCTCCCTGGGCAGCCTCTTCCAGGGCTCTGTCACCCTCACTGTCAAGAAATGTTTCCTTAAGTTCCTGTGGAACTTTTGGTGCTTCAGTTTGTGGTCATTTCCTCTGGTTCTATCAGTGGCCACCAATGAAAAGATGTTGGTCCCATCCTCCTCTCTGCCTCCCTTGAGGTACTGATAGACACTGATGAGGTCCCCTCTCAGCCTTCTCTTCTCCAGGCTGAACAGCCCCAGCTCTCTCAGCCTTTCCTCATAGAACAGATGTTCCAGGCCCCTGATCTTCCTTGTTCTTTAGAGACTGCTGCTTTGCTGAAATGGATTACAGTTAAATGGCCTTAAAGTGGGAATTTTTCTCCCATCTTTTATTCCACTAGTGTCTCAGTTAGTTTGCTTACTGGCACTATAATGTAAATTCTGCAGCACAGTTGGCCAAGATGTGAAAGAAAATAACTATGTGGATTTCCATGCATGAGAGCAAAGGTCCATCTGGATACCCAGGTCATTCGCATAGCAAATGTTTAAGTCTTCAATCCAAAACCTGAGGATGCTTAGGCTTTCTCCAAGAAAACAGCTACCATAAATATATTTTTATTCTATTACTCCATTCTCACAGAAATTAACCCCTGCACACATGTGACATCTAGCACAGAAAAATACTGCCCAGACAGTTAAACTTGGAGTATGTTATAAATAACTGAAAACAGGGATGTGTAAGGTAATTGTCATAATAACCGTGCCTAGAATAACCAGATGACAGGCAGGAATCCAGTAACCTCTTAAATGCTGAAACATCTTTGTAGCTTGCCACAGCCACATTGGTTTATAGACCATGCTTATTCTAACCAATGAGGTT
>VZSV01000042.1:554829-583570 GCA_013398735.1 Nothocercus julius
TGGGGGGGATCGTTTGGTTGATTTAAAGAACAAAGTCTTACTAGAGATTTGATCCCTTACAGAAAGAACCATGTGAAAATCTCCTGATAAATACCAGTTGCTAAGAGCAATTGCTCAACCCACATGCTGCCTTGTACAGAAATGATCATCTACAGAAAGAGTTTAAGAAAGCAGGAGAGTGCCTAAGAAAAAGCAGCAGGAGGAATGGAGGAGTGGAGGACACAGTATATGGAGGCTGGGAACTTCTGTCAAATGATCGCTGTGCAACTGCTTGCCTGACTCAAGTGGCTTCTCTCTAAATATCTGCAGCATCAGGGGCTGGGTTGGTAACTTGAATATTAATGTAGTACATCAACTTGTTCTAAATTGGTGCCTAAAACTCCAAGGACTCTTCCTGCCTCTTCTCCTTCTCCTTCCCTTTCCCAACCAGCTTTGTGCAGTTGTATCAGGTCATTTTAAGGGGGGAGGGGGAGACTCATCTGGAAAACTGCTGCATATTTATAATAAGGCCATCTATTACACCACTGCAGGACAGAATTGAAAACATATGGTGCCCTGGGAGCGGCTGTTTCTTTTTTTACCCCTCCTATGCCCTTCAGAAATGTCAGGATAAAGGAACGAAAATGTCAGGAAACTGCAATATGCTTACTCTAAAGGCCTCCCCTTGGTGACGTATTTACGAAGAGGTTGGAAATTTGATTCACACAAGAGGCTGGGTTTTAGAGACCCCATTGACTAAGCTGTCTACTAAAAATTGTCCTTGTGTTTTGCACCTTGGAGGGACTTTCTTTGGCCTGGACACCAATCCCCACACCTTGTTAGGAAGCTCCATTCCTGTAGTAGTGACTTGATGCCATTTGTCTGTATTGGTCTAGGCAGCAGTCAGGTGTCCCAGCGCAATGAAGCCGCAGTGACCTGGCGTCCCCAGCACCCCAGGCTTCACTGCACTGGTGAGCTGCTTCCATGGATGCTGCTGCAGTTGGATCAGACAGTTCAAAAGGATTCACACACAATTCTCAATGTCTAAAACCAAATAAATGTGAGAAAAATGTTATCCTATGGATTCTGTCCACATTGCAAAAGTACCTTTCTAACAACTCAAGGCTCTAAGTGAGTAGCTCCTCTGCTGACTTGCTGTAGGCCTGAGGGTGACTGTGTCACCACTCTGTGGTTCTTCCTCCATCGCTGTTTATGCAGACTGTGATCCCCCTGGCTGGGCACTATGCAGAGCCCCACATCACAGTCCCTGAGCTTTCTTTGGGCTAAATAGGTTTTAAAGACTCAGACGTCCACTTGAATCTAGTACAGTCAAAGCTCAGCAGATCCTCCAGACTATAAGGAGTCAAGAAGGAAAGGAACAACCAGGACCTTTTAAGTACCAGGACTACAAAACCCACTTCCCTGTAGGGCCAGTTGAGAGACTGCTCCTACACTTTATGTAGAGCAGCCCACCACAGGTGGAGTAGCACTGTCTCAAGTTTCAAATACAAGGGAAACTAAAGTTGAATATTTGCATTTGAAAAATTATTTCAAATATGTTCTTCTGGGCTGTCAGATGCAAAGCTCTGGCCATGCTCAAAGAGCAGTGGCTTAGCCACAGTGCAGAACCATGTCAGAGATCACATTTGGGGCTCTCTTTCCAAGCCTCCTTCAGCTTCATGGAGATCAGACCCATCAGGCCACCAGCTGGTGACTATAACATTCTCAGGCAAGTGACAGTGGAAGAAACGTGGGACTCAGGGTCATGATGTCCTCCTAGCTCGAGGCACACAGGAGCATGAACCCAGGCATGGCACTGCTCATGCCACTGTACAGCAGTAGCATCTCTTTCCCATGCCTACGGCCAATAGCGCAGTCCAACACAGGGAAGAGGCAGTGGCTTTTAGGAGGAGGTTGCAAGAGACAGTAGAAATATTTCAGTCAACCATCTCAGTGTTTTAAGTAACTTATTTTATTAGACTCTTCCACTACACCACTTCCAATAGGCTCTGATAAGTTTCAGACTTATCAGACATTGTGATTTTTTTTCATTTTTAGCAAAATTTTTAGCAGGGAGCATAGAGCTGACCACATTCCAATGCCTCTTATGGACTGTACTAGAGAAAAAGGATGACAGGGGCTCTGGAAATAAAGAAGGTCTGGGGTGTGTGTGTGGAGGGAGGTAGAAACACCCTGTTTCTAAGTCCAGAGTCCAGGATGTAAGATGGAAAGGTGGTGAACTAAGAACAGACTAGAGCAAGGCAAAGTACTAGACTATTTCCATAGTAGGGTTGAGGGAGAAGAGAAAGGCTGGATCAATGTGGAATTTGTGTAAAAAGCTCAGCAATTCTGATGCACCAGCTGGATGAAGCCTTTAGGTTATCCTCTATTAGCTGCCCCTTTGTAGCTACTCCCTTACAAACACTTAACAGGATGCAGAGTTGAGATAAATTTCTTCTCCTTCAGGTCATTCCTTCAACTCATGCAGCCCTGGCACACGCAGTTATCCCAGAGCAGGTGGGTTTTGGTAACTATTTCTGCATGAGTCTTAAGCCTGCGTCTGCAGCAGGGACTGGGTGGGTTCTGCTCTAGGCACACTGATACACACTGAGATAGAAACATCACTCCGGAGGGGTGCTGTGAGATAGCAGGGCAGGGTCATACACCTCATGGGAGAGGATGAGGACTCGGAAAAATTTGGCCCCAACTACAGACCTTTGTGCATATCTCACATTGCGTCTAGCTACTCTGTTCTATTCTATGCTCTTCTGTTGGGGGAAAAGAGCCTATTGGAGGTGGTGAGGTGCAAGACGCTAATAGAATAAACAGCAGTGCATATGGGACAGGCAACCAGAGCAGGGAGAAGAGAATGGGAAAAAAAAAGTGTATATATTAGATATTGAGGAACAAATAGGAAGAATTGCAAGAGAAAAAAAAAAAAAAGGACATCACAACCTACTGGAAAGGATTAGCTTATGAGCAATGGTACAGAAAAAATCAAACAGCCCACACTTTTGCTTGCAGGAACAGTCTCTGCTGGTCTTTCACATATTTGTGTGTCTTCTTCCACCCCAGATCCAGTCTGTGCATTTCCAAATGCAGACATTCCTTTTGGGGGATAATAAGCTTTGTTTGCAGCACCTTGGACTCCAAGTAGCCCTCTGAGAGGTGGGGGGAGAAGGAGACCACCAGGAATCATCTGTAGAGCAAGACTGAATACATCCATGCTGGAGATGAGGAAAGGCAAAGAGAACATGGAGAAAGAAATTGTCTGAAATCCAGCCAGCTTTCTGAAGGAACTATACACGTGATCTCTGTGGGTGATGGGCAGTTTATAAATATGGATGTGACAAATACCAATAAGAAATGCTAATGCAGTAACTGATCTCCCCCGGTCCCACAGCTCAGGCTAGGAACAAAACATCTTCACTGACTATAAAGCTGCTTTAAATGGCCCCACTGTGTTCATCCTACACGTCAGTTGCCATTTGTAAAGATAAGAAGGTAGTTCACCTTCCTATTGCATATGCAGGTATCCAGCAGCAATCCCAGTCAGCTTTTGTGAGTCTTTTATGGCACAGATATCCGTACACTAGGAAATGTGGCCTGGTTCCGAGTTCAGCAAGGTTCAGCTTGGGAATGAGGTGATGAGTTTTACTTCTCCCTTTGCTCTTGCTTTGTAACCAGACTGCCACTGCACCTCTGTGAAACCTTCTCCCTTCCTTTGAAACTTCATGTGGGTTAAATTGGTAGAAAAGTCAGGGTAAGTTTTCCAGAGTGCAAACTTTGAAAATCCCTAAAGGGCAGTAGTATTCTGCATTCACCTTTAGAAGACATTTCTGTTGTTGCAGTGAGACATCACCCCAAGATCCTCCAGCCTTAATTCTCAAAGGTTGGAGTAGTTCAGCTGGTGGCTTAGGGGCTAGAGGTGTTGCACAAGGCTCTTTTTGGGACATGCAACCACCTCTTGCCCTTGCTCTTGATCTGCAAGCTGGGAACTCTCTCATGTGGGTGCAGGGGATTGTGCTGGCCAGCCCCAGGGCATAACCTGGGCAGCTATTGCACAGCGGGGTGCAGACCAAAGAATGGAGCAGGTTGGACAGGAACAGGGAGGAAAATCTGAAGTGCAAACCTGGAGCTAATTGCAGTCTGGTAGCTGCCCATTAGCACCCAGGCTATTGGAAAGGAGAGGTGTGTGTATGAGTAACAGCGAGGGGGATTGATCAGCTCTTCTTCAGGCAGGGCTGGGTTTGCTACCCCTGAAACAGGGTCCTGTTGCTCATGTGGGCTGTGTCCTACTTTCACAGCGGTTCATGAACTATAGAAAGTCAGCTTGCTTCTCTAATTGCTCAGATAAACGCATGTAGGTGCCTGAAGTGCTTTTGAAAGCATGATCCTTGACTTCCCCTGCCTTCATTCCCCCTCTCTCTGTCTTGGAGATAACCATGCTTATCTGCCCTTGCCAAACATGTGGAGATCTGCAGACGAGATACCCTGAATACTTGACTAATATTAATAACATGCTCGTGTATCCATTTGCTGAACTCTGTCATACACAGCTTGCTGAAGATCAACTTTGAACCATTTTAATTAGCTAGACAGGGGAGATTCACAACCATTGCAGCTTCTCTGGGTTGTGGAGGTTCCACTAAAAAGCGTGTTCAGGCATTTCAGCCCCTCCAGCAAGCTCTCCGAGTGAAAGTCCAAGCTACCAGCAGAGGTGGGTACGAACCAAGCACAGTAGGGAAGACAGGGAGAAGTTAACATTTCACAGGCATGATCTACAGCCATGAAATGTGATCATGGCTGGGAAATGTGGGTTTATGTTTTCTTCTAAATTAAAGCAAAAACAAGACTGGAGTTCCAGCAAAATATGGAGCCAGGGAGTTCTGTTTTAGTTTTGCAGTAAAGTTCAAGTTTGCCTTTAACACTGATTAAATCTTTTGCTGTTGTACGAGAAAAAGTATCAACTAAGAGACTGACTCTGCCTCCAGAGCTTTTGATGTGGTCCTTTTTTTGAAAGGAGAATTTGGGACACAGAGTTTGCAGTGCTTTACTTCACTACCCTGGCCTGAAATAAATATGAAGACCCACGCCAAGAAGTAATGACAAGTAAAATATTTTCTGTGGGTTTCTGCCACAAAGCTGCGATGGGGATAGATGGATTAATCTGGGGCAGGTGATGAGCCTCTGGGTTGCAGGACCAGACCAGGGCACAGCCATGATGGAAGACAGGGAGGGAGCTCTCATTAACTTATAGCTTATGGCAGCCAGGAAGGGGGAAAAGGTGCTGGTGCTGACAAGGCAGGGTGCTTTTGCAACGTTCCTCTTTAAGTAAAATCATTTATTGGGTGCAGTCTGCAGTTTGCTTTTACTAAGGAGGAGGCTGGCAGGATAATAAAATTTAGAATGAGAAGGAGTTAATGCATTTAAAGGGCTAAAACCTGCACCACTGGGATAAAAGCAAACTTAGTCAGTGACTTCATGGCAACTCAGCAGTAAATCCAGAGTCACTATATTCTGTGGAGTGCAGATGTCTGAATACCATCCCTGGATGGGAATAAAAGGAAATGCTGTTTACCGTGAACAAAACACATTATGAACAAACTCTGACACACCCTAAACCAACTTTCTTTTGAAAGCAAACAAGGGTTTCATTAAAAGCAAAATTTGTGAAAAGAGATTTACAGGATATGTAATAACTTGCTTGACTGATTAAAAATTAATTATAACAAGGGAGAGGATGTGGAGACATGTTATGTTAGGATACTACTGCATGGACCAGACAAATCTGTTTCTGAGATTATAAACTCAGACCCCTTTTTCTGCCCTTCCCTCCTTTATATCTTATCCCTTCTGGGTTTACTGGACACTGATGCAGAGACACATAAAAGCTTGAAAGGTAAAACTGATTCAATAGTGCAATCATTGCTGTTAAAACAGCTTATTGCCCTTCCGTTTATTCATGAAGGCACAGAATGATGTTGAGCTTGTTACAGATAAGAGGAGGGAAAAAGCTCCCATTGATTTCAGTAGAACCAGATGTTTCTCCAAGCCCTCCACATTAGAAGGGACCTTAATACTTAAAGCTATCAAGCAAAGCCACTAAGGAGATGGTGGAAGTGCTACAAAAACAGGATGCCTGGGGTGAGAGCTGGAGGCTAGGGCAGAAATCCTGCCCTACCTGCACTCAAGTGCCCCATGCTCCTGGCTGGAAGGGGTGTTTGTCCTCTGCCACTTGCAGCTCTCTGTGCAGGCCTGCTGAGCAACACGAGGAGCACGTCTGCCCCATCCCTGTGACGACCGCGTGCCCTTGGTTGGCTCTCCTGTACCCCATTTGTGAGGTGTCATAAGGTGCTTGGGACAAGGAGCTTCCCTGGCGGGGGGACAGGTGACTACTAGCTGGTTGTGTCTAGCCTTGGGCTTGTCTTTCATTTTGGTCTGTTGTCTTTTATTTTTTCTTTTTGGGGGAAGCTGTACAAAATTGCAGAGCAAAGAGAAAGCGTATCTGCTAATGTGCTTGGCAAGCGAGGGAAACAGGGCTTGCTTTTCTTACAGTTGCTCTGCATGGTCTCTTTAAGGAGCATAAAAACAGCAGTGGAGACTTTGCAGTGACTGCTGGTGGCTGTGTGGAGTTGTCTATGGGTCTTCGGTGCACAGCACGCAGCGGGGCTGCCCTTGGCAGCTTGCATGAGAAAGTTTCTTCAACAGTTGCACCTATTACCAAGGCCGCAGAAGGGGAGGCAGCTCAACAGTGAGCAGCAACACCAGCATGCACTGGAGAATGGCTCTAAATGGAGAGCATCTGGGCTGAGCTGCTTATGCTTTCCTTGTTCTTTTAGCTCCTCAAATATGGCCAGCAAGAGGTCCCGTTTGCAGCAGGTCTGCTGCCCAAAGGCTGCTGATGCTGCTGGCAGATGGACAATACTTTGAAAGAGAGACCAGAAGTGGGGTGGTTGGAAGCTGAGAGAAAACTCCTTTCTTGCCATCCATCCTTTCTCTTTTTCGTTTGTTTTGCATTTGCGGTTTTTTTTTTCCTTGGTCATGTACATGTAATTGTTTGTCCCATACTAGTATGGAGCACCTCCCGTGTGGATTGTCCTGACTTTTCCATTCTCAGAAAGAGGATGACAAAACATGGGAAGTTGGAAATTGTTTTTTGTGAAGCACTTGTCCTCTGGTTTCCTGAAAACAGGGGACAGGTTTGTAGCCTGTGTGTGTTTCAGAGGCCTTAGGCCATTTCACCCTGCCCAGGGAGCTCCTCAGACACAAACTAGCATTAGAGAGAGAGACTGGGTCTTTGGCCTAGTCTCTGCTGACAGTCCTTTAACTCTGTTAAAATCCCATTTCCAAGCAAGCTAGAAATTTTCTTCTCTGTCATATCTGGCCTTCAGCATTTGCAATAACATTATTAATCAGTCACAGCATCTGCAGCAATCACCACAGCACAGTCTGAGGCTTAGCAGATATACAGTAGACTGCAAGAGTTTTCTCCTGCAATTCTTTTCCCATTAATTTCCAACTATTTAGTTTTCTCCAGCCCCAGAGCTGTTTATCCTCGCTGTGAGCTCCCCAGCAGGCTGATTCACCCCTTGGGTTGTGCCAGCTTGTGTGAGGGAGCCCAGACCTTGCCAGCTGGCAGCCCCTCCAGAAACAGATGAGCTGGCCTCAAGAAGGACTGAGGTCAGGCTGCCTGGAAGAGCTGCTCATTTGCCATTTCTCCAGGGTTTTCTCCAGTTGTGGGGCTGGGCTAGAACCTGGGAGAGTTTAAAGCACCTCTGCAAGACTTTCAAGAGAGGCAGGTTGTTTTGATGGCTAAAGCATTAACCTTGGGCTTGGCAGTTCTGACTTCAAGTCCTTTCCAGGGTTATTTAGCCCCCCTTGTGCTTCATTTCCTGCTCCTCTCCAGGGATAATGCTGTGCTATTTCTCTAGAAATTAAAGATAGTTTGGGGCTTGGACACTGGGGTTGTGTAAATCCCTAAAGGCAGACTAGTGTTGGCCAAAGCTACAGCAATATTGGAAAGGATCTGGTAAATGCAATTCTCCTGCTGACTTCAGTGGTAAGATTCTTGCGAGCGCGGGAAGCAATGGACCCCTTTCTTTTAGCCTCTTCATTTTTACTCTCCTTCCAAGCCTTCCCTCTGTCCTGTATTCACCCACTATTCTGGCTTTATGATGCTAGGTTGTAAAGATGAAATCAGGATCAAATATGACTTACCAGGCAGAACTTTTTATTGTTGTTTCCTTTTTAGAGACTTTTAAGTCTCTAAAAGACAGAACACTTGCACAAAAGGATCTGCAGCACAGTGAAAGTCCTGTTGCCCACAATGTAACATACCCATCTGTTGTACAAAACAGGAAAAAAATAAACCCTTTTGTCCTACAAGGGGGTCACGATGTGAGGATCCTGTATAGGTAACCCCCTAGGGATGCTGGAGTGGCCTGACACAGCAGTTCCTTCCAACACCTCCATCACCTGTCTGCTCCTTCCACCTTTGCAATCCCACTCACAGACCTCCCCAAACAATGTGGGGTCCCCTCTTTAAATCTTTTTTTTTCATCTTTTGTGAATCTTTTCTCTCCTAGAAGCTCCTTCTACCCTTTTATCTGTAAATCCCATTTTGCATCCGGTTGCCTTTTTCCACTCATCTAGTGCCCAATGCCCAATCCTATGCAAAATGCATCCTTTTCTGTACTTGGATTAAAGCAGTCCTTCAGAAGGCATAGAGGAGATCACCTCTAACGTCTTGGGTTTCATGGGAATTTCAAGGTAACAGAGCTGGTACTTTTATGAGGACTTGGAAAAACAGATTGTACCTCTGAACATTTCATTGTTTTTCTCCTCAGACATATGTCTGTGTGGGAAGGAGAACACTGATGCACAAACAGTCTGCTTGCAGCTTCATCTGCTCCAGGCAGGGTCTGCAGGCTTCGCAGCCCAGTGCTGCTGGCCCAAATGCTGTCCCGAAGAGGCTGATGTGGGGGCTGTGGCAAATGCTGCCATCGTTTCATTCCCAGCTTTAATGGGATGGTGGCCAACACAACCTCTGATCATGCCAGGACTCCCACCCTTCTCCAAGTATGCAGACAGGCAGAGTATCCCAAATTCTGCTCCTCCCGAGTCCAGTGCATTTGTCAGTCCAAATCTGGAGTCCGTTGGCTGCCAGAGGAGCCGAGATAGGAGTGGTTCTGTGGGCTGTAGTACGTCCAGCGAGTCCTTTTCTCCTTGGGGTCAGTGCAAAAGCGCTGAGACCGGAGAACTGTCTGTCATAAATCAGCCCCCGGTGCATTTGGGAAGACAGGCTGGCAGAAGCACCTCTCAGGGACTTACAGGCTTGGGTCAGTGCCGACTGTCCTTAGTCATGTGAAACACCCACTGGAGTCACGGGAAGTTCACTAAGAGAATGGAGCTGCTGCCAGGTGGATATCATAGCTGCGACCCGAATCTGAACATCCTGTAGCCAAGTTATCTCTCTTTCCTTCCTTACACAACATCCAGCAGAATTTTAGACAGTAGCTCAATGAAGTTTCCCTCTGACTCTTTCAAGGGAAACTCCTCTTAAAAATAAGGCTTCTGCATTGTTTATCTGGGAGTTATATAGTCTCTAGTACTGTAGGAGAAATATTCTGCTTTCCTTTTCTACAGTTAGTCTTTTCCATATTTTCTTCTCGTCTGACCTTCTCAATCCTACCTCAAAATTATTCCTGCAAATTTTTTTTCAAGAATCTGAGGTTAACCATTATTCTTCTAATTCTCACAAAGCTGACTGTATGCCCAGCTGGCTCGCATGCACTCACTTGCTGATAGCCAGTTTTTCGGTAGTGTTCTCGATGGATTTTTCATCTTCTCGTGCATTGGTTCGTCTTCACTAGATTTGTTTGTCCCTTAGCTTCAGACTTCACAACTGCCATTCAAATGGTAACAAAGAGTTACTTTTATTTTTCTTTTAAGTTCTTACCATATTCATTCCTATTTGTACAGGATATGTGTGATAAGTTTGCAAGTGAAGGATTTAAAATCTCCGGGATGCAATATTTCTTCAGAGTGGCCAAAGAAGACTTTTTTTTTTTCTCTCCTGTCTATAGGGTTTTTTTCTTTTCTTATAGAGGAGTCTATTGGAACTGTTAGCTTCAACTTGTCCCTTCCCAGGTTGACGTATGTCTCTGTGTGAGATTGTGCCTGAAGATTACTTTGAAAATGCTAGACTTGAGCTTCTTTAGTCCAGAGAAGAGAAATTTGAGGGATCACAGCCTCACATTGCAGCAGGGGAAATACTGAGTTCTTTGCCATGTCCACAGAGGATAGGACAAGTACCGACTGGATGAAACTATACAGGGAGCTTTTGAGATCAGACATTGGGAAAAAACACTTGGGATGGCTTGGGAGAAGAACTCACCTGGAGGTAAGGGAATGTGGTAGAAACACTCTCAAGATCTGTTCCAACCCAGCTTTTTAATGATTTTACTTTACAGCCTGACTGGAGAGCTCTCTGGTCTGTAGATGCTGAAGAGCTTTCACTTTTGGGGCAGGTCTCCATAGCAGTGTGCTGAGTGAGTATTTTTTAAGATGAATTTTTAAATACATTGAATTCGCAGCTCAGGCTCCCAAGGTATGAATTTTAAAAATCTAAAATTACTAATGAGAAGAACTGTTATTTCTAGACTTGGGTAATAGATTGTCAACAGAACAGGAATTTGCCTGGCACAGCAAGAATACTAGTGACTTGAATAAATCATTCATAATGACTTTATATTTGTTGAATTCACTTCCAGTGATGGGTCACAGCATGAAACTCTAAAATACAGGAGTTATTTAAGAATTTTCTGTTATTTCTTCATGTTTTTTTCTCCTTGTCAATGAAGTGACAAGAAAGTCAGAAGAAGTTTTGCAGAAAACTTATGGTCACCGTATATGCCATTCAGATGATGCAAAATAAATGGTGTTAAACATGTTTGGATCAAAGTTGTTTTTCATCATAGATGATTTCACCTGAAATAATAGTCTCTGGGCAGTCTTTGGGGGGAGTGGGGAGTATAGACATTAGGACTCCCTCTGGGATGGCCATTTGTGCCAGATGCATGGTGGTCGTTCAGTGCCTTTGCTGGATGTCAACACAAGATTTCCAACACTGAGTAATACCGGCATGTATCTTATCGAGGGGGCTAGTTGCAGATAGAGATAATTTTCATCAGGAATTCACATGCACACACACGCACACTCTCTGCTGAACAGCTGGGATGTTTGGAGAGGGTAAAAAGAAAAGCTTACAAACATGACTGAGTCAACATTTGCTTTTGAATGTTAACGAGTGTCTGTGGGGGAATGCTCCTGCTCCACTCAAGTAGCTCTCCTTTTGCCTCTTGATATCACAACCAAAACCCCATACTTACCCCAGCATGCAACCAAGGGCACTGAACTGCCCTAAGGGCGTATAGAAATCCCTGGGAAAATTGATTGCTGTAGGAATTTGGTACCTAAATAACTTTTGGGATATGTCTGTAAGTGGCCAGACTGAGTGAAATAGAGAATTTGAGTTTAGTGAATGTAGCAGAGTCCATTGGACTGGTGCTGTTTGTTTTGAAGTGTTGCACTGATGATCCCTGGAAAAAAAACATTAGTGTTCTAGCAAGCAAAGCATATGGTTAGCTGAAAACTCTGCAAATAAACGTACAAGAATTTAATGTGGAGAATGTTTGCCTCTGGGATTTTGAGGACTATGTTTTTTTGTTTGTTTGTTTTTTGCTCTATTTGGAGCTTTACCTGCTAAGGTGGACATTGTGAGCAGAGATTCTTAAACTTGCACTGGGCTCTTACAGCCAGGCCATTAAGATCAACATCTGATGTCACAAGTCTTGCAACAGAAACTGTTGGCCCTCTGGATTGTAGGCAACATCATGTCCCTCATCTAGGGCTTCTCCAGGCTGCCTCAGAGCTGATGAGAAATGCTCAGTACCATGGCCAGGCCTGGCTTTCGAAATGACCTCTGGACGGTATTGCCTTAGGCTGCTGGCAGCTGAGGGAACCGCAGCAATGATGTGCCAGCTTTTAAAACAGCTGACAATATAACCGCTGTTCATGTTGATCACTATAGATGGATTGCAATCAAAACCTTCAATTACACCTCAGTGATTTAATCAGCTCCCTGCCAAATGCTGCCTGGGCGTCCTGCAGTGCTGTACAAATACAGTAATTACTGCTGTGTGCCATTTTGCAATAAAGTATAATCTACCTGGATGAGAAAACACCATTCTGTTGTCAGATGTCTGCAGCCCTTGATTGGGCTTGATGTATCTTTTTTAGGTTGCCACGGCTGTGCTCGAACAAAACTGTTTCTGTTCTGGAGTATTAAGTCACTTCTTTCGTGTTTATGAGATTAGGAAGTGTTGGGAGCAGCTTTCTGGATAAAGCTCTGGCTGAACTGAGCCTTATACACCAGAGAATCTGATCTGAAGGGGGAAAAAAGGAACCATACAAATAGCCAACGCACAAAACTGAAAACAAGAGCTGACTAAGGCAGTTTTTTGCTTTGCACAGCCATGGAAACACAGATGTGTTTCAATGAGAGAGATTTGAGAAGGGATGAACTCATCTGGAAGCCTTGTTTGTTCCTTTCTGCTCTTCCACCCACTGGCCACCCCCAGGAAAACAGCACGGCTGTCTGGCGCTTCAACCCTTTGAGCTCTCTTTCCAAAATGTTTCTTACTTCCTTTCCTTTCCTCGTGGCCCTGGGGGACATCTGTGCACTTCTGATAAGTTTACAAGCCCTTTGGTCTCTACCAGGAGCCAGAACCTGCACCTTGGAGGGCTCGGCATGAGGCTGCTGCCACAGCCTCACCGAGGTGACACAGGTGGATGGCCCCAAGTGGTGGCACACAGGCCATCTCCACACGGCTGTCCAGGAGGATTGCTGGGTTTGGTTATATGGGAGTCTGCTCCGGTCCTGTAATGGCTCTTCCATGGGATAAGGCAGACGGAGACAAGACCTGCTTGTATCTTGTCTGAGAATCAGGAGGGAGAAGCCACAGTAGATCCAGGAAACATTTATGGGCTCTGCAATTTAACCATAGGCCACTGGTATTTCTCTCTCCTATCCTTTTCTTGGGCTTGGCATGACATATCCACATGTCTGCATCAAATGGGGAGTTCCAGGCCAAACTGCTAAGGATACTCTTTTACGCCAACGCAAGCTGTGACTATCCCCACAAATTCCTTGCCAGAGATTCAACATTCACATAGATGTGCGCATTGGGCCCGACCACCAATCCAAGGAGGATACCACAAAGGGTCGAACAGGACAAACTTTGCCCACAGCCACCAAAATTGCTTCCTGCGCTTTGCCCTGCGCTCCCCTCAAGCTTTCCCGGCAGCCCGGCACATCACCACAGCTGCTCCTGCAGGACGGGGCTCTCATTGCCCCGAGGAAAGCAGCAGGTGCGATGGCTTGCAGCTGTCTCGGGGCTCGCCAGGCTGCGCCCTCCATATCTCTGCCCTGCTAATTGTGAGGAGCGCAACCAGTGCCCGCTGGGGGCTTCAGTCCAGGCTGCTCAAGTATCCCTCGAGCAACTGTGAAGCACTGACAACTGATACTTGTCGTGGAACTAGTGGGGCTAATACAGCCATGGATGAGAGGAGCTTTGATGTGGAGGCAGGAGGACTCTCTGAAGTTTTGTTCTTCCCTAGAAGCTTGGGGATGCATTCCGGTGAAATGCCGCACTCCCAGCTGAAGGGTCACTATCCCTAGTAGGGAGAAAAATGGCTATGATCATTAAGAGTCCATTTTCCTGCAGCTTCATGGCTCAGGACTGGGGTCTGTGGTATCTGGTCAGATGTCAAGAACAGAAAGGTTTTTCTGTAGCCTGGGCATTCCCTACAGCACTGTCTGGTGGAGTTTCTCTGGTGTCTGCTATGGATTGCGACCTTATCTGTAGCGCATTTGACAGGAATAAGTAATATTTTTTGATTTTTTTTTCTGCTACAAGGATATCTGTTTTCCCAGCATCTGCAGGAATTTAAAATCTTGTAAATGTTTGCTCCTCCATCAGATACGGTTAGAGTGAACCAATGTTCAGCCCTTTGGTGGGGGAAGGGCATAGAGAGCATAGAGAGACCACAGACAGCACGATTGCTTGTGCATGGTTTCCTTAGGAAACCAAGCTAAAAATATAATGGGGAGTAAAAATGAAGTAAGAAGTGTGATAAACTGGGGAAGTAAGAACTGAATAGGAGAAGTATCTAAAATAAAAGCAATCTGGAAATAATAAGGGCAGAAGTAAAGGGATACAGAACAGAAAGAAACTTTTTTTTTTCTTTTTTTTTTTTTTTTTTTAAGCAGGCAGAAATCTGGCGCTGCATTAGGGAAGTGGCGGAGCAGGCAGGGTATCGCAGATACGGCACAGTGGGCTGGGGATGTAAAAAGTGCCTTGGCTCGTCTTGGGCTCTCTGTGAGGACTGAGGGCCAAAAATCCTTTCCTCCTGTCCCCTCCTGCTCAACCAGAAAATGACAGACTGCTCCATAAAAACTTTTGTGTTTATTCCCTTTTATCAAGAATAGGAAAGTCTCAGCCCTTCAGCAGGACCAAGAGTGAGTGGTTAACTCACAGCCCTCGTGTTGCCTTCACACAGGGGAAACAGCCCTCTCAGCAGTGCCAAACACGTGAGTGCGTCAGAAAAGAAGGGTAAGAGCATTGAAACGTTCCTACGGATTTATCCGTGACAAAGGATCTCATTCTTAGGTGCTCTGCGCTCCCCTCCTCCGCATCATGGGCAATCATGTCTCGGATCTGGGCAACAACCGCGCCGCTCACAAACACCGCGAAGAAATGGCATTTGTTGAGCGCTAAGAAAGCTTGGCGAACATTGCTGATTAGCTGGATTTCCAGCTCCCAAACAGAGGCTGAGTTCAACGGGAGGTGAGGAGGAAATATCCAAGAAGGAGGGGAAAAATAAAAAGCTTAGGCGTTGTAATGCGCTCGTTGTTGCTGTTGTTGTTGTTGTGCGCTTGTTGGAGAGATGGTGTCCCCGCCTGCCTTGACGGGACCCACCAAGCATAGTCTTCACATTTAAAGGAAGGACTGGGGCTTTGCTGGCTTGTGGGAAGCAGAAGATGGTGCTGCTGGTGCCAGACGTGCCCTGGTGTGATGGTGGAGGGCTCGAGGACGGCCTTCGAGTGCCGGTGCCTGCTGGCACACGCGTGTGTTTTTCCGAGGGAAATGTCACTTCTAGTACCCCTAGAGCAGCTGCTCCCATTTCCTGAAAACCAGCAAAGCTCCATTTTAACAAAACAGCCCCAGAAAGGCTGCCACCATGTGCCAGCAATGTGATCTCTTGTCTCTTGTGGTGGCGGTGGTGGGTAGGCATGGCTGACCGTGATGTCGGGGCCTCCAATACCTGCCGCCAACAGCCGCGCTCCTGCTCTGGGACTCGCATGGCCTTGCTGTGCCGCTGGTGTCCCCACACCCTGCAGTCCCCCGCCATTGGCCCGGGTGTTAGGTGGCCCCCATCTGGCAGATCTCCCTTCAGACATCTCCACGTTCTTCACACGTCCCTTTGCAGGACCATGAGGAGAGATGGCCTCTTCACGCCGATAAGCTCCTGCCTTGGCGGGGGTCTGATGTTACGGGCCCCTGTTCCGGCCACCGGTCACTGCCAAGGTGTGTTGTACCCAGAGCCAGCCCAGCAGAACCCGAAAGCAGCTGGGTTCCCCCTCGGCCCCCTAATGACCATCCTGCCAGAAGTAAGCACGAGAAAACGGATGGACCTTTCCACCAAGTCGGTAGCGGAACACATCAGGAAAACCAGCTAGCTAAGGACATTAGATTTGGAACAAGAATTTTTGATAGGATGTATCTTTTTTTTTTTTTTTTGGAATTTTGTTTTTTAAAGAAAATTTAGGTTTCCTGCTAAATTGAGGCTTTCACAAAAAGTGCCCGCCTAAAAATTTTGATTTTTTTCTCCCTTAATAGCCTGCTGCCTGGAAAATAAAGTATATTTTGATTAAAAGCTTAATGATTTCAATTTTGCCATGCTGCCTCAGTGCATTTGAGATGTTTCAGTCTGATTGCTGCATGGCTCTTGGTTTTCTCCATAGTCTGTACTTCCAAGAAGTATTTGGGGAATATGTTGTGGTGTGGTGGTGGCAAAAACTCTGATGCCTTACAGATGTTGTAAACCAGCTGAAGCAACTGAGAAGAGAATAGGAGCTGGAGGCATTTGAGTTTTCATTAATCTAAAAAATAGAGTTTTCAGCCACAAATTTAATTCATTTTCTGAAAAAACTTTGAAGTTTCTCACTTTTATTTTCTCTCCTTCCTAAAATTATCATGATTTAGGGACCTAAATCATTTGGTGGAAACCAACCTAAATTGAGAACATTGAGGAACTATTACTCTTGAGTTGCTCAAGAGTCTGTGTGGAACAAGGTCTTGGTCTTAGTTTCTATCACCATCAGCAGGTAACATGGAAATAGATCTGCTAGTTCAAACCAAAGGTTTAATTGCTGTATCCCCAGTCATTTTCTGATCCTTCATATCAGAACCCATTTTACTGGACAATAAAAATACCTCTGAAAAAAAAACCAAAATCTGGCCAATATGAAAAATGAATTCAGGAATCCTGCAAAACATTTTGCTGTATCTCCCAGGCTTTGTTGAATTATTTTCATGATAGCTAGATACAAATATAGATAAATGTAACTAAAGTGTTTTGACTTAAAATACTGCATAACATTGATAACACTAAACCCACTCATCCAAAATACCCCACCCGTAGATTCAAAAATAGTCTATGCCCAGATTAGCTTTGTGTCTATATACAAACCAGACAAAAGATTAAAAAAAAAAAAATCATGTCTCTAGACTAACTCTCTTATTACAATCCATGCAGGACCAAGAGGTTCAAGCAAGTTCCTTGATATCTTGCTGGCATGAAAGTGCCAAGGAGTCCTGCCTGCCTTATTCTGGCTAATGGATGTCACCTCTTCTTCATGGGCACTCTGTTCCAAATAGCAGTATTCATCAGAAGTAGAAACACACCTTGTTATTCTTGGGTGCCCTGGATAATGTGCCAGGGATATGGGAATCATTTCTGAGGCTCCCCACAGCCCAGAATTGGAATGTCTTTTAGCAGCCCTGAAAACATCTAGAAATCACCGTTAACTCAGGCTAATTAAGGGAAAAGCTAGTAAGAGTCTCTGAATAATACAGTTGCACACGTTGCACACGTTTGAGCACACAAGCACAGAAATTAAAGAAAATCACATGTAGTTTGAGCATCCTAAAATCAAGTACAAATAATCATTCTAGGATACATTTGGTTGGAAGGTTGGGCCTCTGGAGGTCATGTAAACCAAACACCAGCTCAAAGAAGAGCTCCCTACTGAATTCCATCCTACTCACTGCCTGTAGATGCTTTCCTAGCCCACACTGATCGCAGACTCTGACATTCTGCATACCTTTGGTCTCAGTTTGCATATTCAGAAAGCAAAACAAAACTTCATTGGATCACTGTATAAGGCCACACTGCCTCCAATCTGTCCCCAGTTCAGAAAGCATACTTTCTTCGGACTGGAGAAAGTAAAAAGAAGAGACAGGAAGCTAAGGTATGTAATGATGTGTGCAAGGAAGGACTATATAGATGAGGATTCAGATGGCAAAGGCAATGAACAGATTGGGGAATGATAGAGTTCTGTAAGTAGCCTGGAGAAGGGAGTGTTTGGAACTTCGTGCCCCCAAATTTTGTAGATTCTGAAAATATATGTGAAATCACAGATTAATGGGATATAAATCCATAGAACACTTTTAAACAGAGAGATTTAATCTCTTTTTCTTTTTTCAGAAATCATTAAGTCATATTTTTGAAGGCTGTGGTAGTATTCTGAGGAAGAATCTTGCTTGCCCTATTCTTATTATCTGCCGTAGGCTTTCACTGTCCATTGATATTATAGACTGGACACTAGGAGAGATGACTCTTCCCTCTGTCCTGGTAATACATTATTATCTGAATGTTCACTGCCTCTCTAAGTGTGGTGCACTGAGTCGTGTCCCATGAGAAACTTCAGCCCTGAAAATGGTGCTGTGAATCTGTCACCATATCTGTGTCCTCAACTAAGGACATTGGCTTATAACAGTCATCAGTGGCCTCATTAATTTTTTTCGCAGATCACCAGCTTTCTTGAGTTTTACCAGATAAATGAAAGATAATAAGGGGAAGTTTCAGAACATGTGCTATCATACTCCCAAATCATCTCAAAGAGGAAGCAGAGTGTGCTTTCCAACAGAGTAGAAGACACATGCTGCCACCCCAGTGTTGCTCTTCTGACACGATAATTAGTTACAGGCAATTTATGTGGATTTTGCATGGTTCTAGGTCATGGCAAATCTCCCGAATCCTTCCTCCTTCTTCTTCCTCACTCTGGCATTTTCGATGTTATGGTAACATGGGTTAAGAGACAACCAAGAAAAATGAGGCTGATTTTCCCATGGCCTATTCCCCTCTTCTGCAGATCAAGTCAGCAAATGTGCTTTTGGCTGGAAGAGGGCCTATTGCAGCAGTTTAAATCTTTCTGGCTCTTCAGTCACTTGAGGTTGACCTCCCTTCGTCTCTCCATCCCTTGGAAAGAAGACCAGGACCACTAAGGGTGTTGTTGATGCTGATGGTCACTCTGCAGAGCAGGATGCTTGTTTCTTGCTCCCTTCCACCCAGTCCTTCTCAACTCCCATGGTAGCTGGGAGCAAGCAAACTGCTGCTGGGCTTAGGGCTGCCTTGCTCGCCCTCAAAATTTCATCGTGCCTTAGTACTCCAAGGCTGCAGGGATATGTGAGCAAGAGAGATGTTCCACAGGGCTGAGAGCCTGGAGAAAGCCTTGGTGGAAAGAGAAAGAAAAAGAGACTGAAAGAATGATGGGGAAAAGAGAGGAATACCGGAGAGCCTACAGGACAGAGGGAAGAACAGGCAGTGGAAAGAGCACAAGAAAAATCTCCCCAGAGGTCATCGAGGAAGTAGCGTGCCCAGGGAAACAGCCTTTGTGGTCTCTCCCTTTTGACCTCTGTTTAACATTTTAATTTCGTGTGGCTGTGGGCAGCATTGGAAAGTCTCAAAGAAAACGTGCAGCTCATGAGCTATAAGCTGATGTAAACAAGCTGGCTCTTCTCATGAGGTTAATTTTCATCCCTGCCAACTCGATGCACACTTGCCTCTCTGCTGTATGTACATTTAAGTAGCAACCATCCCAAAAGCTAAAGGTTTATAACAGCATTCAAATGGCTTTTTTCAGGGGAGAAAAACCTTAATGGCCAGCTATCTTCCCTGTAACACAGGCAAGAAAATGAAGCACAGACATACAGGAGAACCCACCCTCCTTCTCAAATGGTTGTTGTGGTCAAATAGCCCCTTTGTCTGCCCTGAGGAACTTCTTATCTCTCAACTTACCTGGTGGGGAAGGTGGAGCGGGGAGCAGCCATGCTGCTGTTGAACATACCAATGCAGATGGGCAGGAAGCAAATGAGTAGAGGAACAGATAAAGCAAAGTTATAACTATGCCCTTTTTATGCCAACATGGCCACAGGCTCCATTTCAGGAGTCTGCCTAGCAAAATGGAATCAAGAAGAAGCAATGTCCTGTTGTGACCCTCCATGTCATATGATCGTGCATTCCCCACTTCCCAAAGAAAGATTAGTGCAAGAACAGGCTTTTAATCAGAGTAAACTGCATCATGGTAAGGAGTCCCAAGGAGCTCCCTTGAGAACACTCTTGAAGGGGTTAAGAGGTGCACAAATCTCTCTGCTCGACTTAGGATTGTCGCAAGACCTTGTACCAATATGCTAAGCCCACATATGAGAAGACACAGTCAAAAAGGGAGTATATTTCCTCCGTGTTGAAACCTTTAGACGCTGTTGCTATTCAGCTGACCAGAAACATTTTTTTTTTCCATGGTTCCATATGTGTCTCTGTCCTTCACCTTGTCTTGGCACATGCACTGACCCTTTGAGGAAGGGAACATGCTTGTTTTCCATACAGCACCAAGCACAACAGGATCCGTGCCCCTGACCAAATCCTCTGGAAAAAATAACTCTGACTTCTGCTGCAGAGGGTGACAGTAACAAGAATTTCATTTCAGCTCTTTAAAGATAATGCTATCTGCATTAATAAAATATTTCTGCATTTAATGCTGCCTGCAGCATTAAGAATGCACAGGGCTACTTCATATAATTTATCATCTGCTACTTCTAAAAAAATCCTTCTAGACAGTATATTCCGCCATGAAACAAATGGTCAGCAGCAATAATATTTTTTACTGAAGCAGCAAAACTCCTCACAAGGTCAGGACAATATCTGTGTTATTTTCTCCCATTTGAGTTATCATCTGGCCACTGTTTATAACTTTTTTGTGTGTTTCCTATTGATGCAAATCAAAAGCCTATACTATCTTTTTGCTGATTTTGTGCTTCAGTCACCCATTTCACTGAGGGTTCATTTATTCTTTTATATATAAATATATCTCAGTGTCACAAAAGAACTCATTTTGGAGTAAAAGATCTGTGTTTGTTGATGAGTTTTCTGGTCTGTGCAGTCCAGTGTTTGTGCTCCACAGCAAGCATGTTTCAGTGGACTCACAGAAGCACACCCGTGACAATGGAAGTAGTAGGTTTGGGAGGATTATTAGTCTATAGGCTTTTAAAAAAGTCTAACTCCTGGCCATGGACTGACAAGCTGGGGAGAGAGAGCAGCAGCATCTCACCAGCGAGTCAGAGGAATGGTGAGAAGGAGAGAGGCTGAAGCAAGGCCCCATCAGGTCACTGGCCATGGTGCAGCCAAGCCCAACTGTGGGGCCGCCTTGCTGTGGCTGGCACAGATGGTATCACACACACGACCTCTAGGCATCATTCCCACGCACAGCCTCCGTCACGTTTTATTGCTCTCCGGGCACTCAGCAGAGGCACTTGGTTAAGGAGCCCATTCTGTTGATGGCTGGAAATCTAAGGAGGGAGGCAAAGTGTCCAGGAGCTCCTGCAGCTTCCCTGCGTGCGCACTCCTGGGGCTGCCTCTGTCATTGCTCAGGCATGCACGTGGGGGAAATCAGTCTGTCCAGGCACCATGTCAACCCTGGGCTTTGCTTTCTTCAGGCAAGACTCCCTGGTGCAGATGGGAATGCCCGTCAGGAGAATCACTGATACACTCTACAGCCACATCTGTAATGCTGTTTTGGCTCCTGGCTCCTACTTAGATACCTGATTTCCCCATCCTTTGTGAGCTGTTGTTTGGCTGTGTATCTGTGTCTCCACCTGGAAGCTTCTTGGCAAGCGAAGCAGGGAGCAGGGAGGCAACAGGGCACCTTCTTCCGGGCAGGGGAGACCGAGGACCGCGGAGGGACAGTGCTGATCCCAGTAGCCTCGTTTCACCTGTTTAAGCAGAAATTAAAAAGCAGCACTTGGCACCTGTCTGCTAACAGGGTGATACAGCACCACAGACCAGCATTGTTTTTGCCTGCAAAGCCATAAGGGGGAAGTTTTCCAAGGTATAAAGGTAATTGCGCTGCCTAACTCCTGTTGGACGTAAATTGAGGCTGTAATACCCACTGATCCTCCAGGCATTGGGAGATCTGTGGCACTCTTGAGAAGAGTTTTTCAGTTTTGGGGCTTAGTTTCCTAATTACGTAATTTCCTATTACATGATTTCAGCAAGATTATGGCTGTACAAAGTGAAAGCAGGCCCACGGTCAGGCAGCAGGGTGAACTGATGGAAATCTGCACTTTGGTTCTTAATGACCCAGTCTGCTTAAAACCTCTCACATCTTAAACAAGCTGGATGATAGGCCATGCAACATGGTCCTGAAAAAAAATAGATACGAACAAACAGTAAGACTGTTATCTGACAGCCAAGGTCAGCATTTGCATCGTTTTACAGCAGGTCTTCAGCCTCTAAGCATTCAGTATGAAGTGCAGGAGTTCAAAACTTCCATCAAAGACAGGTGTAGGCAGACACAGACAATACAATAAATAGAGAAACTGTTAAGTAAGTGCTGAATGTGCATAACAGTCTCTGTCTTGTGATACAGATTTGGCTTCAAGTATTTCAGAACTGACCCGTCGTGGAGACCCAGGCAGGGGTCTGGTTGGAAACACATATTTCTCTCCTCGAGGAGATATATTCCACGGACAAGAGAGATTCCTCTGTGAAGGATTTCCATGCTGCATCAGTCCTACTCCATCTCTAGAGAGCAAGGACAACACTTACCCTTATTTTTTTTCAGCCACAGGTCATCAAACCAGGCTACCATAGCATCAACCACACTCAACATTTGGAATAGAGCTGGATGCCTCCATCACGCTGACAGCGGGGAGAGAGGAGCCGGCCCCACAGCAGGGCACGTACTCTGCCATCACTTTCCATAGATCACTGTTACAGGGAGCAAAGGCAGAACCTTCTCCTTTGAACCTGCTTAGTCCGTCACACTTACCTTAACCTCCAATGTTGCTAGGACAATTTTATTGAGTATATATACTGGTGACGTCCCTTACTGTGGACACAGTTTGGTTTGCACAGATACGACAAAGCCATCTTTCCCAAGCTAAACAAACAAACTGAAGTTTTGCTTTTATGCACATGCTCATTTTGACTGTGCCTGTACTGCTGAATAAAAGAGGGCCTTGAGACAAAGTGGGATCACATGGCTTGTCCCAGCACCACAGCTTTGCCTTAGAGAAGTCTGGAGCACCTAAAGTGCTACAGGAAAGAGGAGCAGAAAAAAAAAAGCTGTGCTTTTTACATCATGAAAGCACTACTGGACATCATGAGTAGGCACATACCGCATACCTACACTGCTGAAAACTTGCAAATGATGACAGTCCCTTTTAATCTATCATCCACTCACCCTGAAGCACAGACCTGAATCTTTCCTGGCCTCTATCTACAACACAGCACAGAACAGAGAGCACAGACTACACAGAAGTCATCCAACTTTTGCCCAGTTTCATTTCAAATGGCCTAGAAACCTATCAAATGGCCTAATCATCCATCCACATTCTCACCAGAACGTAGGAATATTTCCAATGGTAATATTAATTTCAATTCCAGAAGATTCCTTTAATACCAGACTACTACTCCACTTTGCAGAACTACTGGAAAACATTTGTACTGTATCTGGTAGCAATATAGTTATAGACAGAGGTTTCTGAAAACTATTAGGGAGATAAATACTACCAGGAATGTAGGGTTATGTGTGATTTTCCTTTTTTAAACATAGATGGTAGAAATGCTACTGTGACTGTGAGATTTTGTTCAAAGAGAGAGCCAGCAGAATTTTTTAAACAAGATGGTTCTTGAATCAAATAAAGGCAATACTATTTTAGCCTCGCTCTTGGTGAAAAATCACAAAAGTCATAGGGCATAAAAATATCCTTCGATTGAGGAAATACAGTAGATCTTGCTCGAGCGAGATGCAAAAGCAAATACAAATAAAAGTAGCAGAAAGCCTGTCATTTTAAAGCAACAAATGCTGATTAGTTTCAAAGGGAAATTCTGAAATTAGTTCAAGATTGAACGAGAACAAAATCTGGAATTTCTTTACTTAAGATGTGATTCCCTTACCTGTCATTCTAATATTTGAAACAGAGAAAACAGGCCTTGCAGATCAGGAATGATAAAGAGGGAATTACAAGTAATCAGGTTGATACAGACCTTGCAGAGGTCACTCAAACACATAAGAATGTTTTCCAAATGAAGACATCATGGAAAGAAATAGACCCTTCTGCCATGAGAATTAAAGATATTAAGAGTACTTAATGAATTGAATACTTTGCAACAGTTTTCAAAAATGGTAATGTTGAATATGGGCGAAAAGGGAAGATAACACAGGAGTGTGAGAACAGACATGTTCATATCTGATCTAGAATTGAGCTTTAAAAACTTCATAAGTACTCAGAATCAAAGGTGCATTCTCTATGTCTGAAGACAGGTAGAACCAGCATATGAAACTTCAGGGGCAGAGCAAGGGAGCCTTATAAATTAGCAAAGCTGCAAATGCAGCACCTGCTCTTAAGAAGGAAAAGAAGAGTGATAAAGGCAACTGCAGTCTTCTTCACCCCAATAATATACTAGGCAGTAGAAAAAACTGCATGGAAAGAATCATTAAGAAATGGAGACATATATGGAAAATGAATTAAAAGTATCATAAGTTTTTAAAAGTAATGCCAGATTAACTTGATCTCTTTGTCTGATGCAATTACTTTTTACACAGGGACTTCCAGTAGGTCTAGTATTTGGTATGATGCCACAAGAAAATTCATTATGTGAATTAGGAAAAATGGGCATTACGAAATGAATGGTAAATGCAGAAGAAGCTGATGAGAGAAGAGATGGCATAAAGTAATTTTGTAAGAAGCAACATTTGGAGGGAGGAAGATCATCAGCAGGGTTTCTCAAAGAGGAGCCTTTGAGCTGTTGTAACTAAATAATTTCATGAATAATCTCAAAACAGTGTAGTAATATGCTTGTGAAATATCCTGTTGTCACAATATCAGAAGGAAATGTGAATCGATAGAGGGAACTCAGTATCATTCAGAAAAATTTGAATCACTATCAGAACAGTAGCAATAGAGATAAAAAAACACATAGTGATTTCAAGGTCGTTCACTCAGAGAAAGGGAGGACCTTTGCAAACTTATACATATTTCCACAATCCACTAAAAACACTTATGCTAGGAGAAAAGCATGGACATATTAACCAACAATTGGAATAGCTCATAAGTGCAGCAAGGCTATAAACAAAGGAAATAAGATTGGGACATTACTGCTAGGGTGCTTCCAGGAGAGAGGAGGAAGTACCAAGACTATCTTGGAAGCAGTGGTCATGAAAAAAAAAATTAAATAGGTAAGGTGTAGAAATAAAGGCTGCAAGGAAGCACAAGGGAATGGAGACCCTCTTTTATGAGGGAAGATCAAAAGCGTAACATTATGCAGCCTGAACAGTGATACAACTGCTCTCTACAGTTGCATTTGAGGTAGGCATAGGATGCGGGGAGAAAGAACTACTGGTTTAAAAGAAAACACTGGCATAAGAACAAACGG
The DNA here is from genome assembly GCA_013398735.1 of Nothocercus julius. Taxonomy (NCBI): domain Eukaryota; kingdom Metazoa; phylum Chordata; class Aves; order Tinamiformes; family Tinamidae; genus Nothocercus; species Nothocercus julius. The sequence goes on from VZSV01000042.1 coordinate 579,874, forward strand.
GAATATACTAACCACAAAGCTGGAAATGACGTTTCTCCTCAGAGGCATGAAGTTTTGGAACAGCCTTCCAGTAGGAGGACTGAAGGCAAAACCACAACTGCTTTCAAGATGGAGCTAGCTCAGTCTCTGAACGGGGCTATATGACGTGGCTGCTTCTGGTAGTGGGTGGAGGCAGGGTTTAGATATGGTGAGACAGGAACTCTACTGTTCTACAGCAGAATAGATTGTCAGGGCAATAGCTACAGCAGTAAGAGCTTGTTTTTCAGCAAACCGTAGCTGTACCCTAAGAGTAAAAGGGTAGAGATCTTTATACGTCAACAGCATAAATGTATTCCTCTGTGTTTTTGTCTATCATCTCTGGCCCTGAGCAGCAAGGTGATTTTAACTTTTTTTTTTTGCTTCCAAATAACCACATCAAATGACTAAGTTGCAAAGAGTGTTGCCAAGAACAGACCACATATGTCTTCAAAATTCAAGCCAACAGGAATGTCACTATCCAGGAGAGACCACAGAAGTGTAATTAGCCATCAGAAAAGATAACAAGTATTGGTTGTTGATACAGATTTAGCTGCACAGGTAAATAGCAATATTGTCATTGTATAAATGAAAGATTTAATTCTGTATTCTTCATGGGCTTGTTCTCAGAAGTAGTGGTATTACTTGATGGGACTATATATACAGGGATTCCCAGCACAACTGTACTCTAATGGGAAAGCCCATCAAGGAGAAGAGATTGGGTAAGAACTAGCTTTGCTAGTTCAGCTGTACTCACCTTGGGAATGTAGCTTAAAGTAATTACCATTTGTAACAATAATGCACAATTCAGATTATAGACACATGAGTGAAACACAAATAAATGGCTACATCTCATCAGCTGAATAGTGCTCCAGATTCTACTGAGTTCCATGATTCAATTACCTACTGACTAGAGGCTCTGTTTATTTGCTCACACATTGGTGGCAAGTAGCAGCTGAGATACCTATGGATAGTTAAAGCATCACACAGGACAGGCAAACATGGGCAAGGAGAGGATGAATGGGAGACTGCTGCCTTCTAGAATAACATGCAGAGGTTTAGTGGGATGTGGGTACTTAGAGCACTTCAGATGCCCCTATGTCGACCTCCAACTTCAACCCTACTCTCTACTTAGAAATTCACCTTGTATAGAGACACCTCCAGTTACACACATATATTTAGATATCCATCCATCTGGAGATCATATCTTCCCAAAATATCAGTAGTGGAGAGCTAAGGAAGACAAATACTTGTCCATAGGCTTTGGGGAGAGAAATTAATATTTTAAAAGTACATACAGACCAGAACAAGATGAGTCTTAAATAAGGTTAGGGCTTTTTAAATTGACTTAGTAATATTCAGAGGTGGATTCAGGTAGAGGATTAGAGAAGCTTGAATGTAAGCCGAAGTCAAAATCTTGGTATTTTTACCAGTCAGTTTTTGCCATGGTTAACTCAATGGTCCCAACTGTTGCAGTTTTATCACAATTATCCCTGAACTCAAATTTCGCAAAGCTCGAACTCCCTGAGCCTTCGGAGTCAACTTCTGAGAGTGTCAGCTTCTGTTTTAAACAGCTCTGGAGAAAAAAACTTGAAAGTGTGACTTGAGCATATGCCAAAGATTTAGAAAAAAAGTAAATAAAATGGATGCCAAATTTTAATGCTTGTTTTTATAAAAAAAATTAAAACACTCTCTATTTTAAAGCTAATCTCTTGACTTCTGAGGCCTGGCTCATTATTCTTGAACGCTGGATATTGGCAATGCTGTTAGCTCAGACACTCTTTCAAGAGGATTTGTGGAAACACTGAAAGAACTGCAGTGTTCCTGAATAACGGGTCCCTAGGGAACACCCAGGGAATGCTTGTGCTCTGTAGAAAAGCTGGTAAATGGGTAATGCTTGATCTCCTTCTTTCTAGATTAAAATAGCAGAATAGGGACAACAAGTGCTGTCAGGAAGGAGATGTGCCTGAGCATTTGAAATGAAGCCTGCAAGTAACAGTGCGACAACTATCCTCCGAGCAGCTCAGCACACTGATGCCTCCTTGCTAGGCAAGCGGGAGGTGGTGGTGGTCACTGGTCTTCCAAGGGAGCAGGAGAGGAGACATGTGGAGCTGGGGAGCAGGTGGGAAGCCTTTGAACGCTCTTGTTTTGCCAGAGACCACCAGACATGTGGAGGGTTATGCTCTCATTTACCTCCCCTTTCCCTTTCCTGTGCCAGACAGGGAGCTTGGTGTTTCTCACGGTGCTTGTGGAGACCATATGCCTTTAAAAAGGATTTCAGTCTCAGTCCTGTAATCTCAAGCACTCCACAAGATACAAGCTCCTCCATGAGTGACAGTGTGGAGGGATCCAGCTGTGGGAGCCTTGCACTGCGTGTGTGAGAGCAGATGGGTCTGTTCACCTGCAGGGTGGCTGGATGCTCGCTCCGGACCAGGAGCTAGCTGTGCAGGGCAAAACTATTGCAAACTCGTGAGCCTGCCTCCAGCTGTGCACGCACATGGGCATCCCGGGTGCTTACCATGTACGAGACAGGCGAGAGCTCTAGAAGCTGTTGCTTGGCACAGTCATGCCATGGCACATGCAATCAGTCCTCTCAACAGGTCTGCGTGGAAGATGAACCTGACACCTCCAAGTCTATAGCTGAGTATGAATGGAAAACAGAGACCGGAGGGATATTTTTTTTTCCACTTCTGGTTTTAAGGAAGAGAAAAAATGTAAAATTTTGCTCAAAAGCAGTTTTGTGTCTGCAAACAGGATTTATTTTTACAGGATTTTTAATTCCACCCAGATGTTTATTTATAAAATAATTTAGGACTTATATCCAAACAGACATCAAAGAAGCCTTCTGGGAGTAGCTCTGTCAGTAGCAAGGGGATTTAATGATCCACAAGGCCAGTGAAAGGGTTTGAATTGTGTCAGAGCGCTGGAGGGGAGTGTGTGCATGGATCCAATTAGGAGCCCGTTTTGAGGTCACTCTGACATGGCAGGAAAGATGCCTCCTTTGGGAGCAGGATGCCTACTATTGCACACAGTGGTGTTTGGGGGATTGCAGAGCACACGCGTTTCCACAAAGACAGTACCAGGAAAGCTGCTGTCTTGAAAGTGCCGCACAAGCTACCACCATGGCAATTGCCTTGGCTCTTACCTAGCAGCGCGAGGAGGTGCCTGCCCCAAGGAGAGCACCATCATCCTCCTTCAATTACGCCGTTGCTTTTCGAGGGTGGTGTACCCATTCTGCCAGCACCTCGTCTCCTCCCCCGGCATGCCCTTGGCAGCCAGGTACAGTCTCTAGCTCTTTGGTAGCCCACATGCCAACGTCTCAGAGCCAGATGTGGCCTCGCCTGTCTCCTAGCCTGAGTTCAGGGAGGGATATGCTAGGGAAAGAGTCCTCATGACATGCATTTTTCCGTTTTGTGCAGCCTAAAAATCTCATCTCACATCAGAGCAGGTGATATCTGCTGCTGTCCCCCAGCCTGGAGGCAGATAAACAAATCCTGTTACCTTAACGTAAGTTTAATGGGTCAAACATTGGTGCGTCACCTCTGTTTCTACTAATTTACTCCACATAGCAATGTGCATTGGTGTGCTTCCTTTCCTTTCCTTTCCTTTCCTTTCCTTTCCTTTCCTTTCCTTTCCTTTCCTTTCCTTTCCTTTCCTTTCCTTTCCTTTCCTTTCCTTTCCT
>VZSV01000042.1:583645-613825 GCA_013398735.1 Nothocercus julius
TTTCTCTTTTCTAACATTTGATTACATCATTAAAACTTTAATTTTTTTTTCAAAATTGTTTTCTAGTTGTGGTAGTCAGGTCTTTTGACCTTTGATAAGTTTTGGTAAATCAATGTATGCCAAGTTCCAACTGCCAACCATGTCTACTCCTCTTTAGCAGCATTATTTTAAGAAGATCCTTAATCAAATCTGTGCAAATTTGCTTATAGATTTTTTTTTATTTCTTAACACGAAGTTCTCACTGATTGAGTAAAAAGATGAACTTCGATGTTTTTCTCAGTGTTCCCCATTCAGATTTTTGCCTGTGCAACTAAGGCTGCAATTTTTACTGCAAAAATACAGTGCAACATTAAGGATCTGGGTCTTTGCTGTCCTCCAGTGCTGGGCCACATAATATGGCAAAGACATGAGGGAAGAATGGGCCAGGTTTGCTGCAGGTAGGATTTCCATTTCTGTGGGAAGGACGTAGAAAGGTTTGCTTAACAGAATGATGACATGGGACTCTCCAAGCATAACCAGAATCCCTCACAGAACCATGGAATGGTTGAGGTTGGAAGGGACCTCTAGAGACCATCCAGTCCAACCCCCCTGCTCCAGCAGGGACACCCAGAGCACGGGGCACAGGGGGGCAGCCAGGCGCCTTTGGAAGATCTCCAGACAAGGAGACTCCACAGCCTCTCTGGGCAGCCTCTTCCAGGGCTCTGGCACCCTCACAGCAAAGAAGTTCTTCCTCACATGGAGATGGAATTTCCTGTGTTTTAATTTATTTCCATAAATATACCCCTCAGTGCAGCGAGTTTTCCTCCGAACACCTTCTGCTCCAGGGAGCACAGCGTTGCTGGCAACGCAATGCAGTGGCAAATTCTAGACCAGCTCTTGCTGCTGGCACAAGGAGGACCTGCCTGGGATGGTCGCACCAGCCTGTGGCCAGCATCATCTCAGCGGCTCCGGTCTCGCTTCGGGGCTGCTCTGTGCGCCTCCGTAGGGAAGCGCCACACAGCTGGGCAGGGGCTTTGCAGCGTGGCCCTGAGGAGGGTGCCCGAGCCGGTCGGGTGCGTGCCGCGTTCTCGCGGGTAACAGGTTCCTCTGAGGTTGAGCTTTGCAAATGGGGCTGCTGGCAGGTCTGCATTCTGCAGCGCTGAGAGCAGCAGCGGGAAGTGTGGCTGCAAGGGAAAACAAGCAGATCTGGAGCAGCGCACACTCCAAGGGATTACGCAAATCATACTCAGTGACAATGGAGCTATTTACTCAGTTGACACTGTGAAGAAAACATCTCCTTTTATCTGCTTGTGGTGGTTGGCGGCTTCATCTTTCCACAGCCTCTGTTGCTACTTGCTGCTTTCCTTGACGCTTCTCTCTGCTGCTTTTGTTCCAGCTTCCTTCCAAAGCTGTTTATTTGAGGAGGGTGGAGGCTCCCTGCCAGCACGGGGCAGCTGCAAGGCACACGCGAGCAGCCTAGCAGATGTCCCGGCCTGGACCCATGGCCTGCCCGTGGCCACTGGAATGGCTTTCCTTCAGCCCAGACTATATAAATGTGAACACACCACTGAGACTCTGCAGTGGAAGAAGAGCTGGTGGTTTTGTTCTGTTTTTCTCGCTCATTTCAATACTTTCCTTTGCCTCACATCCTTGCAAGAACACCAATAAAAAAGGCATTCTCCATGCCCTGCACGGGATAGCAGCTGGTGTGCCAGTGCAGTCCTTGTTTTCTGCTTGTTTCTATTCCACTTGCTCCTGCTCTGCTGACACCAACAGGATAGGCCTTACAATGGGATAGAAGAATTCATGGCAATAGCTTAGGCTTCAAAAGTGAGACTTTTTCAAAAGGGAGCCTTGGTACCTTGTGTCTGTGTTCAGGATTCAGGATTGTTCATGGCATTAAAGCTGCAAATAATCCTCGCAAAAGCCATCTGAGCAGAGTGCCTCCTTCATGCAAGGTCTGCACAAGGTAGCTAGACCTGGCAGCCCTTCGAGTAACTGGTATAAATTATCATATTTTCTTTGCTGAGCTGTACAGACACTGTGGTAGTGTCTGCATGAGGAAACTATCCCTCACCATTGACCACTGACTCAGTTTGCATCAATACTCCCTGGGCCAAACGGTGCCTTACAGGGTTATGGCTTTTTCTTTAAGAAGCACGTATGGGGCTCGTGGGGCTAGTGAAAACTACAGGTAGTGCATCATCCTCGGAACCCAAATCCTACGTCTGCCAGATGATGGTAACGGCAGGGAGACAAGCTTCAGCCCAGCACTTCAGCCCGTGCCTTAGCCTTGAACCAATGGAACCCCACGCACAAGCAAAGAGCTAGTTCAGCTTCCCTGCAGCTCTGCTGAGACCAGCAGCAAAGAATTTTCTTTTTTGATGTGATCCACTTGCCAATTCAAAGCCACCAAAACAGCCATTAGGAAGCAGAAACTTCTGGTCACTGCAGGTCTGGGCAACATGAATAGGTTTTATTACACTAAATGTAAGTCATCTGAAAACTAGAGATCAAGGCTAAACTAGTAATTTTGGGTTCCTCTATGGACTATTTGTGGTTACTTCCAGAGAGCCCTTCAGGTAGGCTGTGAGACATCTGAGCTTAAATTGTCTTTCCAAGATGCCTTTCTCCATTGCTGTGGGTGCCTGCATGTTTTAGAAATCTTAGGCTCACCTCCTAATGTTTAAACAATAAAGGTAGATAAAATGAGTTCCAGCAACTTTCACTGGTGTGTGTTACAGCCCAACGCAAGGTAAAAAGTTCAGCTGTCCACCGACAGAACCACATAGGCTCTCTTGTGCAGTTAATTTTGTCTGTCTGAGGTTAAAGTCAACCTCTTTGCAATTGACTTTTGGTTGCAATTGTCTTCCATTATCTTAAAAGGCATCTTTCTGGGAGCTTTTTTGTGCTTTATTGTTGATTTCAGATTAAGTCCCTCCCTTTCTCCCCTGCCAAGCACCAAAATAAATAGGAAATTCTTTAAGGATGTTCCACCAAATTTACATGAAGTCAAAGCAGATTGGGCTAAAGTATCTTTTGGTCCATTTGGGGTTCTGAATGTATCCACTGAGTGCTCTGTGGCACACAAAAACCATTCCGCACCCAGTGAGGGTCCTGCAGCCAGCTATAGGTTGTATTAGGGGGTTGTAAACACTGCTCTTTCTGCTGCTAGAGACAAAACAAAACAAAACAAAACAAAAAAAAACCAAAAAACTTGATCTTATGACTTCCTGCCAATAGAAAGGCACATGTGTTTTCTATCTACTGATAAAGAATCTAGTGATACTGAATTTTGCTGGAGGAACGTCTGTGTTTTTTAACAGGCACATAAAACCTTTCCTTCATGTGCTTAGTTTAATTTCATCTCCAATAGGCAATGCCATCAGTCTGCAGAGAGTTCTTCTGTGGCTGACTAAATATTTGCAATATATTTTCAATCTGAGAATACAAACCAAGAAGCTCTGCTCCCCAAGCCACTCTCAGTTGAATGCTGACATTAGGGGAATGTTGCGTAGTGGAAGAGAAAAGAAGCAAGTTTGTATGTCAGGTGCAAGTGGAGATGAGGAGCAGCACTTTTTTTTCAGACTGATGTCCTGAAAGGTCTCAGTTAAAAAAAACATTGATAAAAGGAATAGAAGAATGGGACACTAATAGCACATGAGGGAAGAACGGCTCCATCTGTAACACTGGGGTGATTTGATGCAGAAGAAAAGAAGCCAAAATCCACCCTGTTATTCTTGTGTCCATCCAAAATTGTCCATCCATCTGCTGGGGAAGAGATCGCTATGAATAGCTCACGGAGAAGAGGAAAGGATGGTTAGAAGAGAGCTCAAAGGGAATGGTGAGGAGGATGAAGAGACATTTATGTCTGGAAGTAATTTAAGTTGGAGGCGTTGCTGGGATAGAGTTACTGCAAACTGGTATAAGAGATGGAGACTGATATGAGGAATTCATTCTTCATATGGGAGAGGCTAACCAGGACTAGTGATATGATGAGGATATGACTAATAGCGAGAGATGGGCCCAAACCACAGAACTTAGGCCTGATTTCATAGCTGAATTTCTCCAAGTACACTGTCAATAAGAGCCAGCCAATACAAGGGCAGGACAAAACTTTGAAAGCTGGATACAAATGAGATCTTTCAGAGTTCTTTCAAAGCCAGAGAGACTTGGCTTTGGCTTGTCTTTACTGAAAACGATATTTATTAAAATAAATGATATCTGAATCTGCAAAAGCTTGAAGTTGAATTCGATTCCTACTGCTTGTATGTTTGCCTTGAATAAAGCTGAATACCTGAATCTGAAGCACAGCTCAAAAAAATCCCATGGGAAAATAAGACTTTTAATAGGAACCAGAAATATGAAGGGAACACAATTTCTTTGACAGAAATGGGCTCTTTCATCATGAATTCCATCCAAAATCCCAGTGTGCAAAGACAAAGTGTGCAGACACTCTTCTGCACTGAAATGAAGTTCATCTCAGGGTCAGTAATCAACGTGGTGAAGAGTGGTGGTGGGTGGAGGAAGAGGCCCTCCATTTTATCTGAAGGTTTTATCCTTTAATACCTGCCTTACAGCATACATTTTAAGAGACAGATAAGGGAAGACCATCCCCTATGGCTGCTTACACTTATTAAGTTAGAGATCATTATATGGAGGAGAGGAGTTGTTAGCCTACAGCACTTGCAGACTATTCATCCTGTTGTGGCGAATGAATTAGGTGGTCTCCCAAGATCCCTTCCTGTGATTCATTAACCCTTAGGCATACTGTTGTGAAGAACCAGAAGGTGAGATTATTTAGTTAAGTGGTACATACCCTTTTAATTAAAGAAAGACCCATACTGAGGCATTCCCACCAATATCTGAGTTTCCTCAATGCTTGAATATATTGGATAATCTAGAATTTCGCATTGGAAGCAACCTTTTACATTTCATTGAGTATCTACAAAAAAAATCCAGCTGTCTTCTGCATAACCAGGCAGAGATTGATTCATCTCATCTCTCATTATTTTTATTGCCAGCTTCATAGCTTCTGATTGCACAATGTAAAAGTGATAACAACACTGCAGGGCAGCAGAATGACTCAACAGGCACCTTTGCTTGCTGTTAGCAAAGTCTTTTCTGTTTACCTAGGTGCTTATGTGGCCTTCATCACCATGGTGTTTAAGTGCTTCCCAAACAAAGTAAAACTGTCTCTGCCCCTGCTGCCTCCGCAGCCCCAGCTGGAGCGCTGGGCTGCCTGGCAGCTTGGGGAGCCGCGGGGTGACCTGGGACCCTACCCACTGCCGTATCCGGGGGACCCGAGAGCTGTAATCCACAAAACACGTCCCCACTGGGCCCTGGCACAGCCCCTGGCCAGCTGGGAGATGAAAGCCAGGAAAACACTCCCAAGCAGAGAGGTGAGGAGCGAGTGGAGGGATGCCCGTGAGGGGCGCTCACAAATGGAATTAGCCCCATGCTGTTGTTTTTTCAGACCAATAAAGCTTGAAAAGTTCAAAAAAAAAAATCCCTTCTAATCACAGATTTTCCAAGCTGGAGTGGAGTCAAATTTAACTGCTGGTTCACTGGACACTGGGTATTCCCTTGCACATCATTTCAAGATAAGAGCAGAGAAGGTAGTGCGTTTTCAGCTTTATTCTGAGCAGAGATATTCCCAGATGCGCATGTCTATCAAATTGAGGATGGCAACAAATGGGATTGCCCCCATATTGTCCTGTGAGAAAGGCCAGGAAACAGCTGCCTGCTGAGTGCTGAAAATGGGGACAAGTCCTCTCTGGACAACCTCCCACACATGTGCATGTTCACTACCCTTCCCTTCGGGTGCCGGCGGTCAAAAAAATTCAGCAACATTCAGTAACAGGAGAGAAGAGTTGCTTTTGAATTCCGAGCCTGTGAAAACATTGATAGCCCAAGGGGAGGGCAGATCTTGAATGCTTATCCTACTGGTTTTAGCCCTTGGCTTACAGAATCAGCATGAAACCTAAGCTGCAGCACTCAGACACCTTGGGGCAGTGGGTTTCAGTCCCCTTTGCAGTTATGTTCAAGCCTGAGCAATTGCGATCAGGCTCAAACTCTCTTTTTGCACAGAGACTCCTTTGGTATTTCACAGTTAAGTCAGGCTGGTGAGGACTGAATCAAATCTGAACTCTCCTGTGGCCCAGTTTCAGCTCAGGTACCACGGGGATCATCCTGGCTTCCCCAGTGGAAACCCCAGAACCAGCAGATCTGGTTCTGGGGCTGGCAAGGGTCATCATCAAGGGTCGCCCACCGAGCTGTTCTGAGTCACGAGTGGTTCCTTGTCCCCTAACACCCCCAGACATCACAGGGAAGCTGAGCTTCTTTATGTGCAGCAGTGAGATAATACGGAGACATCCAGGTCCTGTGCAAAGGCAACACGCTGCCCTAAATTATAAAGCAGAGGAAACAACTGTTTTTGTTGGTTTTTATGAGAAAATACAGTTTGAGGTTATGGGAATTCCATAAGGGACAATGTCTCACAGTAGTATAAGATTATAAAACCGAATTACTGTTCAAACCAGTAAGTGTTACATTATGCACAGAGACACGTAGACTGTAAAGCTTAACAATACTCTGAAGCCGCCAACACCAGAAAAAGGCAAAGGGCCTCTTTTTAAAACTCAGTTTAATAGTGCCTGACACAGAATGAGTAACAATGTTAAGCAACAGAGTGGACCATAAAACACTGCTATATGCCATAGTTATTATCCTACGTGCTAATCTTCATATCACGTTGTTTCCTCAAATAATCATAATATTGCACCAATAGCCCCTCCATTCTGCCTCATTATTTCTTGGCCTTACTTCCTTCACAAGGACTAGAGCTTTCTCTAACAATGCCCTCGGGGTCTGTAAGCAAAGCAGTGCCCTGCAATATACCCATAACGCAGGAGGTCTTTTCCTTGGTCATTCATATTGGTTTTGTTTTCCATTGTCTATGTTTTTTCCTTCATGAAATTATGAGGTAATAGGAAAGACTATTGTGGAATAATATACAGAAATCCTCTATTATCACAAGCCTTTCAGGCACTGACCGCTGTCCTGTTTTGTCCGCTGGTTACAGTTTTTGCTCCTTGTTCTCACTTTTAATCAATGGGGTCCTTATGTTTGCACCTCTCTTTATGCGGTGCCTCTTCCAGCACTGCACAATGTGTTCCTGCTGTGAACTATCAGCATTTACTTTCTGCAAATAAAAAACTCTTGTCATTATTTTGTCACACTTTCAGCTTCTACTAAATAAATAATTCACAACAATAAACCTCCTGGTTGCCATTAAAGGCAGGCTGCCAAAGAGTTTAGATGAAATCTTCTGTTATGTTGTTTTTATAAAGGTTTCCCAAAACCTGATGTGAATAGACTTTGGTTTTGTGACTTAAAGTAAAACATTTGTTTAATTTTGTATTCAAAATATTACTACCCAGGGCTGGAGACGCGAATGTAATGATTTTGGGGTTCCATGCCAGCACAAACAAACTTCTCATGCAGTTCATACACAAAACCAAATGTCTCCTAGTTTACATGGAATGCACAAAAATAAGATTGCCTCCTTCTTTGTGTTTCCCCATGTACCCATGGGCTAGGCTTACATTTCAGCTCGCGGTGCTGGCCCTGGGGCTTGGTTTGAGTTTTGTACAGAGGGAGCCTGGCCTGTGCAAGAAGGGGAAGCAAGCGGTGACAAAAGCAAAGTTGTCACTGAGAGCAGCCGGGCAGTTCATCAGCTCCTGCCTGCCTGTTCCATCCACCCGCTGACCGAACTCCTTGAGTCTTTGCAGGTTTCATGCAGTAAATGTGGCAGTTACTCACCTTCCCTCCTGGTGGGTGTTTGGGAAGAAAAAAATCATCTATTTTTTGCAGTAAATTTCTGCTATAAATCCACAGATGCAATTGCACACAATCTAATTTCTGACTCCTAGGCCCACATTCATCCTTGTCCAACTATTCCTCTTGACTGAGCTGATTAGATTATAGGCAAGGGCAAGCTCTCTAAATGCAAGGTCATATAGCTTAAATTAAATCTAAAGAAGCTGCAGTAATATATATAACAGAGCTTCGAGAACTTTACTGTTAAAGAGGTGGGCAAAAGCATTCAGACAGCTGCACTCCAGGGGACATCTGGCCTTGAGAAGAGCAAAGTGTCTCGGCGCTCATTTGGAAGTCCCTTGGGACCTGCCTCCCAGGTAGGATTTGATTGCTCCAAGAAACCAGGTTTCTAGAGCCATTGGATGTTCCTACAGGTAATATGTGACCTACAGGAGCCATGCTATCCACATCAGTGTCTGCGGAATAGCAGAGCAGGAGGGAAGGGGAGAGATACAGAAACAAGAAATGCTGGGGTCTCCCACGGCAGCGCCCATTGGGGGCTCTGGGTCGCGACGTATCGTGTGTGATGGGTGGAGAATGAATCAACCTGGCCCAAAATCCAGATGCTGCTTCCATACACAGAGATGCTTTTCTGCAACAAAACAGGTTTTAAACCTCTTTTATTTGAGGAGACTTTTTGTCCTGGTGTAATCCAGTTATTTTATTTTATAAGCAAAGTAGCTTGCCATTTTCTGGCTACCACTGATTTTTTCTTTTAGAACAAATGGATGATGGACTTGCACAATTTCTGACAAAAGCTGCGTATTTATGAGGAACATAAAAGGCTGCCGTTTCCCAACACACAGCATGAGCTGAACATGTTTCTGTGCTCAGAGTTCCCAGTCCTGGTGTGGCCAGCAATCAGCCCAAAAGCTCTTCCTTAGGAATAAGCACTTTGGCTCTTCCTTTCTGCCTTGTTGTACTCCTTTCTGGTCCTGCTCCTGTTCCCTCCCCTGCATTCAGCCTCATCCCACAAGGCATTTTCCCTCTGACCCCATCAATAGTGCCGTTGTGAACAAGCACCCAAAGTGAAAACTGAGATTTCATTCATGAGAATTAGAATGAGAACAAAATGATTTGGCAGAACTAGAATGGCACTTGAACTGCAAGGTTGACCTGCTGAAGCAATGAGAACAGGCAGGAGTGGTATGGAAGGGGGAGCTGAACGGCATTTTTCTAAGCTGATCTAGACAAGGAACCAAGAGAAGCAATTCTTAAAGCAGAACAAATGTTGAACACTCATGCATTTCTGAAACTTGCCGTCATGAGCTTACAGCTCAGAAGAAGTAATTGTTCTGGTTATTTAACTAGCACCAAGTAAAACTCCAGAATTGCATCAGAAGATATGTTCTCGGGAGGAACGCAGTCAGAGCCACGGCTGAACCGCTGCGCGAGGGACAGAATCGGAGCTGCAACTGCCGCCTCGCTGTGACGAACTGCAGCAGCGCTGACGCCGGGGCTTGGTCCCCAGAGCTGTGCCCGCTTGGGACTGCTGCAGTGGCCATCGCTCTGGCTGCCCAGGGAGACTCCATCACACATTTGGTGGGGACCCAGCACACCAATACAAACAGTATGGGAGTTAAGAACCTGAGAGAAGTGAGGAGCTGGTCTACTGCACCCTGCTCTTCAGCCAAGAGCCGGAGCAGAGAGAGGCTGCAGCTAAGAGTGGCAGCTCCTCTCTCAAGCACTTGGGCTGAAGCAGGAACCATTTAAACAAACATTGTGAGATGGGACTGGAAGGCTGGACACAGATTTGGCACCAGCTGCTGCAAGAGGCCAGGTGTCCACAAAAGGCCTCTTTCTTTCCAGCACAAGTGCCTTTGGGAGCCTAATGGGAGCACGGAGAGGTTACCTGGATGTTCCCTCGCTGCAAGGGAGCAGAGCTGCAGGATGGGCACCCAGCAGCAGAGACCGGAGTGCTGGGGGGCTGGGGTGACAACAGCATCACCCAGGTGCATGGGCCAGGTGACTGATTTCATCTTGCCAGAGTTTCTCCTGTCAGCAAAAGAAATGAGAGGTTATGAGCAGTATGCTCAACCTGTCAGAGCTGCTCAACCTGACAGGGTAAGGTTGTTTTCATAGGAAGGGCTGGTTTTCTGTCGTCATCTTCAATACTGCCCTTGAGTGGGAAATCCGCAGTCTACAACCTTCTGGAAAGCTTTCAGAGGAGGCAGAGCTGCACTGGGGCAGCAGCGCAGCATCCTCCCGTCTTGGTGGCCTGGGTTTGTGGAGGTTGGGCACCCACCTACCCCGTGACTCTGAACTGGTGTCCTCCAAGGCAGAAAATGGACAAAAGGAGGAAGAAAAACAGCAAAACCAATAAAGAGTAAAATGAAACACAAATGGGGAAGGATGGGGAAGGAACAGCTGGGGAGAATTGACACAGATGGGGAAACAAGGGGAACATGACACTGAAGACCTACAAAAGAGGCAGTGAAAACCTGCCTTAAAGGTGCCTTTTCTTCTCTTTCACCTGCATGTACCTTTTAAAACCTGTTGTGGATTAAGTTTAGAATGATCAAGTAGCAAAAATTGCAAAGGAAATGCCTGGGTTTTCCTTCCAAGTCTGATCAGTTGCATCAACAAGAACCCCAAGCAAAAGCCATCATTTTGTTGTAGGTGTAAAGATTAGCCTCTGGTCAGGCCAGGGACACAGCAGGACATTCACCCTGCCAGAAGGAGAGACAAATTCAGTCCAAATGCTTCATATGCAGGTGGCTTTTTATTATTATTTCTGCCCTTTGCGGGATAAAGTGAAGATGCAGATCTTGGGAACAGCTGGCAGCAGCTGATGCACTGTTTAATGCCACGGCTCTACTACCAAGTCTACCAAGCCAGCTCCAACCTAGCCAGCTCAGCTCCCACCACAGATACAACTTACACCAGAATCAAAGCCTCTTCCCTAGGCAAGCTCTGTGTGTCTATACAGGTATGCCCTGAACAATCCCATTCAGTCTTCAGCAGTGCTAAATAGCCAGCCAAAAATGTGCAGCTTATCATGCAGAAAACCCATTCACGTGACCACTGGGAGCATTTGTGCACAGAAGTTTGACTGCTGATTTCCATGTGAACGCAGTATGATGTGATGCCCCGTCTCAGGACTTGCTGCATCTTCACACTCTGGCTAATCTTTATGTCCGTGTAGCATGACTGGGGGTGAGACAGCGCTTGGCTCCGGCTTGGCCTGGTATTCGCGGCCTGGGGGGAACTGAGTCACCTTGTGCAGAAATAGCCCATCTCAACCTTTGGTGTCATTAAATGAAAAAGGCAAAAGAGGTCCTGCAAGCTCTAGCGGTTTCTGTTGACATGCTCCTAGGATTTCGGTTGCTTCACCCGGCTCTGCCCATCTCTGCCACAGGGTGACTTGTCCCTGGTATAGAGAACATAACAGCCCAAGGTAACTCCTCTTTCCTGCCTTTCAGATCAAACAGATCTTCATGGGAATTGAAGGCAAAATGTATATGAGTCCAAGGGTTAGCAGAAACTCCTTGAAGCCTGGACCAGACCCTGGAGATATTGCAGGAAGCCTGTCTGAATTTCAGCACAGCCTCAGGAAGGAGGCTGTGGGCCTGCAGAAGTGCCTGTGAACCTGGGATCTGCACAGGAATCAGCTCATAGAGCAGACTCTGCTAAGGGCTCCCTTTGCCTCTGGGAGCAGCGGAGCTCCTCAGCTGCAGGTGCTGGCGTGGCCAAGGAGAGGCGGCATCCGAGCCTTCAGAAAGGGATGGTTTGGGTGTGAAGAACAAAGCGGAGGTTGTCTTTTATAGGAAATAAAGAAGCGGGATTCCGCGGGAAGGAAGGCACTGCAATATGCTGCCCTGTGACAGAAGCACCGAGCAAACCAAAACGATCTTACAGGAAGAGAGTGAGGTCCCATTCCCACCCCAAAGGGTACGGTTAAACACTCCGCCCTCGCTCACAGAATAAGGAAAGACAGCGCAGCAATCCCAGAGAAGAGGCAGGGAAACCATCCTGCAGCAGCCCTGGACAAAAGCTGCAGCGTCTGGGTTTACAGCACGGGCAGTGTCTTGAAGCCAGGTGACCTAACTCAGGAAAACAAGACCCATCACAGAGACGCAGAAGAATTTGCTGCAGCTTCTGCACTTGCCACAAGGACCACAGATGTCCTTCCCTGCCCCAACCTCCTGTGCTCAAGGGCTGAGCACCAAAGGGTTGAACTCCATGCGCTTTGCGAATGCCGTGCCCCCAAAGCCACACAGGACGTGCGCGTTCCGGCCTGGAAAATCCCGCCCGGCCTGGTGACATCCCGAGCCCCTGGCCTGGCTCGGGTGCAGAGGGAAAGGCCTGGCATGCACAGTTTGTATGAAGTGATGAAAGGCAGTTCAGCTCCGTAAGGCTCTTTTCTCCTGGGAGCTCTACTGATGGAAACAGGACCCGAAATGTCCACATTTGCAGCCTGATCGTCTGCAAAACAAGTAGTTTGCTTTTGCTCACTGAACAGTCGCCATCGTGTTGCAGCTGCTCCCTTTTCTGTCATCCCCCAGCACCCAACCATCTAGATTCAGGTTAAGGCTGGTGGGAAATGACAAATCCTTTCCACATAAATCTCAACGCTGGCTTGAGTTCGTTGAGAAACTGTGCTGATTTATGGGGGATTAACAGATCAGAGTGGAGGAATGTAAAGAGGTTTAGGCTAACTAAGTGGAACGCTTAGAGTTGGGTCACAGAGAATTTGATTCAGGCTTAGGACTATTAAATGGCTCACAAAAAAAAAAAAAAAAAGTAGAAGAGAGAAGCATGCATTTCAAGTGCCCCTTAAAGCATCGAAGGTTGTTTTTCTGTGTTACAGTCTGGAGAAAATATTTAAGCACCCATATGTGATGCTACTTCTGGGTCCTAAAAGCCAGCAGAAACATAACTGTAAAGGTGCACTTATTTTTGCTCTTGCTTGCAATTATGCATCTCCAGCAGATAGAGAGATGATAGTATAAGAAAGAACATCAAAGTCAGTAGGACTGCGAGTCCATATGAAACATTAAAGGTAATGCACTCAAGGAAGGATTAACAGATCATTCTTACAAGAGAAGAGACTGAGTCAAATAAGAGCACCTGGAAAAAAGCAAGGAACCATCGCCTTGTGCCTTGCTTTTAATTTTTTTCTCATCTGCTTTGTGGCTATGTGTTTTTTATGGTGCACTGCCTAATAAATAAGCACATGACATTTCCTGAAGCTTGGGGCTTAATTTCAAATCCCCAGGCTCACAATACAGCAGCTCCCCACAAGGCTTCTGACCAGCTGGGTTCTGCCTTTGGCTTGGCCCAGGACTCCCAAGCGCACCAGTGGGCAGCCCTGCACATCACTGGCACATCACATCCCACACAGCAGGGCAGGCGCCTCCTTCCCTCCCTCTGAGCACGACAGGAGAGCTCAGCTAGAGAATATCAGTCAGGCAATCAAATACTGAGGTTCAGGAGGCCAGGTGAGTAATTGCAAATTGGCCAGCTTGAGTAAAATTGTTTGGAATGACGCAAGTTGATGCAAAATAATATTCATGTCAGAAGTCGTGATGGAACCAGTGGTCTTACTGAGATTACTCATGTGAATTACATTATACAGAACTGGACCCTACTTATTGCATAATATTTGTGTATTTTGCTGTCCTCTAGTTTCCAAATCATCTCTTCATGCAAATAGCGATATTTCTCACATATTTTGCAATAAAACTTCAGAATGCTGCTAGGCAATTCTTCTCCAGAACTACCTTTTCTTTTCTTTTCTTTTTAATGCAAAAATTTTCTTTAATTTTACCAACTACAAGACAGAGGAACAGCAATTAAGTTCAACTGTATAAATATTTTAATGTGGGTTTAGGGGATTCTTTAATGTTTGTATACCTGCAGATAAGCTATGCATCCACCCATCCATTTAATTATAGGCTTAGTACATCCAGTCACTCTGTTTTTTAATTTAATTTGTTGCCCAGTTAGAATCTGTAGGAACCTTTGCCATAACATGTCTACCACCTGCATCTTCAATCTATTGTCTTAAGTATAAACTTAAAAAATGAGCAGTTCTTTACCTATGCAAGAGTAGGTGAGTAGGTTTATTTTACAGTGTTTCTTTGTTCTTATCAGGTGAGCAAGAAATAGCCTTTCTGTGTTCTGACCTCTGAGCAGAGATATATATGCATGGTGGGGTAAATGATTACTTGTCACCTCCACATTAATGACAGCAGTATTTTCAAATGTGACCAGTAATTCTGATATGACTTTGCTTCCAGGCATACAACCTGGCTTTCAAGTCTGGAACATGACTGAGAAACTTAGAAAGGATCAGTCTCAGCAATTTACTGATGACTGACACTTGTCCAAAAGAAGGGAGTAAACCCAAGATAGGCAGGGAATAGCCGCGAGGAGAAACCTTCCTTCTCTGGAAGAAGCCCTTGGTAGCTACCCAGCGGGGCAGCCCTTCTCTTTCAGTTGTGCTGTTTATTAATTGGGATTAGTTCAGACACATTTTACTAGTTGATGACATTTCCAGCCGTCCTTGAGAGATCACAGAATTACTGAAGTTGGAAGGGACCTCTAGAGATGACCTAGTCCAACCCCCTGCACAAGCAGGATCACCTAGAGCACGGAGCACAGGACCATGTCCAGGTAGGTTTTGAATATCCCCAAGGAAGGAGACTCCACAACCTCTCTGGGTAACCTCTTCCAGTGCTCAGTCACCCTAACAGTCAAGAAGTTTTTCCTCAAATTCAGATGGAAAAACAATGTGTTTTTGAATAACAATCTTCATATCACCGTGGACTTTTACTGAGCAAGGTTTCATAAGTGGATATTAGCAAAAGCTCGAGCGTGGTATAACAGGCACATTCATCAGAGATATGTGAAGGTCTGTTGCTGCACTGCACTGCAGCTCTTTGTTTCAGCTGACAAAAAAAAATCATTAGAATATTAAAAAGCAAACAGACACAATAAATGCATGGCTTCTCCATTTATTGCATCACTGCAGGAATTATCAGGGATTACTTATCTGAACCCAAGTAAAGCAGAGACAACTTTAAAAAAATTCATTTCACTTTTCAAAAAAAAAGGAAAAGATAATCAATAATAGCAGAAGTCCTTAGAAGAATGATTCTCTTATAGTCAGAATGACAGGGCTGGAAAGGTGGCATATTAAACAAGTTGATGGACTCTCAGCAATGATACCTACCCCTTACTGAGAACTGCATTTCTGCTGGTAGAAGGGGAATTTCTACCATTTGACATCAGTGTCAGCAGAGTCACAGCAAAGATGAGAAACTGGTCCCTGATTATTTGACTGCCAAATATCTGTGCCAAGAGGCAATTGCTAAGGGATTTTTTTTCCACTCCCTTCTGCATCAGCAGCTCCCAGGGCACTAATGCAAAATTGACTTAATGAAATGCAAAATCCATATGGGGAAATTCATCTTACTTGCTGCTTCAGATCTCAAGTCTGCACTGCCAGTGACACCTGTATAAACCTCAAAGTGGGTGTCACAAGCTTGTACTTGGCCTGTTGGGATGCGGAGCAGCAGAGAAAGGATTTAGCACAGAGCTGGATCCAACAAGCAGGAACATAAGCCTCAGTTTAGCTATGGAATAGATGAGGTGGGAAGTACTACAAGCAGCATGATGTGGTGTTATAACAAAACCACAGCTTGTATCACTGCATAAACATGCAGAAGGTCCTCAAGGAGCATCCTTTTTTACCCTTCTGGAGTTAAGCTTCAGCTCAAAACCAGCTCCCTCCCAGGATGCTCAGGTGGGAGAGCAGAAAATCCTCCGTAAGGCCTGGACATGGCCTCGGAGCCAGACTGATCAAGGAGGGCTCTTTGCATTAGAAAAGACACATGGTGGTAACAACCTGAGCATGGAGACAGCAGTCCTACACATGGTGGTAACAACCTGAGCATGGGGACAGCAGTCCTAACCCTGTCTCTGTTGCTGATATTGGTAAAATCATGACAACTCAGGGAGTATTATACCATGAGAGAGTGATTTTGGTGGCATAAGGGCCTGGATGGCAGCAGCCAGAGCTGTTTGTGTGCCTGACACCCACGAGCTGGGCTATGGGGCTGTGCTGAGGGTGCTGGATACCTTGCAGAGCGTCGGCCGGGCAGAACCGATACGAGGACTTCGAGCAGCATCAGCCAAGCCTTAAATCAGTGTTGTAATGACCAGCCAAACTACTGCTCTATGCACTGACTCACCCCTAACAGATGCAACTATGCAAGGTTTAATTAATCAGTATCTGTAAAAATCCTTGGATGAAAATCTTTCCAGAAGTATATCGTCCCAGGCTGACCCCATACTTGCTCTTCAGGGCAAGGACTGCGCTAACGTGAGTGGGTTTGTACTGTGCTTAGTGCACAGAGCCTCGGCTCTAACTTGGGATCAGGGTCCTGCTGCAAAGTAAATAGCGAAGAGTAATGATTACCAGGAAAAGAGTTCTTGAAAGACCCCATCTCTCACAGCAGATATGTTTGACAGCCAGTGACTAAATGTTCTGTCTTTCATAACCATAATGACTCACAGCCCTAGAAGGGAGAATGAGTGCAAGACAGTGAGTGCTATTGTTCAGAGCCCATCAAAATAAGCAAGGTCATTTTCAGCATTTAAAACAAAATGACAACCCATTGGAATAATTTGTGAAAAAAAAAAAAAAAGACCACAGGGAGGAAAAAAAAAAAAAAATGGAACGATGAGAAGGAACGATGAGTAAATTTTCAGAGATTAAAGTTCACAAGCAGATGCAAATCCAAATTTTATAACTACACAAGCAAGTCAGAGCATGAGTTTGACTTTGATACCATTTGCTCAGCTATAAATCACAATTAACCCTATGTGGATTTATAATGAACCCTATGTGGATTTATAAAGCGGTAAGTCTGGCATAAAACAAGAAAATGCAGCTTGGAGTTCTAAGTGCACCTGGGTGCCCTCTGCATTGCCTGGCATTGCCAGGATCAAAGACAATGTTCCTTACCACTGTGCAGCCTTACAGCCTACAGACACATCCTAAGTTAAGTAAATAATCTCTATACATGCAAGATGCCATAAACACAAGACATAACTAGCATCAGCTGTAACACTCCCTAGAGTAGGTTCTGAAGAGTCGGACTGTCAGGTTAAAATTTGAGGCAGCTGAACAATACAGTTTGGAATTTGTATTTTGCTGTAAATATTAAGAAAAAAGAAAAGTGTAATGACCTGTGTACGAGCTCCAGGTGAATATCAGATTTTCAGAAACAGATCGTTCACTGTGATAAAATGTGTGTACGGGCATGTATTTCCAATTTACCCTAATGGAGGATTCAGATTCTAGCCTTCACTGGACCACAATCAGCACAAGCCCATAACTTTAATCAGGTACATCAACTGAGCACTGTGCTAGCTACAGAATAAAGTGGATTGTGTTTTTTAGTGAGTTTCTGAAAGGGAAATCCATTTGGCTAAGTGGCCTAGTTGCTCTGAATTGCTGAGGATCTATCAGGAGGTGAAAGGGTAATTTATACATCTGAAAATCAGACCATTTTGATGGTAACTTTAGAGTCAAGGGCTTTTGTGGGACGATTTCTTGGATTCTGGTCTGATGGGCAAGATTTTTGAAGCCCAGTGGTAGACTCCATAAAAAAAACGGGAGTTTTACTTGTGGATGCTACATAAAAATCAGTCTCAGCTCGTTCATTCAGTGTTTCTGCACACTGTTTGGTTTCTGTCTTTCACGGAATAAGTTACACTAGAACAGATAAATGATCCATCTAGTCTGACTGACAATTCAACAGTGTTTGTGTCCTTCCTAAGAGACATGAGATACTCTCTCATGCCTAAGAAGGCATTCCATACTGCGTTTCAGCCAGAGCCCCCAGCAGATCCGTTTTCTAGATCACGAGAAAGCTATTCCTTCATGTTGGTGTCATGTGGCCTGATCCTGCTATCCTCACTCAGGCAAGATGTCACTGATGGATATTCCAAGGCATTTGGACTCATCAGAGAAAAGGGAATGCTTTGGAGCGAGGTGACAAATGCCAAGAGACAAACATCATTTATAATTTTCCATCATGATTCTCAAGAGAAAACACAGCCCAGCATGCTCCAAATTACTTTGTACTTCTGCCAGAGGCAGCTCCCACCAAGGCTCCAGCTGCTGGAGAAGCCTTGCTAGGTCTCTGGCTTACAGAGAGACAATCTGATACCCCAGCGACAAGGCCAGAATAAAATTGTGAAATCAAATTGTGACCAGCCTACCTGGTCACTGATTAAGCGTGATGCCTTTAGGGCTCCCCAGCACTGCATGTGGCACAATGAGCCCTATGCCTCACGCTTTAGAAGAGGAAATAACACCTACAAACTTCAAACAAGGAGAAGAATAAGGGGCAAGTTTGCCATCTGATTCCTGGTGGTAGGCATTACCTAGGCAAATATTTGTCAAAGATAGCTCGGTTCCTTTGAACAAAGAAGGGAAGCAGAGGGGCAGAGACTTGCCCAAGGTCAGCCACCAATCTGCAGCAGAGCCAGAGACCTTTGGGTCCCAGAGCAGCCCTCCCCTCTGGATAGTATCACATCTTCCCAGGAAACAGCAGCTTCACATCTTGCTTTGAATGTGTTATGTTTTTCTTCTTTTTGTTACTTGGTCCTGGCATTGAAATTCTGGATGTTATCCCAATTCCCTGAATCATGGCTCTAATTTCTTTTTCTCATAGTGAGCAGTGCTTTTGGGTGTAATTGCCTGGGACAGACAGTCCAAAACACTTTAGAATCACTAGCAATATCAGCCTTCGAAATGTTTAATCGGCAGCTCTTCCCTCTCATCACTTGAAAATGCCATGAAGGCAATGCAGCGCTCTTCTGTGGACAGCCTGACGGCCTTCGTTACCATGAATCTCTATCTACAAAAGACTGGCATAGAAACAATAATCTCATGAAGGACAGAAATTACATCTCCATAACTTACTGGAGTAGCTCACTAGCATTTCTAGGACTCAGTGCTGTACCCAGAGCATTATGAGTGGGCTACATTAATATCTGATTAATACCAATGACTAAAGTTTCCCACTCGCCACAAGAGTGAATAAAGCTGAGTAACGTTTGGATGAAGAGGAAAGCAAGCCATGCTGTTTCCATGGATAAGAGATGGTTACAGGTCTAACATGACTTGATCCAATGCTCAGTGAAGGCCGTGGGATTCTCCACTGCACTGAGCTTTGGGGGGGCACGCAGTCTGGAAGAACCAAAATGGGACTAGTCTGCTCACAACCCTGCTGGGGAAGTCTTACGTTGGGGTTTCCTGAGTGGAAATCCCTCAGTAAGCCCTGTTTATTGAAACGCTAAACCAGCTCCCATTCCGTGATACCTTCCAATCTACTTTTCACCTGCCGCCTGCAGACAATGTGCTAGGAGGCCCTCGGCTCCCGCGGCAGCCACCCACACTGCTGCCCACTCGCCGACACGGGAGCAGCGATCGGGGAGAGGAAGAGAGGGAAGGGGAGCTCCTTGCTGCAGAGAGAGAGCTCCTTCCACGAGCTGCTCTTTTACCATAAAGAGTAATTGCTGCTCAGATCAATCCTTCTTATTCCTAGATGTTCCTTACAGTCTTTTTTCCTTTCCGCTCTGACACGCAAAGTGTCAGCTGATAGCTGCCACCACGTTGCTCCTGAGCAATACATGAAATTAATAGATGCACTTCATATTTGCAGTGTTTCTGCTTTTTGTAGGGGCGCAAATTCAACATAAGGCCTTGTTTTTAAAATAATTTCTGCTGGGATTTTTGATTAACTTGGGGGAAATATTCCAAAATCCGAAAGGCGTGGGAAAGCCTGGTGGCAGCCTGCGCTCGAGGGTTGTGTGAGCTCAGAAAGCAGGGCAGGCGTGTTGCTGGGGGCCTGCTGCACTCCTGCGCATTCCCAGCAGCAGCCTGGAACGAACCATAAAGTCACCGCCGATAAGATATGTGGATGGTCCCAATACAGGCCCAGGAGTAAATAATGAGGCCATTATACGAAGCAATCAGGATCCGCTCAAACAAAATATGTTTTAATAAATCCTGATTTGCACCTCTGCCAGTGCAGGGAGTTCAGCTGTCATGATTTACGGCCAGAGCTGGGGAGCAGCTCTCCAAAACACGTAGCAGGAGGGGTTATATGACCTTTGGACACTGAAACAGGAGAATAATGTCTAGAACAAGGAAGGTGATTTTACCTCTTCCTATAGATTTGATGAGATCAATAATACAAGCATACACAAGTTAAATGCCAGTATTGTAAAAGGGCTTTTGAAAAATTGTAGAGGTGTCAGAAAATACAGGCTTGTGAGGTACCTGCAAGGAGAATTACAGCAATCTTGAGTTGCTCATTTTATCAGAAAGAAAACTGAGCGGCGGCTTTGAGCGAAGCGTGCGAGCGCCGGCCTGAGAAATGGAGGGTCTCAGCTGGCTGTTTTGTTTGGCAGGGGAAGACACCAAAAGCCAAAAAGCTCTGCTCAGGGAAACGAAACAGGAATCAAAACACATCAAGCACGCTGCAGGCAAAGCTTGGGGTTGGTAGGTGGTGTTTCTCAGCGAGGGAAGCCTGTGCTGGGGCCCGTTTCTCTGGCTTTCTCCCCGCTGGAAGGAGCCGCTGGCACCGCGGGATCCCGCTGCCAGGCCTGGCTGCTAACGAGGCTTCTTCCAAAGCCCTGCGCCGCCCTTCGGGATCCCTTCCAGCACCGCTCACATGAACCAACCTCTGCAGCACGTGCTGGGCAGGAGTCAGCACACAAGTTCACTAGGGAGGTCAGCGCGACCTCCATAGTGCGGACAGGAGGTTGGCGACTTTTTGCTGGAGAAAAACTAAATATCTGGAATGATTCTACATGTGCGTCCCGTGTCTCAGACCAGAGCTATAACCCGAGGGCAACAGCAGCATCTGAGGGAGGTTTTGTGCCAATAAAGCAAAGATTTTGCTTTGTGTATGCGCTCTTGTGTATAACTTTGTGCCATTAACCTGGGAGATATCCAGCCTCTCAAACAAGAATTATTTCCAGTGTTTGCTATGCAGTTTGCGTTGATGAAAAATCCAGCACAGGCCAGTAAAATATCTGAAAGAGCTAAATTGAGGCTGATTCCTTCTGCCCACACGACCGTGCAGAGTAACCCCTACGCACCCAAAGTGGATGGCAGCAGGCCGTGTATGTTTTGCGAGGGCTTAGGAGGAGAGCACTCAAGGACCTATCTAAAGAAATCCCTTCGAAGAATTATCTAATGAAATATCACTCAAGCAAGAGCAGAGTCAGCCCCTGCATCCTGTCCCCCCTCAGGCACCCTGTGGCCGCAGCAACCCGTGCAGATCCGCGAGGCTGGCGGAGAGAAGGCTTCACACGCTCACCTGAGACGGGATCAGCGTCGCTGCCCAGCAAGCAGCGACAGGCAGCTGAGTTCAGGCCCGTGCAGGGAATGCCTGACAGGATGCACCGTCTTGTCCTGCTTCCAACAAGAAGATAATGGTTTCTTTTATATATTACCATAGCCATGCGTGTTAGGTGGAGAATATATATCATACCTCAGAACCAATGCGACTAATTTGGATGAGAAAGTTTCGCAGGCAGTCTGCACCCCTCAGATATCACTGTATCTCCTACCAGGGGGAACCTCTTCACCCCTGGCCCAGCTCTGTCCTGGGAGTTTGGCCTTCTCTGGTTAAATAGGCAGCTAAAGTCACAGACATGTCCTTCAGAAATCCTGCCTCCAACACATGTTGATCCTTCTGCCGGCTGCCCTTTTCCCAAGGGGTAAGTGGCCTTATTTGTCTTTGTACGTGGCTCACTTTTCCAACACTTCCAAACCTTCACTAGCATGTGGTGAACACAATCTCTGTGCCTTTCCTATGCTATGTTATTGCTCTGTGCCTATGCAGAACAAGTCCTGTCCTGGACGCAGAGGCGCAAGCTTAGTCCTTGTTCTTGGTTAACGCTGCTGGCACCACAGCCAATTGCACCAAGGAACAAGCGCTGGACAGCGCAAAGTGCCTGGACAGGACACTAAGCACTTCTCTCTTCACGTGCCAGCCCATCTTCACCTCATTAGATCTCCAGACTTCTAAGCCTGGCATAGCCCTTTTACCTATTATGCATTTAGCATAAACCAATTACTAGCTGAGTGGGTTTAGAAATAACCTTTTCCATGTGGAGTTCTTGCATCTTCCTGCGAAGGAGCTTGGGTTGCTCCTTTGCTGTTTTTCCCTCAACTGTGCCACAGTCACAAAGTGTGAGAGTCTAAACATCCATTAGGACAGGAGGGACTGTCCAGAACCAGAACGAGTGATGCTGATGCCCTCAAGCTCTTTCTCACTTTAGCAGTAGCTAGTGTTGCATTTAGCAAACTGCCATATCAGCCACTGCTCCTCTTGGCTACTGATAATTCCATTTCTATCCTGTGCAAGGAACAAAGTGGGAACGGAGGACCCAAGGGCACTGTGATCGTCTGAGCTTGTAGGTAGACACTCAGACATTCTCAAAAAGAAGATCAAAATATGGATTCCCCAAAGACCTTGTGTTTATTTGCCTCCCACCAGTGCTGGACCAGTCTGCATTCATCCCACATGATGGGAGAATGCACCGACCTCAAACCATATTCCAAACATTCCACCAATAAAATAGTCTCAAAAGCAGTAGTAGCGCTTAAGCATTAAATACCAGATTCACTGTGATGATTTAACTTAATACCAGGCACATAATGGGATTATTAATTGCAGTCTGCAAAAACATTGGCAGTGTGTTCTAGCAGCTTCAGTAGATGCTCTCAGGTTGCCACACTGATGTTCTTCTTGGGTAGCGCAGAGATAAACCATGTTTGTGGGAGTTGTTATTCCTATTTTACTTCACACACTGGTGATACAGCCAAGTGGGACTGCATAGCGCCGCAGGCAGTCCTAATTTCTTGAGCCAAACCTGAACTCTATAAAATCACACTTGGACTGGCAGTGTTTATATAGGACAGCATGTGGTCCTTCCACTCTGGTATGTGAGGTAGGCATCAAGACTTCTCAGCTCTGTAGAGAGGAAATAGGAAATACTTTAAATGTATGGATCTTTACTTTCATTTCCTATATTTCTGGAGTATTACATGTAGCCACAAACCTTTGCATTTGTTACAGGCTTGCTACTTCTGTAAGAGAGACCCAGGCTTTCTATGTTCTCCAAAAGATCTTGAAGCTCTTTGGCTTTCTAATGGGTTCTTCCCGCAGGCGATATTTCAGAACGTATCTGTGACACGGCTTCAGATGGTTTCAGAACTGCCTCCTGCCTTTCACCCATGCCTCTCAGCCCACAATTGTAATGCTAGAGTAAATATCCTGAAGTCAGCACGATTAATTACTTTTGGTGGAATTGGGATCAATATCTGTCCTTCATATGCACTTTCCACTCTCTGCTGAAGAATTCTTTATGGACTGCCAGGATCTCTTCGCTGGTGGGCTGGCTTTAAAATGTTCCTCCTCTTGGTAGTAAACTGCCTGTTCCAGTGTTTCCTCTGGTAATGTCTAGATTTTGTAGGCAACCTTCATAGGTGGTCTAATTTAGGCCAGATGCGCACACTTGTTAACGTGTCCATGATGATATATAAAAGCTCCACATTTAGAAATGCCTAATAGGGCATTTCAGTAGTAAAATTAAAAAGCAAGAAAAAGAAAACCTCTGTTATATGTATTGCTTGTGACACTAGTAGAAGACCAACTCGGAAAAGGCAGCTTTTGGTGACTGCTGAAACGTCCAGCGTTAGGTCTTAGGGTGCCACCACAAGCTAGCCAGACGTCGCTCTGCGAGTGAAGAGTCTCAGACGCTGGTGCCACTTCAGGCCAGCAGAAGCTCATGGAAGCTCTAAGTTGAGAGCCAGATTCAGCAAAGTTGTCCTATTCAGCAGGATCCCATCCCAGGAAACCTAGAGAAACAGACTGATGAATTAAAGTTTCAATTCTGTCCATCCATTTGAAGCATTCCAGTTGTAATCTTAAAATCCCTTTTCAAAGAAGCCATTGCTGACCGCAAGAAATTACTGACTACAGTTGTTGCAAACACAGTCTTGGGGAGGTTGCATTCTTTTGAATTAGCAGACCAAATCTTGACTCATATTCAGTATAGAGAAAAATTTTGAATACTAGCTAGTAAGCTCAATTTTGCATAACTTTCAAGCTTAGCTGTTTGTAGAGACTGTTCCAGACCAGGTGACAGTAGTTAAGAAACTGAATAAACTGTAAATACCAGATCTCGCTGTAAATGCATAATATTTCAATGACTTCCTTGCTGTAATCCCAATCTGACTAGGATTAAGGATTCTATAAGGTTTGAATGGTCATGGATTGCCCCAAATAAAATGGAAAATATTTAAAACAACTGCAAATGCATGTGTGCTTTTCCATAATGTCCCCATCATGCTTCTTTTGTCCTACTTGAAGGGCATAGCAACACAGGATAGTCACTATATCCTTTCACATTAATTTTTGACATGTATTTTTCCACACGGAGATATTTTCCATCCCTATGGGAAATGGTTCCCTGTGTTTTCCTATGGACCAGTCCTGGACAGCAGAGCAATGCCAGTTGGGGCACAGCTTCTCCTTCTTTCCTTATCCTCCTGATCCCTAGAGGTGACAGGGGTGAGCAAAACAGGCACTCATGAAATGCTTAAAATTCATTTAGGGACAACTACTTCCCAAGCCATGGCCTTGCAAGCCCCCAGCACATATTCATAGGAGGGAAAGGCTGTCATGTCATGATAACAGAATAGAGACTTTCCTGAAAACTATCTTAAAGTCCTGGGAAGGTTGAGCTGCCCTTTATGAGATAATGGTTATGCTGAATATATTTAAAAGAATATGGGGTCTCAGCCCATTTTACCATTTTAATAATTTCCACTTAAAATGTATACAGATTGCAAAACAAAATCTAGGTAAGAATGTGCACAGTTTGAAATATGTGAAAATCTTGAAAACTTTGCCAATTACTTCTTCCTTTTTAAAGCAAGGAAATAAATCAACAAGCTCAAACTCACCCTCTCTTATCTCTCAAATAGTGTAGTTTCAACCTGTATCTGTCATAAAGCAAACAACTGGCTCACAAGTAAGATTTTTTTTTCCCCCCTCACCACTGCTTTATCAACCCTTCTGGGGAGCTAGAAATAAAACCATAATAAAACCATGAACTTCAGCTCAGGTTTCTCTGTTAACCAGAACAAAAATGTGTAACATCACCTGCTGCCTACTGGACAGGCAGCTCCTGAGCAAGCCTCCATGAGCTGCTCACCATATTCTTCTCTCTTTTAGAAGTGGTCTTCTGCTGCTTAGATTGGTGTAGCACTAAGCTAATTTAACCCAGATGGGGATCCCTCTTTTCTCTTTTTTCCTTTTCCTTCACCACAAGTTTTAACCAAACCCAGATTCTTAGAGCTTCTGGCACCACTCCTGTAATTCTGCAGGATTTACAGTAACCAGAAGCTGCAGTAAACAGAGACTGAAGATAGCGATGTTCACTGCTGATCCACCAAGGACCTGTAATATAACAGGAGCCTTAAAATAAAAGTGTGTGAGCTGAAGCAGATGACTGCAACGGCACTGCATCATGTTCAGACCATGATTTATAAAATACCTGGTTGTCCAGTTGGCATGCAGGACCAAAAATACTCAAAAATACAATTTCAGGGTTTCAAAACTAAGGATTTTCTACCTTACACTTTTTGATTCCCTACATGTTACAGCCAATTGCATAACTAAGTCACGTACATCTTTTAATAATCTTCCCTGTCTCTTTCCTTCCCCTGTTAGTAATTTACTCTTCACAGGGTAAATGCTGCTTTTTCTACCACAGTTCTTGGTCTTTTCAAGCTTGATGTCACTCCTTCAGCTTCAGTGGTTTTGCTCGCTGTGTGCTGAGATGATGCGGAGAGGTAGCAAAATAATGTAGTTACTCTGTACTGCTCCTATCCCTCTGCTTCCATAGTCCTTCATCTTATCCATACTGCACTTCCAGAGTACTGTTATGCCTTGTGTTTCATTAAAGACTGAGCACATGTCTGAAGTCCAACCTTTTTTGTGGCCACACTTTCCCCATGTTTTAGCACGGAGCTCTAGACTTAAACAGGACTCTGCTCTGACGCAGACTTAGTAACGATAACACTCTGTGCAGCGCTCTGCCTTTCCGAGGCCTGTTTAAGCAATAATTAAGTGAGGTGGTGTCACCCCAGCCCCTGGGATCGCGGCCACTGGTCAAGCGAGCAGGGTAGTCGGCCCCAGCAAAGCCCTGTAGAGATGCAGCTCTGCTGCGATGCTGCCCAAAGTGACCAGCGCGTCGCTGCACGACATCGTGCTGGGGCTGGTGCTCCCCAGCAGGGACCAGCACCAAGCACATTGACCACCACTGCTCTCAACACAAGGCATGGGGGCAAGGGGAGGAGGGGACACCAGAGGACAGAGGTTTCCGTCTTGAATCTGGCCATTAGTGCTCTAAAAAGGGCTATTAAGCCTATTAGCAGCCAAATCCCTGAAGGAAAATGTGACTGTTCGCTTGGAACTGTGTCTTGTATGTGTCCATCTTCCAGAAGAAAAAGGAAGACCATCCTCACTGGAATGAAAAAGAAAAGCCACCAGACTGGGAGGGGAAGTGTTTATGGTTTTTCTTTCCCTCTGTCAGGGGACTAGTATATTGTGTCAGGGAATAACTTGCCGTCTTCTACTTGTTAAAATTTACAACAACAAAGAGAACTGATTGTACACAGAGTCTGCGTGTGTGATGGAAAACGAAGACTAAGACAACCATGGAGGGATCAGCTCCTGAACGTGGGTTCTCAGTAAAATGTTGTTGCCAAAAACAAATGATGCCAAAGTGAAGGAATGAACATGGGAATGCTGAATTGGAGTCAAGAGGTTATAGGAGCTCAGTGTTGGTCACTGGTGTGACTGTTCAGCTTTGGTGTCCACATTTTAAGAGGAAGGTCAGTAAACTGGATAGAACTTAGAGAAGAGCTCTGGGAACAACTAAAGGACTAGAAGAGACTTAAAGAGTTCGGTCAATTTAACTTATAGAAAAAGACATTAATGACTTGATGACACTTTGTAAGTTCCTCCCTCACAGGAATCAAAACAACAAAAGATTCATCCGTCTCATGGACAGGCCTATAATAGGATCCAATGTCTAGCAGCTGATATTTGGCAAATTCAGAGTAAAAATAGGAGAGAAAGAAGATGATTTTTAATAGTGATTGGATTAATCATGGGAACAGCTCACTAATTGTTATGGGGAATTCTTTATCAGAGGAAATTTTAAAATCAGGACTCATGTTTTTCTTACAGGTATGTTGTAATTCTGGCTAATTCCTGGAGTCATGGTTTTACAGATTGCGGCTTCAGGGAGTGACGAGAAGTTGTAAAACAGCCTGTGTTGTGCAGATCAGATTAGAGATGCTCAGTAGCTGTTTCTAAGCTCTATAGTCTCTTATTTGATAAACCCAGCAGATGACTCTCCTCCCATTATGTGAGCACGGCGGTTTGTAGGTGTATCCTGAATCTGTTGCTAACTCATTCGGGAAGACTTTGCTCATCAATAATGACTACCTTCCTTCTCAAAGCACTTAAAACACATAGAGAGTTAGAAATACAGTGGGTCTCGTGAACTATGTTGGTTTTTTTTTAGGGTGAAGAACTATTTTTAAAGTGGGATATATTTTATCTTTCACCATCTTAAAATTAGAAGTGGAGTTCAGTCACAGATTTCAGATACCTTTATGCAGCTGCCTACAATATATGGTCTACACGTGATCTGGGTGTCTAAGTTCCCTCTGTGGCCCATTGAGACCTGAGTCTTGATTCACATGGGCAAGTAGCACAATTTGAGATGCCCCGGGGTATCCTGCCTATTCTCTAGCTGCTCCAAAAGATCTCTCATCCATCTCTTGTCTGTCAGCCCTGCTTGGACACCTTGAAACTGTCAGTCATGTGAAATATCACTACATCTCATTTGTAGACAACCAAATCCTACCCCAGTCTATAGAACCCAGAAGTGGTTCAGTTTATTTCTAAAGTAAGTATCTACATGTTCCCAGTTGAATCTCTCTACAGGCTCCATTGATTGTATTGATTAGTTATCCACTGATTATAGCAGATTTAGACCCAAAGTGACATGCAGTCAACATCTACAAGTACGTGCCTTAATCCAAGACCGCATCCCACCCCTGGGTTTTGGTTTGGTTGCCTACCATAGTGCTTGGTGCCATATGGTACGTGTTTGCCTGTCCTGCCTGCTTCCAGTCACCCCTTATTAGGGCACTCATATCCACCAGCCTCATGCAGGTGCTTCACGTGCTCTGGAGAGCCTCAAATGGCACAAGATGCTATATTTTCTAGGCAATCACATCTTAGCTTAGTATTCAATCCAAGACTGTTGTGTAGATTCCTTGGATAGCTCGTGAAGACTGAAAGCTCCATTCGGAGGTGATAAGTCACATCTGTTTTAGACAGCTCTCTTAGGATCATTCATCTTATACTACACCAGCCTTGCTGTGGCTGACATGTGGTGTTGGTTTAATCTAATCTTAAACATAATATGCAAAACTTTCTTTACAACTATATTTTGCTCATTTCCTACCCATGTTTTCTTGTCAAAAACCTACCTTAGGTAGAGAGAACAATTTCCTGTAGTCCAGTAATCAGCCAAGTAGTCAAATATGAGCTGACATTTTTAACTTTTTTCTTTCCTACCTTCAGCAGGAAGGCAATAAATTGCTAAATGCTTGCAAACAGCTCCAGGCATGTTATAAAGGAGGAATGAAAAAGGGAAACTATTCAACAAAAGACAAGCAGTTGCAGAAATACCCATTTCTGTGGTTAAGTTGAAGCCTGCACTCAAAAGCAAGATGGTACAAGAAATAATCCTTTAACAAAACAAAATGGGAAAAGAAATGCTTGGGTGCAATTCTCCCTGCAAAGATGCTCTGAAGGGCTGACAAAAGCCTCCATGCTTAGCATGCTCAGTGCTCTATACTGTTGCACTCCTTTTAGTCTATGTACTAGATCCCAGCTGGCATCACTGGAAATGGTGCCACGAGTCCAGGATGACTTCATTGGCACGCACGGTTTGCATGCAGGCCTTTGCATTAGTGCAAAGAGACCACTGAGTGCTCCAGCTGCAGTCTAGCAGCATTCAGCATGGGCCTGGCACAGGTGGAAGGCAGGACATTCACAATGAACCCCTACTGAGGCCCTGAGCTTTTTCTAAGGGCACATCTACACCAGCGAGTGGGCACAGAGCCAAACTGCAAGCACTGGGAAATGCATCTGAACTGACCTGAGCTCGTCCTGGCCTAGGTGACAAGCTACACTAGGCCAGCTAGTCCACAGCTGGACCCACATGGTTAACTCGGTGGACTCACCACTGAAATCTTTGCTAGCTCATTGCGCAGTGCAGACATGAGTAGACAGGAATAACAGAGAGAGCAGTTCTCTGGCCCTCAGCCAGGAGTTATATCATTCAATTCTTTTTAATGGGAAATGTATGTCTGCTCTGTATTTGCTTGCTGATGTCCAAGCTTTTCAAACTCTTCATTTGCAAGTTCTATCTTCAACTCTAAAGATTAGATGTTTCTTAAAAGGCAATCCTTGATAATAATTGCAAAATCATTTGTTTCCAGAAGCTGAAGCTTTAAAACTGCTGATATTACAAGACTAACCAGTAAAATGCTGAGTCCTGCCTGCTGGGCACGCACTGATGTTGATATGGACAAGAGCTAGAGAAGTGGGCCCACAGTCCTAAACTGGACATAGGCTCATGTGCAAACTGCAGATCTGCTGCACTCTTTTACCTCTCGAAGAAGTGAGTATGATTCTACATCATAAATTTCTAAAAAGCTTAAACTTGCATGCTAACACTCTTCCATTGTGAATGGCAACATTTGCAATAGCTATTTTCTGCGCTATTTTGTGCTTGCCAGAATTCTGTGCATCAGCAGCATACATACATATATATGACAGAGACAGGCAGAGAGAAATGAAATTTCCCCCATCCTGTTGACTGAAGCTAGTTTTTCCTTATTAGCAAAATAAGACCTTGATAAACTACAAAATCCAGTGATCAGGACTCTGATAATCATCAGGTTGAAAGCGGCACACAAAGCTAAAAATACAGAAAGGGAAAATTAAAAAAAACAGTGATCTCAGCAAG
The DNA here is from genome assembly GCA_013398735.1 of Nothocercus julius. Lineage (NCBI taxonomy): Eukaryota > Metazoa > Chordata > Aves > Tinamiformes > Tinamidae > Nothocercus > Nothocercus julius. Next base: position 613,670 of record VZSV01000042.1, read on the forward strand.
GCAACTGCCAGTAGGTGAACTAATGAAGCAGACACAATATTAACATCAATTCTGCAGTCCCATCTGAGTGCTGGTGGAAATAGCAATGGCTATTACCACACTGACATCATCCAGTCCTAGCAAGAACACATCTAAAAAAACAACTCAAAGGTCTGC
>VZSV01000042.1:613946-632341 GCA_013398735.1 Nothocercus julius
ACTATGAAAATTAAAAGTGGGTGATTGTGCAAACTTAGCTCTTAGGAGGCATAGAAACACATGCTCAGACTCCTCTTGGAGGGCACTCTCGTCTGGCAGTATAAGGCACAGCAGGAGGGTTTTATTGGCACAAGTATTTGATAGTAAGTACCATAAATGGCAAAAAAAGTTTGGAATCCAAAGTCTCTTGAGCCTGGAAAAACCGTTGGTTAAGACGTAAGCTCAGTTAGGCAAGGTATCCAAAAAGGAGCCAATAATATTCTCTGGCTCCCAGATCTGATATACATTTCACGCATGTTATATCAACAAGGGAACATCTCTTCAGTTAATAATCACTTAGGGAGGGCAGTTTTAATAGTGGACATTTCTCATACTCCCTTTTGTGTTAAGGTAAGTCTTTGGTTGTGTAAGTCTAACTGCACAAGACGAAAAAGGAAAAAAAATCCCCATGCAACTAATGAATTCTCAACAGATCTTAAAATCATATAAAATAGTTTTCAGGAGCTAAGAACACTGTTTCAAACCCTGCTATGCCTTAGTTTGTCAGTCAAAGAGGATGCTGTTGTCTCAGAGGAAAGCTGTGATTTGCTCTTTTCTTGTCTCATAAACTCCCCTTTTTCAATCCTGCATGTTCAGAATAATTGGATCTCAAATGTGTTTTTTGGTCCAGGACTGAATATTGTCTGTCCTGCTCATTATTAGGGGTAGGAAAGGAATTTCCCCACAGGGGTAAGGAGGGAAGCAGTTCTGCATCAGGTTGATTTCACTTCAAGGAACGGTGGCCACTGGCAGCTGCTGAGAGGTTTTGGAGCAACTGAAGCACCTTAAGAGATGGATTAGCGTGGCTGCGTGCAGCAGAGGTGGTCAAAGGTATACGAGCAATTTATCAGGATCACTGCTGTGGATTTGGTGTGTCTGTCTGTATTTATGTGTGCATATAACATAATACATTCGCGTTGTTGGTTAAAAGGATCATTGCCATCTAGCCAAATATTTCATAATTTTTTATGGTCTGCTTAGCCTTGGATCGGCTGATACATTGAAACGCACCAGTAAGTGCTGTATAATAGATTGCAGACCTCTGTGAAAAACCACTATCAGTGCTTCAGCAGCACATTGTACATGCATCAGAGAAGTGCACTGTCAGCAGGACAGAGGCTGGGCGCCTATCCATATTTTCCTTATTTTAGAAGGGCTGTTGACCTTCCAGAGGCCTGGATCAAAATGGGATGACTAAAACTTCGCTAGGAATTACAGTTCTTGGTGCAACTTCTGTCATTGCACATAAAAGGGACTGTATGTCCATATGCGGATGTAGAAACAGAGTTTGGGTATTTCTTGGGCTCTTAGCTCAGTCACACACTACCACACTGCTAAGAATAAACAGTACCTTGCATAACAGAGCTTCCAGAAAAAGATCTGGAAAGCTACAAAACAAACAAGTTAAAAAAAAAACAAACCCAAAACTTAAAGCATAGAACTCAGCCCACATATCCAGATTGCTTTTCTAGTTTGGTTCTTGCTCTCTGTCTCCTGCAGCCCTGTTGCATGAAGGTATGGACAGAATGTGCCTGCTGCTCTGTTTTTAGGTGTTTACAGAGGGAAGCACTTTACACAAGATATAAAAAATAATGGATGCAGGGGAGGAAGCAACAGAAAGAAGCAGAACAACAAAGAGGCTGCAGGGTTGCAAAATGAACATAGAGGGACTCTAGAGACCAGAGGTTGGGATCTTCCTCCCATGGCCTGGAGTTGGCTGTTCCATAGCTATCAAAAGAGTATCGTCAGCATTACCGAGTAATATTGCATGCCATGGGGAAAGGAAAAGGGACATGAAACATTCCTTTTGGGTCTTGCCTGGAGTCTCTTGGAATCAGTGGAAATTTTTTTACAGACTTTTTTTCACTGACCTTTGAATCGGGACTTTCCTCTGCTGAGGAAAGTCAGCCCTGTCAAGGTTGGAGCAAAGGCTGCAGGACTAATAATTAAATTCAGTACATTACAGTACTCTGCTAGTCTACTAGGACTGCTGAGCTTCTCTAAGTGAGCTCTGAGCTTCTCAAAAACATATACACATCTGAATGATTAATTCAGACTAGTTTAAAGGAGAAATTCTAGGTAAGGCACTCTGGAAAGCTCTTTTCTTTTTTAACTTGACTCCAACAACCGTAACTATGATTATGCACTGAAGCACATGAGCAGAAGTGCATCTTCCGATCAGGTGGTGGACAGCTTTAATGGGACTAGACCAAATAACATGGAAGATGTTACATGGACTGTACTTAGATAAATACAAATTCTGATTTCATCCAGTGCCCTAGCAGGTTAAACATCTAAGAAAAGGATTCTTGAACTGACATTACACCAAAGCATTTCACAGAATCACAGAATAGTTGAGGTTGGAAGGCACTTCTAGAGACCATCTAGTCCAACCCCCCTGCTCCAGCAGGGACACCCAGAGCACGGGGCACAGGGGGGCAGCCAGGCGCCTTTGGAAGATCTCCAGACAAGGAGACTCCACAGCCTCTCTGGGCAGCCTCTTCCAGGGCTCTGGCACCCTCACAGCAAAGAAGTTCTTCCTCACATGGAGATGGAACTGCCTGGGTTTCAACTTGCACCCATTACCCCTTGTCCTGTCACTGGCCATCACTGAGAAGAGTTTGGCCCCATCCTCCCTACATTTGAGATGCTTGGAGTGGGATACATCTCCTTAGCACGAGTTGTGCAGAACAAACACCAGTTTACATCAGTTACCCCTCTAGACACCACTAACCTCCATACAGATTAGCCTCTCTTAAGGGCAATACATGTGACCTACTTTGAGGAGGTGTGAGTTGTACCCTCAAACCTTCTGTTTCAGACCATTGATGTGAGGGGGGTCATGTCACTTGCCCATATGCAGATGTCACCTTTACAGATGTCTTTCCTGTCCTTGTTCCCAGGACACAACTAATTAGCTGATTTGTCAACCACCACCCAACGATCAAAGTATATCTTTCAAATCAACAATGTTTTAAATGGAAAAAAACCAACTGTTTAATTTCAAACATACATTAAAAAAAAATGTCCTTCAATGCGTCTAAGAAAATGTAAAAGATCACAATCAACGCTTTCTCCCAACCTGCATATACCGCTGCCTTCTCCCATCCGGCCATGGATGTCTCCCAGACTTCTGCTGTTGCCTCTCACTGCTCCCAGCTTCCCAGCCCTGGGCAGCACCTGCTGCCTCCCTCCTTGCCTCAGGAATGGGCCACCAGGCCCCAGGAAGGGCTACTGGACACACTGGGCTGCTCGCCTGACTCACTGGGTCCGTGACTGCTCTTTGTGACGGGACTAGACCTTGAGACCCAGCCCTCACATGGAGCCCAAACAGGATGCTGAAGAACAACAACAACAACAAAGGATATTTTAATGTGAAAACTGCAAAGAAGAGCTCTTCATTTGGGGTGAAGTCTTGGATCTGTTGTAATCAAGAGGTATTTTGCCATTGTCTTCTGTGGGGCAGGGCTATGCATGTCAGACTGGATCTGTTTTAGCTCTATTTTCTTGGAATTTTGCTTTTCAGTCAAGCCTAGATTCTGGGCATAAAATTTTGACAGGTAGATCTGAAGAGAAGACTGGAGTATGAACAAGGGGGCTCTGCTTCAGGGGACTGTACCTGCAGCAATCCAGGGTGGCAAGAGTTAAAGCGGCGCAAGGAGTCCCTTGATCTTGTAGAGCTGCTGTTTTACCTCTGACAGGGAGATGGCCGCTTGCTCTTTTCTTAGCCAACGGCTCCCAAGGGTAGGTAGCCTTTCCTTTCGGAGCACACATCTTCCTCCCCCACACGCCCCCTAACCCTGGTCAAACTGGAAGAACTGGATACCTTCCCAAGATACACCCCGGCTTTTAAAGCACTGAACTGCTGACATGGTCTAAACCACGGCTCAGCTCAGCCCCACCGAGTACAACGAGTACAACGACACAAACTCTCATTGACTCCTGACTGTGGACATTAGGAGCGTTTTGTCCGAACGGCCTGTCAAACCTTAAGGGCACAATATGTGCTGCTGAGTGTAGCTGGAGAGACTGGGGCGGAAGTTGCTCTTTAGAGGAAGAGTCCGCAGCAGGATTCATTGCAGAATTTCCTCCATTCCCTGACAAATGGGTTTGTGCGGTCACTGCTGGAAAATAATCTGGTCTATCATGTTCATTTTCTGTATTTCACAATTTCCACCAGGATCATAAGTGTTTTAGGACATGTTCTCATAAGAAGACAGGGTCTGGGAATTATTGTAGCAGCATAACTAGAAGAAGGAAGAGCAGGAAAGATTTCTTGGCTGAAAGGGTGACTCGGGAGAGTGCTCAGTAGGTCATGGAGATAGAAAGATGGACAGATCCTTCTATCTTTAGAGTCTGAGGAAGCAAAAGGAGAGCTGAAGGGCAGCAAGATACAGGCATTGCTTCTAATACGGGATTGGTGTCCCCTGACTGGGGGAATTTGGTTGGTCTCAGTGGACACAGGAATCAACAAATTCAGATTTAATCAGGGTGCTTGGGGAGCAAAGAAGAGCTGCTCCTCAGCACCAGCCTCATTCCAGATGGGAGTAGCTGAGGCAGAGCAGATCCCCATGGGTGCCAAAAGGTGAAGTGTATGAGGGCCTGGTCAGTGAAAGCCAGACCAGGGACTCCATAAAGGATATGCACTTGTAAAAGAGAACAGGAAAGCAGAACGGCCTTGGAAGTAGGCTCACATTTCCATCCCTGTTTCCTCCCTGCCTGAGCTTCATCAGCAATATTTCTGTGCAGACACACTTCTTAGGCACTAGTGAGAACCCTGCTTTGCCCTCATTCTTGGACAGTCTTGTCTCCTGTACTCCCCAGGACAGGACTGCAGCACCAAGATTTATGAGGCCCAGCGCAGGATTTGGCCTCTGGATAGTCAAATATAAAAGAGCAATATTTGATCACACAGCTTTAGTATTAACTTACTCAACTCAAGTGAAAAGAAATTGGGTCATCTCTTGAAGAGAATAGGATCTATGCGTAAATAATAGCTCTGAAAATTCAATTTATTTTTTTTCAGCTGTCGCTGTATTTGATCTGTGATAGTTGAGAGCCCGCACTGACCTTTAAAATGAACAGGTTGCAAGTTTAAAACAAACAAGTGGATGAATTTTTTCACCCAACACATAATTAAATTGTGGAACACAGTGGCATGGGATGCTGAAGAGGCCAGAAACTCAGACAAGCTCACAGAGGACAGATCCATGACTGCATGTAATGGTCTGGATGTAAGTCCCTGGTTAGGAAGATCTCAGACTGCCAACTGTGATGAGATTTCTGTCTTTCCTTAACCTCCTGCTACAGACCAGCCTGAGCCAGGACTGAGCTGGGTGGACTTTTGCTCAGGCTGCAAAAGCTGCACATTCTTGTGCAGCCTCTCTCTACTGAACATAAAGCTGCTTTTTTTCCGGTGTACCTCACGCTGTAGAATCACACTTTAAGGTCAGGTGTTGTTTGCTTGTTCTGGAGGGGTATTTGTTTGCTTGGGTTTTGGCTGGTTTTGTTTTGAAGAACAATGCGGTTAAACCAAAAAAGCAGCAGGCTGGACTCTTGCATTATTCATCTGAGTTAGGCAATTCCAAACAAAAGGCAGGTTGGCATTAGTGGGAGTTTCATGTGTTACTTGTTCCTCAAGGAGATCTGCTGCAACAGCGGTAATTGGTGGCCTCATCACTAGGAGTCAAATTCTCTGTCTGTATCTGCCTTTCCCAGGGTATGACAACGTGGAGGTCACTCTCAGCCGTGGTAGCAAACGCCCAGGATGCGCCACATCCATCCCCATAGGGTTTGCAGGATAAAGGAGCAGGAAAACAGCTAACCCACACATGGCCTCAAAGACTGGACAGACTGCAAGGAAACAGAGAAGATGGATGAGTGATACTTGAATAGGAAAGTGGGTACATTAGGCTGGACTCCCTCTTCACACACGGAGGTGCATAGCAAGACTTGCAGGGACATATGGTGACAAGAGACAGCCCCACAGCATGGAAATGGAGCCAGTAGGGTTGTGCTCAGCCACTCCTGCTGGCAGGGTGATGTGCTAGGGCTGACTCATCACGAGGTTCCTTTGGTGGATCCCCATTGCTGTCGGGGCAGCAGCATCAGCATAAAACACAGCAGTGAAGAGCCGCGGGAGCTGTGTTTTCATTAGAGCCGGCCTCTCTGCCATGGTCTTTGCTATGAAGAACAAATAAAATTACAACATGAACTGAACTTTCAAACTCAGGAGGTTCAAGTGGGTCCAAAATTAGGACCTTCTTAATTAAAAATGAAAGACTATTTACAGCATTAAGCTACCCTTTGATACAGTTAAAATTGCAAGAAGGAAACACGTTAGAATCTCAGCTTGGGTTTAGAAATGTAGTTGTTTCACCTCAGTGAAACACAAGTTGCTTACAAAGTTAATGTTTACAGTAGCAATAAAGAGCTCTCACACAGAACAAGAAAACCCCTTTTACCTGTGGGAAGAATTGGTAACAGGATGCCTGAGTTAAAATCCTTAGTTCAGCAGGGCATACTGAAATGAGTTATTCTGTGCTGCTTTCTGTTGATTTAAAATGAGATGACACAGAGACAGATTAGCTAAAACCACAGACATTATAAATTGCAATTTGACCTCAAAAGCTGAAATGCTTTGATCTGTGACTCAGTTGGGGCCAAACTGAAAAGTATTTGAAGGGGGCAAAACATGTATAAAAGAGAAAAAAATCAGACATAAACATTTTCTGTAATTGTAGTAACCAACCTGAATAGGTCCTCAGCATTAATTTCATCCTAGTTTAACCATATCTACCAGTGAAGGTGCATTTCAGCAAATATGTATAGAGCTTCTTCTACAACAAAACACGATGGCCTCTAATATGTTCATTAATCACAATTCCAGAAGGCATTTGCTCTTTGCCTGGCCAATTTTTGGCCCACATTTGTTCTAGCCTTTCTGTGAGGAGCACGGTAAAGATTTTGGAGCTGAGACATAAGCAATTGGTTTGATTTATGTTTTTTCAAATAGAATCAGAAAAAAAAAAAAAAGAAAAAAAAAAGGATTTGGCAGATTTTAAAGTCAGTAGGGGTTAAGAATATGCTTAAAGTCAAGTACATGAATCAGTGTTTGCTGAAGCAGGAACAAAATGATCCTGCTCCTTAAAAAAGAAAGATTCTCCACTTGCTTCTCCTCTTTGCCTTCTCCCTCCTTTGGAAGCATTTCTTTTGGAAGCCTTTCCCACTTCACCCAGTGGACTGTGATGCAAAAACAAGGTTGGTTCCTTTTCTCAGCAATGTGCACCTTTCTCATTGTTCCTTAAGCAATTTAGCCATCTCCTGCAGCCTCTTGCAACATTCATCCTTTAAAATAACTTTTTTTCCACCTTGCAAGTGCTACTCCTTTGTAATCCTGAATGCCTTGGCAAGTGTTTCACAATTCTTACTTTCACCAGTAAGTAGGATGGGGTGAGTCACAGGGATCCTGCTGGGGACCAAGCGTGACCATCCCCAACGCTGGGCTGCTGGCAGCCTGGTGGCAATGGGAAACCCACTTGGGCAGCAGTCTCGGGTTCTGGAGCAAGGACCACGCTGCAGGACACCCTGGGGCTTTCATGTGCACTGGGAACGCCAGCTTGAGGCCTCTCTACCTTGGGAAGCACCTGAAGGGAGCATCTGTGGAGCACAGCAGACAGCAGCCATCACATCGGCTTCGTCAGGAGTTTGGCACAGGTAGCTTCAATTCAGAGGATTTTTCTAGTTGCCTGTACGTAAACAAAACACATCCCTCTAATTCTTCTTTAGTCGGCCTCTTTACTGCCTTGTGAGCATTAGCAAACCATGTTAGCTCCAGCTCCAGCTCTGTCAGCAGCTTCCTTTTCTTCCTTGCCTTCACTCCCATTTCTGTTATTGGCTGTAAGGCCGTACCAGCTTTTTTTTGCACCAGTTTTCAGAGCTTTACCGGCATATTTGGTGCGCCCAGGGTTCTATGACCATCTTTCTCCCTGCAAATGTCCCCTCAGGTGAGAAGGGAGCCTGGGAACTGCCAGGATTTGTCCTGGCTAAAGGCAGGAGTCTTTGTGCTCACCAGACCGGTGGCAGCATTTGGCAACCCCAGGATCTCTTCTTGGCCCTGATTCTCTGCACACTATAAGTCACTTGGTTGTTCTGCCTCAGCTTCCCTTGGGCAAAAGGAAAGTAGTCACATTTCCCAGGATAATTTCACTGTCTAATTAGATAGCAGCCCTTGTTTTGGTCATTTTTTTTAATTGCTCAACTGAATGCTCCTACTGAAGACAGACCTGTCTCCAAAGCAGGGCAATCAAGATTCAATCCAGTATTTCCACGGACCCCCAGTAGGGAATGCTGCTAAAGTGTTTGGATGGAAGAGCAAAGAAGGCTTATTTCCAAAATGCCTGAATTTTGAGAGGCTGGTCATTCAAATAGAGTGACAGATTCAGCATATTACCGAACTGAAGGCCCCTCTTTTGTCTGCAACTCCACTCTTACCACATATGTGCTTAAAACTAAGTATATGCTTAAATAATTTGCCAGATGAGGTCTTTAGACTTCCACTAGTGCTGTATGTTTTTGCTCTAAATTCTCTGTAATTGTTTCTCATTGAATAGATGCTCACTGAGTAAGATATAAAAAGAGCATGGGAACAAAGGGGCCCTCAATCTGAGACTTTGATCCACATATTATTCAAATACATAATGACTGCTTTGATTTATGGATTTATAATTCTATTGAGGCATTCCGGAGATTACCCAAAACATTCCATCTCGAGTCTATGCTGGAGGGTGTTACTGGGCCCCTGCCTGGAATCAGGGGGATAAAATCTAGTTGCTTGTTTGCTACTGAGATTACATCACAGATTGCAGGATAACAGCAAGCTGCATGGCCATGCACTCAGTTATTTTTGGTGCTAATTGCAAGGGCTTTTTTTTTTTCTTTTTTCTGTGACCTAAGAAAAGCCTCTAGAAGCACAGACTCCGTTCTACCTGCAGTATATAGAATTTTGGCAGTATAACAAGACAGCAGACTACATAGTGGGTGTGTTGAAAGAAGGAGCAGATGGTAGATTGCTAGCACAAGAATTTAGCAATGCATTTAGAAAACAGATTATTTTGGAAGATGAGAAATTATGGGGTATGATCACCTCCCTGCCCCCCCTCCTCCTACTGCCCTCCCCAAACATATCCCCACAAAATGTTCATTTGGCCATGCACCATAGGAATGACTCAGCTCCGATGTTCAACATGACTCTTGCAAGAATTCAAATAGGTGGCAGCTGTGATGAAAACCCCCCTCCTTTTCATTTGCATCGGTACTGGTTTGGCTTTTTAAATGTGTTTCACCTTACACAGTAGACTCACCCTGTTCCTAATAGGAAGGATTACTAGTAAGAGACCTGACCTGTACGAAGGACCATTCCCAGACAGTGGTGACTCAGGGAGCAGCTCAGAAACTGCTGCTGCTGTTGTCTGCTCCCCAGTTATCATCCCTCTTGTGGGTAAGGGCGAGTCTCAGGCAGCAGGAGCTCAGGTCTAGGATGACTTGCCTTCACGGCTGTAAAATTTCCTTCCTCCCATTCATAGCACATTGTTTATGTTGAGAGACGTCAGCATGGGATAAATTGCAATGGTTATGGGGACTTTTGCTGTGTTAGCAACCAGCAAAAATAAGACCTCCCTAAATGTTTAATCCCCTAGTGTGATTTGTCTGGTCTGGGATCAAAAGAGCAACATCAGAAATGGGGACAGGCAGTACTGGGAGACCCGAGAGAGATTTACACTTACCCAAGTACTCTTCTCTTTCTGGAAAGGTGGCCTTATAGTGGAGAGCAGATAGACAACGAGTTTGTACCGGGAATAGGTGAAATCCCTGGCAATATGGGAAAGAAAAAGAAAAAAAAGGCAGCTCTGGGTTTCTGCCCACTGATAAGGCCCTGGAAGCAGGACTCACGGGCTAGCTGGACCCAGCCTGGGGAACGGCTGCTAACGTCTCCCACTGCTTGGTCACAGTGACAAAGGGAGACTTAAAAAGGACATAAGGGGAATTGCAGAACAGTGTCTGGAAAGCCCTTCATGTGAAACAAGGAGTGGGAGCTGAGCAGGAAGTATGAGTGTTTTTCTGGTATGGTGTCAGAAGGTCACTATTAGGAACCCCTTTCCTGCTGTGGTAGCTGTATCTCTTCATGGCTGTTGTCATCAGCACAGTAACAGGGACCCAATATCCACACTAGCATGGAAGTAAGTCTGGTGTCGTCTCTCTCTTTGATATGTTGCAATTAGGTAATAACAAGCAGTATATAGACTCTGGACAGAGTTTAATTCTGGTTGTTTCCAGTTCATCCTCTCAGGGAGTCATGTTGTAGGGACACAAGAGATTTGCCTAGAGACATATGATCACTTTGGATGTCTCAATTCATGTCATCCTAAATGAGATGTCTGAGCTAAAACAGATGCACAGTATTCTAAAAGTGCCTATTTCTTTCTAAGGACTCTAAAAAGAGGCCAGAGCAATCAGCTCAAATACAGATTATTACTCCATGGACATCTACGTTGGATCCTAGTTAACTTCAAGAAATGTTCTCCTGGCAGGAAAATCAGCCACCTGCACCTAAAAATAAAGTTAGTGTGTTTCCTATACATGACAATAATATCAACACAGCTATCACTTAACAGTACACGGTGACTTAAAGGCGACTGTAGAGAAGGGGGGACTGTACGGATCAGAGAGCAGGGTCTCTTTGGAGATGGGACAAAGTGTCTACTTCAGCATGAAATGACACTGGGGTCAGTGTATCATTTGCCCACATGCACCATCAGATCATTTCGTATCACTTCAGAAGTTAACTGAATTCCTCGGTACCATGACACCAGCAACGGTCATTCCTGGCAATGTCAACCTGCCTGTAGACGATGGAACTTAGGAGCAGCTGAGAATTTTCTGGTCATCAAAGCAGCTATGTTTCAGTGATTACAAATGGCTGAGTGTTCAGATTTCATTTTGAGGTTGGGAGTGGAGTATAGGAAACGAGATCCTGGATCACGCATCAACCACCACCTCTGTTCTTTGGTGCTGGGGCACAGCCCTCCAGACACCACCTATTTTCCACTCACACTAAGGCTGTTTCCTTTTCAGTCTACAGAATCGTGGGCAGAGGTTTGTTTTGTTCTGATTTTAGATAAACTGGTAAGTCTGGATGGTCTTGATCTAAGCAAAGTCATATGCCCATAATCACAAAGGAACTGTTCTTTTGTGGATAAGGTTGATCTGGTGGCACAACATTTTCATAAGGCAACAAAGGCCTCACCTTCTCTGGTGGGGTGCTGACTGCAGGTGCCTCTCAGGTCCCCCCTCCCACAGACTTTATCTTGCATCTCTGTCCTCTGCAGTGGATGAAAGACAGTGCAGAAAAAAACAGGTCCACATTCAGAGATAGCACTGCTTTTGAGGAAGGTGGACTGACTTTGCTTTGAAGGAATCAGTAAGATTTTTTTTGCTCAAGAAGTCATTACTGAGCGTTGGCAATCCTCATCACTGCTGGCTAAGCATTTCTCATTTGAGAATCAGAGTGGACAGGTTGTAAAGAGGCAGCTCTCCCCAGAGCCTTTGCTGGTTGTGGTCTCCATCTCCCTCCTCACTCTCAATATAACCCTGACTAAGATGCAGATTTGGCTTAAAAACCTCCCCATGGAGACCGACAATCACCAGGTACATAGTGCTATTCAGATGACTGCTTGCTGGAAGCTTTCCAAATGAGCATTTTTTCCCCTGAAAATGCTGATCTGTCACAAACAAAGCATGCTTTGGGAATGGCATGATTTTGACAATATTCTGATAGAAATCAGGCGAGGTTCCAGCAGAACCCCACTTGCCAGGTGGGCTTCCAAACCCTCCTTGTTTCTTGTCAGCTCACTCGCAAACCGTGGCAGCTCTGCTGAATCCCAGGCATATGGCTCTTCAGAAGAGCAAGTTCTCAGAGCTTCCAGCTACTACATGGGAAAAGCCTGGAAAAGGTGAACGATCTCAGGGTTGCAGGGCTAAGATACCAATCCTCTCTACGTCCCCTCTCTGGAAACTCTCTGGGAGTCTTGGGAATGCTTGTAAATGGTTGACCCAAGATACCATCTGAAAGTTTTCTCAAATGACTTCTGGAACTTTGCCACTTCAAAGTTTCATGTGCTTCTGGGCTAAACTTTTTTTTTTTCTTTTTTTTCTCTCCTGTCTCAGCTGTGGAACTGAGTGTGGAAAATGCTGCAGATCCATTTGCTCAAACTACCGGTTATTTCTGACACTGTTTATCAGGAGGCATTGCTGAATTGCCCGCAAACGCTCCTGGTAGTGCATGTGACCTGTCCTCAATAACTTCCTTCTTTATCCCTGGGCAATCTCCACAAATAATCACACTCCCCACCCATCTTCCCCAAAGACTCTCAGCTGTGGGGTACCACAAGGTCTTGGCTGCTTCTGCTAACATCTCTTGTTCCTTATGGCCTCATTGTTCTCATGGAGAGGCAACTTAGCCAGGTGCATTTCCCTTTTCCATTAGGTCTATGACAGTTAAATACTGTTTCCTCTGGAACACACAGACCAGCTTCAGCCAGCACCACCAAGGATATGCCAAAGGAAACTCCAAGCAGGTGAGTTGAGGCTAGTCATGCAGCCTGGAGACACGGTGGAAGCAACTTGGATTCCAGGATTACATTTCCTCAGTTCACAGAAAACTTGCAGTTTACATTTTAGATTTCCTTCTTTGTTGGTTTTATTGTATCAGTGGCACAATCAGCTCTACAGTGCCTCTATGTGCCCAGCAGGTAGTGAGAGGAACCAGCCTATCTTTTCCGTACTTTTCCATACTTTTCTCACCTTATGATCAGGTGGTTGCAATACCCCAGGCCTTTTCCTGTAATGCTGCATTGAAGGCCACACAAGGGCCTAGGTGTGATGCAGGAGACCATCTCACTGAGCTCATGAAACCCACTGGTCTTTAGTGGAATTTAAGTGCAGCCTCTAAAGCTGCAAACTTCCTGGGCATGGCCCAAGCGAGAAACACTCTTCTTGGGTCATGGAGACAGCTGTGGTCAGTCCTGATGCCAGGAGAAGGCGAGATCCTGACTTTCCCCCCTTGCCCCGAAAAACCCTATTTTTGGTGGCTTTCCAGGCAAGGTTGCTGGGGAAGGTCTGCATGGAAGGCACAGGGACGTGATGTTCGGAGCTCCCTTCAGGTGCTTGTGGGAGGTCTGCTCCCTTCCCCATCACAGTGCAACTCCAGCAGGAGCTTCAGAGCCGCTGGCCCGCAACGCCTCAGGCTCCCCGAGCGCTCCCTTCCTCGGCGATGCTCGCAGGGGTCTCTCCGATGGCCTCTGCCGTTCCCCGCGCCAACGCTCCCAGCGCGGAGGGGGCCTCGCTTGACTGCATTTACCTTCGTGGTTCACCACGTTGGGGCTTCTAGAGCCTGCCTTGTCCTTATGTGAACACCAAGAAATATGCTTATCCTAAGACAAATCAGCAAAGTTCACATGTATGTGATCCCAGGGATGAATGGGAGACCGGACAGAGCCCTTGGGTGGCTGTTCTCAGTGATTCCTATCTGTTTGTCTGCCTCGTTGGTCTGAATATGCAAAAAAAGTGTCTCTGAGAAAAGAGAACCCAAATTTCACTATATATTTTTTTAACAAGCCAATCTGGGCTTTTTGCTGGGGAGCGGTGGAGGGGCCTCGGGGCTCTCCTGCGCGTGACGGGCAGCCCTGGCATGTCGGGGACCGGCTGCCTGGCCTTGGCGCTCAGGTTACGGCGCGGGCACGGCCGAGGGAGCAGCCGGGAGCCTTTCCCTGCTGCAAGTGGCACTGCAAGCGCTCGGCTCGCTGTTCAAATAAAATGCTTGCAAGGCTCCACGGCCGGGGGAGGAGAAACGCAACAGAAGCAGTACGAGGAGCTGGCTGACGGGCTGGGGACAGGCTGCAAGCTGCGTTTTAGCAGCCGAAACCTATGAAATGGGCAGCTCAATCATAGCCATTTCAATGGGAGGTAAAGATTTATCCTTTCTCTTTCCCTGTGTGGCTTATTCCTGTCCCTGCTCCCCTGTATCCCAGATGTGCTGGCCCGCGGGAGGGAGTTGCTGCTATTTAAAGCCGCTATTTAAACCTATTTCAGACCTCCCATAAGACTCACTGTCCCGTGTTGCTTTATTCCCCCACATTTCCTGACCATCAGTCCTCTTGCCCGGTATCCTGCCGGGTTGGTCTTTTAATCCCCAGTAAGATGTTTTTAGAACTCACCTCCCTGCAACATCTCAGCTTGTCGCAGTCTGCGACGTGTTTATCTTCCCCATTCCTGGGCGGACAAACCCTCCCTCTTCTCATGGGGACACCCAGGCACAGCACAGGTGAGAAAAGTTGCATTTCCTTTATTACACCAGGATAACATGTACCAGCTCATACAATTACATAAAAGAATGAGATGCAAAATTTTGATCAGAATCAAGCGAAGGAGAGATGTTATTCTGATTTATAGTGCCTAGAAGGTCACTGTCCTGGTTCCCACAGTGAGCAACACTGGAACTTCCCAAGATGGGCCCAGAATCACTCCCGTAAGCAGATGTGGAAGCAGATGTGGTCTCCAGTAATTACAGATTAGCTTCAGCCCAGTCATGTCCCTTCAGATATGTTCCCGTTGTCGTTTTGCAAGGAGTCAGGACTCGTCCACAGGCAGCACGAAGCCCCTGATGAAGCATCAGTCTCAAAAGACCACCCTTAAACAGTGGCCCATCCTCTATTTAAGTCATAAATGTCCCGGGTGGTGGTCAGTGCATCAGCCTGGGCTTGCGCAGCCCCCATAGAAGTGTGCAGTGCTCTGGACATTCGTTTTAATCCCAGCCATGGAAACAGTGCCGGCAGACAGGCCCAGCTCAGTATTGTTTGGAGCTGGTTCCACTGGGGAACTTTGGAATTCAGATTGCCCAACTCTAGCTCGGCAGGGCTGGATGCCAAGGCATTTGGGCACAAAATGGTCAACTCAGGCTTCTTTTTTTTTTTTTTTCTCTGTAGGCAGACAATATTTCTATCCCTCGTCATGGCTGGGAAAGAGAAACAGCAATTAGGTTGCATCAGCAGATGTGCTTGCTTTTAGTGACTGTCGGTCTTACCAGCATGCAAGCTATAGTCTGTTCTGGACAAAGATCTTTTCATTTCCAAATATAACATGGACCTTGAAAGTGCTTAGTCGACCATCTGAAAAGCTGAGCAGGGCTGGCACTCTTGTTCAGCCTCTCATGCATCTCTCGGCCCAGAAAAAGTGCAGATGTTTCTTCAGTGCTTCTCTAAGGTGGGCACAAAACGGAGACCTTGCATCTGCTTCCTTAAGGCAGAACGAGAACAGCCTGTGCGATCACTCGGCGTCAAGGAAGAAAAGAACAGAGCGGATTTTGTTTCCACATGGGCACAAAACAGCTGAGTTTCACCAGGTTTGTTCTGCTCCAAGGAGCCACGGAGGGCACAGCTCCTCTGTGGTAGCCTCTCTCCCCTCCTGTGAACTGGCTACAACTGAAGCTCTTGGTTGCAGCCAGTCACAGAGCATCCCTCTGTAATCAGAGAGGAGAGACGAGCGTGGCGGTCAGTCTGTCATTAGTCCTCTAAGGTCAACGGAAAGAAACGGTGACGCCTCTGGTTCTGGGTGTCTTTAAGAGACGAGACAAACTGTCTGCTGAGGCTGCCACCCCTGAAGGTGAGCGGCGAGGAGCTGAAGGCAGGCACCTTGCTCTTCGGTGGCAAGAGCCAGTGACACGAATCGCACCCTCTACCTGCACATAACCTCTGCAGTCATAAATCCCTGAATGTGCAGCACCCACAAATTCATCCGGCATCAGCAAAACGCCGCTTCTGAGAGCCGGGTTTCAGACGTGCCTCCAGCTCCATAGGAATTTTTGCATGTTAGAGCAACTATGGGATTAGGTGCAATAATATACCCAAATACCACTCAAACTAGCCGAGACACAGCGTAAGTGAAGGTTTTCTGACGAGGCTGGCCTCCTAGCCTCTCACGGAGCCAGGAGAGGGCTCAGCTTTCCGCAGGCCCAGCTCGCTGCTGGCACGGGCACGTGCCAAGCCTGGCACACGCGGAGGGCAGGAGCGCTGGCGCAGCGGCACGGGCAGCCCTGACTGCAGCCCTCTGCTCTGGAAACACCCTGGGGAGCAGCAGCACAGGGAAAGCTCCAGCGCGGAACGTCTAAGAAAACGGGGCCCCATTTTCAGCTGAGCCTCTTTGGTCTCTACAGAGTATTAATAGAGTATAATGGAATAGCACATACCACATGAACACAAAATGCTCGCGTTCATGTTGTCTCCAGGCGGCCTGCAAGATGAAAAGCTTCACCTCTCCATGTTACATGGGTTTGTTTTACAGGCTAGTGTTTTTAATAATGTTTGAAATTAAAACTAAGCCCTTACTCTTCATATTCGTTCTGTTACATTCACTTCGCTCTTTTTTTTCTGTCTTCTGGTATGCATATATATGTATATATATGCTGCTATGCTGATCAGCATGCAGTAATCAGAACACAAGCACATCTACGTGAAGGTCACCTGAAAGTGTTCTACTGACTTTCTACCTGTACCTGTATTACTTTGCACCTGGTCTTGCAGCTTTGGCTATGGCCGTCAGACACTGCAAGCTGCAGTAGCTGAAGCATCAGCGTGTTGTGAATGTGCAGCAAGTTGGAGAAAGGGTTCAAGAGTGCTAGAAGTGCAGGGACTTTTCTACATGAAGTTATGAAGACCGTGAGTTATGGTTTATGGAGTGACTCTGACAGAACAACACTGCACTGAAAGCCCAAAGAGTCCCTGGAGCTTTCTCTCCAATGTGTCCCTTGTGGGAAAATTTCACTAGATGCAATTTAAGAGATATCAAGCTCTTTCCTAACATCATTTGTCTGTATAAATAATTATTACTGCTGACAAAGGGATGTTCTGGGATCCCAAAAGGATGGGAACTAGCATTAAAAGCTGGAAATGCTTGGACACACTTGAGACCCTCTGAAAGAAAACAGCGTTGTGTTTTCCACATGAGCTGCGTAGGGGCTTCACTTCAGTGCCTGGAAATGGTTTTTAGTGTGGGAAAACCCCCACGACGTGCGGAGTCCTGGCTTCTCTCCGCTTCCTCCTGAGCTGGGCTCAGAGCGTAGGCTGACTACTCTCGACTGCTTGTCGAGGGTTTCTGTTAGAACCTCCTTCAGACACACAAAAGGTTTGGACTTCTTGCTACTCATTCCCGGTTCATGTGTTACGTGTTTCTACCGCTCAGTGTGTGTGTGTGGTCGTGAAGGTGCGAGTTTCCTCCTCAGCACAGTGGGGGTCTCCATCTATTAAAACCTATACTGATGGTCTCTGCTTTACCAGCCTGTATATCCCTGTAGCTGAAGCAGGGCCACCACGGCACGAAGTGGCAACCAAAACACTCTCCGCCACCGGGCAGGTCCTGCATTCTCCGATCGGCGTCTGGTGAGGGGCTGACAATGCCTGAATGGCCGCAAGGATCTGTATTGACTGAGCTAATGAACTGATCAGCCCTCGGGAGAAGCCAAGGCTCAGCAACCTCTGAAATACAGACACTTCCGAAAGCTTGGGCTCGTATAAACTGTGTCCCTAAGTTACGCACCCTTCCTGTCTGGGTTGTAAGCGGCAATTTCATGAGTTTCCAGTGGTGCTTCAGACACCAAACGGGCTGAAGGCCCCTTGGGGAAGGCCCATCTCTGCTGGGGGTTCGTCGCGGAGGGGCTCGGCGCGTCCGCGGCCCTGAGCCGCCCGACCCACGCGCAGCCCGGTGCGCTGAGCGGGGACAGCTCCGTGCGCCCAGCAGAGCTTCTCAACACTGCGGCGCGTTGACGGGGCGGCAAAACGAGGGCAGGCGCTGCAAAGCCAAAACTGTGTTTTTTTTTTTTTTTTTGAAAGAAAGCTTGAGCCTTTTATACTTTTTCGGTTCGTTTTTGAAGCGGGTTGTGCTTTTTTCCCCTGTCTCATTCTCATGCAATGGACACCGGCAGCAAGCAGAGCAGGGACGTGCCGTCCCCCCCCGGGCGCGCCGTGAGCCCCGGGCTGCCCCTCGCTGTCCTCCGGCCTTCGGAAACGGTGGCACGAGCGCCCAGAGCGAAGGATGCACCGCTATTTTGGGTTCCCGCGTCACTGTTTTTAACGCTCGGCGCGGGGAAGGGACGTGGCAGACGGTGCGGGAAGAACAGCAGAGCACGGGCACCACGCAAGCGAGCGCCCCATTAACCGCGTTTTCACAGCCCGCAAACACCGCTGATTCGCCAGAGAGGCTTAACACGCGCCTGCCCGCTATGCCTTTGTTAAAAATAATAATATTAA
>VZSV01000042.1:645110-671814 GCA_013398735.1 Nothocercus julius
ATATTTAAAAAGGCCGCAGAGCTCTCAGCGGCTCCCGGTCCCCCCGGAGCGGGGTAGCCGGTTCTGCCCCCTCCTCTCGACATCTGCTTAACTGGGAGCGCTAGTTGAGGTGCTTTTTGTTTGTCCAGTGCAAATGAATTAAAATTGCTGAGCTGGGCAAATGCATCGCGTCGCAGCGACTAAGATGAATGCAGCGCCTTTTTTTATTATTTTTAATTCAGTCTCTCCCGATACATTTTTCGCCAGGTTTCTTCTTGCACATACTAAGAAAGCCTGTAAGTCATAGAGCTCAAATATTTGCGCTCTTTGTCCAAAAACTGTTTTTCTTCCTCTGTGGGTCAGGCCAAGTGCCAATCAAAGTTGTTTTTCAAGCCTCTCTTCCCTGCAGTAGGACTGCTTCTCTTTTTTTCTTTTTTTTTCTTCTTTTTTTTTTTAAAAAAAAAAGGGTTTGGTTTTTGGAAAGGAGGTGTGTATTTAGGGGAGGGGGGAGGAGAAACACTGAAGATCGCTCCGAGAGAGAAGTAGATCTTAAAAAATCGTGTTTCTAGAATATTTTAATGGAAACACAATCTTATTAAATGTGCGTGCTTGGTATGTGCAGTTATTTTTTCCATAAACTCTTGGATCATGTTACAGTTGATACTTGGTGCTCAGCTCTTAGCTCAGCTTGCAAGAAATGTAATGGATCAGAGAAACGCGCATCGGCACAGTGGGATTTTTAACCATTTCCTCGCAGGCTCCTTCTTGATATTAACTTGCTGCCCTTGCTACTTTAAATAAAACAGACACTTGGAGAGAAGTTCTGTGGGGTTAGAGCCTGAAACAGCTTCAGACTTGACATATGTCTGAAGACAGAGCAGTTAACCAGTGCCAAATATGTCTGGAGAAAGCTGGGAGGGAGCTGACTTTGTTCTGCCAAATAATCGCAGTGTTTTGTTGACAAATAAACAGGGTCTTGGCAGCAGTTTTATGTCTAAAATTAAGTTTAAATTATTTAAATTTTGGAAGCTGTAGTCTCGTCCTGATGGATTGGTCTATTTATTTTTTATTTATTTATTGGTAAACCTTCTTAATACCAGCAAGAAAGTAGGGGAGATAGGAGAGAAAAAAAAAAAAAATATATATATATATACACACACGCACACGCACATACATGCTATATACTTTCCTGGTAACAGGAATCTTGTTGGATTAGATGTTTTTCAAGGAATACTGGGGGGATGGTGGTTCTGCGTTAATACCTAGGGAACTTGTTGGCTGTACTGAGGAAGAGGGCTCAGCGCTGTCCTGGCTTGTCGGTTGTGGTTGGTTAGTTTTGTTAAAAACTGAAAGGAAAATCTAGTAGCTGTTGGTGAAGCCGAGACAACCTCTTAACATACAGGTATTTGTGGGTTGCACTGGTTGTTGGATGACTTGATTGCATCTTTTCTTAGTCTGGAGAATAAATGTAGAAGTACAAAGCTTCTGGCTACATCTGCAATCATTTAGAAGTTGGTATAATAAAATCACTGTAAATTTTAACCTCTTGTGTTTCATGGGCAAGCGTGCAAGTAGAAAACAGGGAGGAAAAAAAAAAAAAGGTTTGGTGGAAGTGAGATGCGAATTTGACCTGAGTCTCAGTGTAATAATCTTCAGATAATTGCTGCCTCATCTGTTCTTGTGTTTTTTTTTTTTTTTTTTTTTTTTTTTTTTTTAATGCTCATGTGATAATATGCTGGAAAACTGATTGGCCTTAAAAGATTTTGAATCTCTTCTGCCCTCCTCAGTTTTAAGGCTTCATTTCAGACTACCAGCATGCTTGCTGTTTAGATAGTGCTGTCGTCAAGTGTTACAGGGAAAAAAAACAAGCCTTGTACCCGGTGGCATAAAATGAACTTCGGAAATGAACTTCAGAATAGCCCCGCAGGTCTTGAGCCCTCATGGGTGAGAGGAAGCTTCTCTTCCTACAGTAGAAGAAGAAAAACTAGATGCAGCATTTGAGGTTTCAGTTAATTTTAAATTAAGCAAAGTTATGTTTTATTGCAAGAAAGTTTATTAGGATAGTGTTAGAAACTCACTGAACATCCCCTCATTAAATTTACCTAAGAGGAAGATCTTTTTTATTAAAAAGATAAGACATTTCCAGTTGTATTTATTGTTATGAGGCACTTCAAATAACCAGATAAATATGCAGAACAATTGCTGCTAGTCATAAGGGCTTAGATATTCATAGATATGAGAGCTGAATTATTTTTTTAGTTAAATAATGCCATCCAGTAATAGATGATGCTACTAAAGATTTTTATGAGCATCTTTAAAAAGGCAACTAAAGGTAATGTCTTGCTTCCGTGTGAGATAAATGGAAGAGTGACCCAAACTAGACCAATTCTCGATATTCATGGGTGGACTTTAAAACTGTCATCTTCCAATTGCCAGAAGTGGAAGCAGGTACTTAAAATGGCTCCGAGGGCTGAGCCAAGTTTTCCGTAGAGGTAACCGAGAGGTAACTGTTGTCATTGCTATAACCAGTAGTGGTTCTCCAGCTCCAGAGGTTAAAAATCCAACATGTGAGGGAGCTGGGTAAGTCACCTGGGCTGGGGACCTTAGGGCCTCACATCTGAAGGAGATCGGGACAGGTTTGAAATCCAGGATTATCAGAACCTGTTTCCTAAGCAAGATGAGAGAGAGAGAGAGAGAGAGAGAGAGAGGGGGGCAGAAAAAGAAAGGTGTAAGAAGTGGAGCTCAGTATTTATTTGGGCAGGTGACTCTCTTGGGAGCATTTTTAGGAATAAGCAAAGACCTCAGAGGATGAATTTCCTGATACCTCGGGAAATGCAGGAGTAGGGAGAATGTGCCAGAATGTAAAGTTTGGCTGCAAGTTGCAGAACATGTGAAGCGAGTGGTTCTGCATGGAAATGCAGGCTGCTGTTCAGTGACTGCAGGATGGAAACAACTGGTACCGGAGCGGATCCCAAAGTAAATAGTTGTTTTGTTTGATTTCAGTGAGAGGAATATAAGGGCAAGAGTAAAGAGGTAGTGGGAAAACAGTCTTTAGCAGCATCTCTTACTGTTGGCAGGTTGGGGTTGCACCTGAGTTGGCTCGTCCCCTGGTTTGCAGCTGTGGCCGGGCTAGACTCCTGGAAGAAGCTGTGGGAAATCCGGGATCTGTTCTGCTTTTGATAGACCTGAAAAATCATGGCAATGCTATGAGAAGGAAACAGAACTGAATATGACTGATCTAAGCATTTTTTAATGCTTGGCCCTCCCAGTGCCAGTCATCTTTAACACAAACCTCAATACTATGCAAGCTATTGCAACAAATTTTGAAGGAAAAGCACACATACATATAAAGGGAAGAATCACATAATATCACCAAAAATAGGTTGTGCTTGGCTGATCTAGTTGGTTCTGTTGATCTCGACTGGTCTTCTGCTCTTAGGTCACCTCCTATAATGTCCTCTTCTAAAAGCTTTAAAACGGCTAAATCTGAATTTCATTTATTAAGCATCTGAAAAAATGACAAATACTTAATTTGTTGTTTCATTAGCAACCCAACCGGTAATACATTTTGCCTTAATAAATCCCGAAGTGTATCAGATACAAAAGGCTGAAGCAATTGAGCAAATTCATAAAGGAGAAATTAAACATGACCCTGCAAGGAGGTGATGGTGCGTGTTGGGAAGGGGCCGCCGCTTTGGACAGGCCTTAGGGCCCGGATCAGTGCTGGGTTCCCGGGTGATGGGGGCCTTTGATCGGGTGCGTTCGGCCTCATATTGTGCTCCCGTTAATTAGTAAAGGAGCTGCCTGAAGTGGAGATGGCAGTGGGCCCTGCTCAAAGGGGAAGTCATCGTGCTCAGAGGGGACGGTGGCTTTTTAAAGGATCAGTTTTGAAACTAATCCGCTTTCGTGGGTTGGGGTGAGAATGGCTGTTAAGGGAACATGTTCACGGGAGACACGGTGGATGTGGTCAAACCCAGGGAAGAGCAGAGTGTTTCTTAGGAAACTGGGAGACATTGAGCACTGGACTAGTTGGAATCGGGATGAAATTTGGGGGACATGAAATGCAGACTTACAGTGTGACTATTTGTTACTCACAGCTTTTGGTAAAGCCAACCCTTTGGAAAGGGCCTTTGAGAGGCAGCTTCATGTCACCCTACAAGGCAGTTTAGTTTGGGGGGAACATGGGAAGGAGAAGAAGGGAATTCAGGAATTCAAACTAAACAGGCACACAGAGGTGAGCTGCTTGAATGCTCAGAAAAATAGAGTGGTTAGTTTGCACAAGGAGACTAAGAGAGTTTGCCTTTTTATTTTAATTTGGCAGAAACCGAAAGATTTGGAGTTGTAAGGTTGTGGAAGACTTTGTTAGGTCTTCTGCTGTCAAAAACCCACCTACTTTTAAGATAGAAAAATATGTGAGGGTTGTTAAATAAGGCAGTGTCTGCAATAGCACGAGCCTGGACTTGGTGAGGTCACGTCCAAAAAAAAAATTGTGTTTTTTCTTTATTGTATTCTGTGTGGGTGAGTAAGAAAGTAGCCCAAAAAGTGAACTAAAAAGGTCTGGTGTCAGGTCTCCTAAGTCTCTTTAAGGTAAAATATGTCATCATGAGGCCCGAAGGTGATCAGAGACGCCCATACCAGTTCTGCAGAATTCAAGGTCCCCTCAAGAAAGTCTCAGCTGCTTTAAAGAAATTAAGCCTGAACATACACGAATTAAATCAGCTATGTCTGCTTGAAAAAATACCCCCCATCTTTTCACAATGCAGCAGCTCTGTGTTATCAAGTCGCATAGTGTATTTTACTTTAGAAATCCTACTGTCAAAGTTGACTGCCACAGACAACGTTATTTTGTAAAAATGAAATAACGGCTTCCATCCTTTTTACCATTTCTATTAATGGAAAAGTCTTGTTGCTCTGTGGTCTTAATTTATGGTTGCCTAGATCACTTAAAATCCCTGGTGTGCCTCTTTCTAAAGGATTTCTGGATATGGTTTCCATATTTGAGCATGAAAACCTAGCCGTTTTTATCAATTCTGATGTTTCCAACCTTCCTTGATACTTTCTGGAGATATTTGTTATGAAAGTAAAATAAATTTCCAGAATAAGATTCCTCCCTGGGAAATAACTGCAATGACAATAGAGTAGTGATTCTGGTTCTGTCCCTGCCCATCCCCACAAGTCACAGTAGTCTGTATCTTTTAGACTCTGAGCTTTTTAAACAACTGTTCTGCCACCTCCTTTTGTTAATTGTTGTCTGGAATCCGGGAGAGTGATTGCTCTTCAGGTGCGCGCTGATAAGGAGTGCTCCCGCGTCCTTCTACTTACCTTGCATTAATGTAAAAGATTTTCCTTGTACCTTTCTAGTCTCAACTACTCAAGATGAGAACACAGAACTATTAAATTTTCAGTAGACCCGTAATGAGTAACATGAGGGAAATGAATCTCTAGTGAAGGAAAACGTTTTGCAATGAAAGCTGTAGCGGTTAACCTTGTAGGAATAGCACTTATTTAGAAAAGTCATGTTTTCTAGGTCTTCCCTGAATTACAGGGAATTGATGGAGGTGGGGAAGAATAGGAAGCAAGTGGAGACAGGGAAATGTCTTCAAAAGAAAGCTTCACGTTTAGTGTCCGGAGATGGTTAGTTAAGTGTGGAGGTTGTCCTCCACTAGGGCTTACTAATTACTTTCAACTTGCGTGTATTACTTAATTAGTGCTTCAAATCTCTTGTCTCTTTAAATGATGATGTTTTGAAAGCCAGGCAAACTAAGTATAAATATGTACAAATACCTGAGAGGAGAATATAGGGAGGATGGGGCCAAACTCTTCTCAGTGGTGGCCAGTGACAGGACGAGGGGTCATGGGTGCAAGTTGAAACATGGGAAGTTCCCTCTCCATATGAGGAAGAACTTCTTTGCTGTGAGGGTGCCAGAGCCCTGGAAGAGGCTGCCCAGAGAGGCTGTGGAGTCTCCTTGTCTGGAGATCTTCCAAAGGTGCCTGGCTGCCCCCCTGTGCCCCGTGCTCTGGGTGTCCCTGCTGGAGCAGGGGGGTTGGACTGGATGATCTCTAGAGGTCCCTTCCTACCTCAACCATTCTGTGATTCTGTGAAAAGACAGTAATGTAATTCTGCCCTGGCTTTGCTTAGCAAAGGGAGTTGGTCTGGAAGCTTCATTGTCAGATTTCTGTTTCCAGGACTGGGCAATTCTGGAATGGATCACAAGTTTCCTTGACTCGACTGAATATTTGCTTTTGTCTAAGTGGGTCTGGATAGATTGGTGGTGGGGAGGTTGGGTCAGCATTTTCAGTAGAAAAAATCATCAGGAGAGTTAATGAGAAATTGTACATCATCAGCTGTACAAAAACCCATGTTGAAATAATCTTTCCCACTTGATTTTTCTGTTCTTTGCAGGTATTCCTGTTTGTATGCAGAAGTCATTTCCGTTGTTTTCTCTGCAACCCCACCTTATTCTGTGCTTAAAGCAGAAGTTTAGGGAGCTTAACACACATAACTGAAAGATTTTTGTTGAGCCTTATTACAAGGAGGTGGGAATATTCTTCTCAAACCATTTTTGCTATCAGTCAGTGCATTGCGTGTGCTAGGCATATTTCAAAGAATTCCAGGGTGTTCTCAGCATGCTACCCTGGAAAAATTAGTGATTATAGGGGAGGCCATGATCAAGGGATATTAATTTTAAATATCTCCATTAACCACTACTTTCAAATTTTTATTATAGGGTACTTCTTGGTTATCAGACTTTGGATAAGTATCCAAAGGTAAAATACCTTTGGATGCAAGGGAGAGTAACTATGGCATGTTATGGCTGAGGAACTTTGTTCTTTGAGTAGACTTATTTGAATAAATCAATAGCTGATATATCTTTGTTCTCTTATGAAAATGGAGAGAAGGATGTTTTTAGGTGCAGAATTTAGTGGCTGGGTCGGGGGGGGCATGATTTTGATGATTGTTGACTTAACCAGATGCACATTGGGAGGGGAGCTGAAAGAGGTATAAATGATGGTATGTAGAGATTGAAATCAATGTTCTTCATCTTTATAGATGTCTTAAGCCTTAGTTCTGAACTTCCCCAATTACCTGAATTAGAGTAAGATAAATAATGGATAAAACCTCCTGACTAAACATCCATTTTATCTTGTTGATTCCCTTATTTCTGCCAAGATAAGCATTGTCTTTTGATAAACCAGCAATAGGTTTGCATGTCATTCTGTAATCAGTATCCAACATGTTGATTTTTTTGGTAACATAGTATGAAGATGCCTACAGTCCCTTCACATATTATTGCCCGGAGCGGGGAAATGGACGGAAACACAAAGTATTCCTGGTTGGTTTGCTGTGAGTACCCTGGACCTGAGTGGGTAAACATGCAACGGATTGTAAATTAAGTTCTTTATGGTGGTGTTGAAGAAGGGACTGGCATTAGAGTCGTGGCTTGAATCTTCCAGCGTGCACAAATGTCAGGTTAACATGGATGAAGGGCAAGAAAAGGCCAGGAGAAACTGCCTTCTTGTGGAACCCTAGCTCTCTGTCCCTTCAAGTACAGGAGACCTCTGGAGAAGTAAAAGACTTTGAAACTTGGCATTTTCACATGTTCAGAATACGTAATTCATAAACACAATTGACATAGCTCAATTATTCCACTTTGCAATCAAAATGCCTAATTGTAGGTGTTCTAAAGTGTTTTAAATATGAACTTACTTTTGATGTGAAACTGAAGAGAACTGTGAATTCCTCTAAAGGTAATTGATACTTAAAAGGATAAATGAAATTATTCCTTAGAAAGGAGGAGGAGTCACAAAGATGACTTCTCGTAACGTTTTTACACATGAAGGAACGTTTGGGGTGACTCAGGTAACCTGGGATTTAAGAATTTGTGCTTCTGAGCAGTAACACACAGACAGAGTAAAGCAGAACTTAAACTGATGACACTGAGAAAGTGCTAACTCTCTTGTTCAAAAGCATTTTTAGAGCAGTATAGAATTGCTTAAAACCATCTTTTATCCGTCTCTGGGCTATTAACAGCATTTGATTTGTTCTGGCTGATATCGACAAAACAGAATTCGAAGCCACCATATGTTCTCTCTTCTGTATGAATTGTGCAGTTAACTACTTATTAAGACAGTATCTTAACAGCACTGAACCTAATTTAATAGTGTGTGCTTGTAAATATGTCTAATATCTCCTGCTTTAGCATGTGGTGAAGGGAATATAGTTATATTATTGGCTAAATATATCTGGAGGGGGGTTGGCCATATGGTTCTAAATCTGTTTTAATATAATTATCCCTTGTAACTTAAAAAATAAAAAATATTCCCTAAGACTTGATTGACATTCTTCTCCGTAGAGCACCCTCGTTGCTGATTAGAGGTGTGGAAATAGTAATTTGTTCTAGCATTTAGAAATTTGATTAGACCTCTAATGAAATGGAGCGCCTACACGCTGTCTAAATACTCTACCTGACACCAGCTGGATCTCATCCAAGGCGAAAGAGCGCTCGAAATGTTGCTCTACTACGATATGTTTTGTGTCTTGAAATCCACAGTACTGCCTGCGTGCGAATCCCCACGGGCTGTTTAGCCAGCAGGAGTGAACCTTGACCCTTCCTGAAGTCAGCATAGGGGTTTGATGATTCTGCTGAGCATTCGCTGCCTTTCTGCAATTACGAGATCAGAATTACAAAATTAAGGTGATCGTTTATATAGAAATGCCCATACTCTGTAGCTCTGTAAATTATATAAAATCTTAGAATTCTGCAATTCTGTACATGCGTTACATGTATAAAGTAGAAGCATGCTGGTCAGACCCACAAGCTGCCACTGTTCTTATATAGTAATAACAATAAAAATCACTAAAATTAAAGCTTTGGATATACCATATCTCTCCTCTCTGAGCTGGCTTGTTCTGTTTCCTCCGAAGACTGATAGAAACAAGTGTTGGGTGTCCTGGCAGCTGCTCTAGCAGCTGTATTTTAAAGTCCTCTTTAACTCAGGTACATACACTTTTTGTTCCAGGATGCTGTTGCTGCAATACTGTGAATTCGGAGTCATTATTAGGATCCCATAATGGAAATGGTCCATCCTCAGTTTAAAAAAACAAACAAACAAACAAAAAAAACTTTAAAACAGCTCTTCAGATGTATGTTGTTCATTAGTCAATGGTTCGTTTTGACTGAGTAGCTTCCTGCTCTATAGTGCATTGGATTAACTCTAATGCAGCTGAACTGGAATCTTGCGGAGCTTTTGTTGCCTTCTTCATAGCTTTTTCTTCTGTTATCTCTGTCACTGTGGTCTGTATATTTACTCTTTGCAATCTCCGTATTTATAGAACTAAAGGGGGAGAGTATTGAACCAAATGAGCACCAACTCAGTTTAATGCTTCAGGAAACCTTGGAAAATATTCCCATCTCCCCTTTCTCCCAGAAAATGCAAGCAGATTGTTCAATTATGTGAGTATTTGAGTCTTGCCCACATGATCGCAGGGGGAGAGCACAGGATGACAGGCTTTTAGAGGCGACAGGAGGCATCCTACAAGCAGAACCTGCTTGGCGATAAGTGCTTTTTATTCCAGCAGTTGAAGACTCGTCTTTTGGCTTTAATGCCAGTGCTGCTCAAGCCTTTGGAAGAAAAGGTGTGTTGGTTGAAAAGGTCAGTGGTTAATTAAAGGCTCAAGGATCCTTCAATCCAGGGTGCAGCTCCTGAGGGCAGGAGTTGTGCCCAGGTCCTGGTTACAGGGCTGCCTTGGAGGAGAAGGGAGGCTTTGCTTGAGCTGACTTTCACACCGCTTAAAAGATCAAAGTGGGAGTGGAGGTGCAGGAAGGTCTCCCTCCGCATCCCCCTTTTAGGGCACCTTTGTGAAACATGTGAGATAAATAGGTCAAGTAACTAAAGCTTTATCCAGCAGTAGCTGCAGTTTGTTGCTGTTTGGCGTTGGACCCTTCTCTGGGTTCAGCCCCCATGAGTGCCTATAGCTGGCACCTGGCCGTGCTACGTGACCAAATTTAGAGGCCTGGCCCTGGGCTTCAGTTCGTGTTCCCCCGGTGCCCAGCGCCACACGCTGCGTGGTCTGACTGCGCCGGGGCAGAGCTGAGCTGGGCCAAGGCAAAAGGCCGTCCGTGTCTCCTGGGAGCTGGGCCTGCACTGATGCATAACGTTGACCTGGTTACTTCGTACAGAAAAAGGTTGAGTATTGCTTCAGAACAGGTTATCCAAGCAGGATGTAAAACACGTGGGGGTTTTTTATTATTATTATTTCTGGAGCATGGCAGTTTGCGGTGTTTTTTTTAGGGGTGGGTTGAGTAAATCTCAACCTGAAATGTCACTGTAATGCAGTCAGAAGTTTAGTAGAAAAGTAGGCAGAAGTCTGAGTTAAGACAGGAGAGGCAGTAAAATCCAAAGTTCGAGGTAAAGTTCTGACAAAAATAACTGCATCTGGCTGAGAATAACACTTCCTGCAGAAACAGCTGCTCTGGCCCTGGACATGTCTCTGTATTTACATACAATAAGTTTGTGTAACGGTTGTGAATTTTCATTTTTGGAAAATCAGCATTTCTTTTGAACTTTGGCAGGAAAAAGCATGAGTTTTTTTGTTTTTGTTTTAAACCTGAGGTCTTTACTTTTGCCATCACAGCCAATGAAGTTAGTATATTTGGCAGATTATATCTTGGTAATAACTTGCATAGGTAAGACCTAGGTTAAGATGAAAACATGCTTTAAAAAAAAAAAATTAAAAATAGGAAGAAACTGCCCCTATCATTAGGGCATTTGCAGCAGGGAGGTGGCTTTGGGCACCTCTGCTAAAAAGGGCTTCTCATTTTCTAGAAAAGCTTTTCCATGGATTAACTTTTAAAATTCTGTGGGTCATGTTAACATTGACTAAATGACGTTTTAAGGGACTCGGTGGAGTTTCAGACCTCAGACTGGGTTTTGATGTGAATAGCTTAGCTGAAGACCTTCATTATGAGATAGCATAGCTTGTGTTCTTCTGAGATACCAATCTAAATAAACATCATCCATCCCTCCAGTTAGTGGGGACAGTACCTATGTATGTTGTCTATATGTCTTAACTGTGCAGGGGTTTCTTTTTCTTGTTTGTTTTCCCCTCCTTTCTTTGTGATATAAATTCTGATGAACAACATTGAGAAAAGAGGAAAAAACAGCGTTTGCTTCATAGGAACAGCATTAGTAAACAACTGAAGTGTAATGTGGGTATAACAGTACCAAAGATGATGAGGTAAATGAGCTGCTACCATCTGTGTTGAGTAGATAGTGCAATAAAGTGCTCGCGCAGGTAACTAAGGAGCTGTGTCTAATGTGGGCTGCATCTTTTAGACTGAATTCGTGCAGTGGTTGCTTTTACAACAGTCCCATTTAACTAAAATATCTCTCTGTTTTGGGATGATGTCAATTCATATCTATGTTAGAAAAGCACAGGATGGTTGAGGTTGGAAGGCACCTCTAGAGATCATCTAGTCCAACCCCCCTGCTCCAGCAGGGACACCCAGAGCACGGGGCACAGGGGGGCAGCCAGGCGCCTTTGGAAGATCTCCAGACAAGGAGACTCCACAGCCTCTCTGGGCAGCCTCTTCCAGGGCTCTGGCACCCTCACAGAGGGCACCAAGTTTCATTTGTTTAATAGCCCTTGTACAATACGTAATACACTTGAATCAAATTTGAGTTATTGATACAGCTAATGCAGGAGCATCAGAGCAGCTATAGGGGCTGAGAGTTAAGCCCAGTGCCCTTTGTTTGACAGTGGCCAGGAGAAGGTGCGCAGAGAAGGGTGTATGAAACAGGGTGAGTTTCTCATGATGCTTCTGAAATGTCTTTGAGTCTCCAGGCATTTGCGACTTGAGGGTTTCCTGCACTAGAGGTGTTTTCTCCATGTTTAATAACTGCTCATGCATCTCTTCTCCATCAGAGGGAATAAAGTCCTTTGAACACACATGAACTCAAGGCATCCACGGCCTCTTATGGCGAGGATTTTTGCGGCTTAGTTGCGTGTTGCAGCAAAGATTTACAACCTGTATTTGAGCTTGCCACCTGCTAGTCAGTCCTAATCCATTCCTTGGAAGTGGTAACAGCCCAGCGTGCATGGCCTGTGACAGCCAAGAAGAATCAATCAAAATGTCCTGACAGGTTTGTGACCGCGAGCTCAGCAGCTCAGAGCTGCTTTCAAAGGCACAAGATGCTTTTTCCCTCTGTGCATGTGCATCAGGGGGCTGCTGGGGGACTCCAGTACTGCCCTGAACACGTTGTCATCTTTTTTTTTAATGACCTGGATGAGAGGGGTTGTTTTTCTGAATTTTGGCAAGTTCCTTTTGTGACTCCTAAAATAGTTCCTGCACATGTATCGAAAATAACTGGTATGATCGTTTAGTACGTAAAATCTGTGGAAAGAGCATGATTCTGCCATCTGCATGATTTTCCTATTTCTCAGAATAGAACTCTGTTTTATATAGTACCTAGTAAATAGAAGATGCTTGGAAGCTTTTTTTTTTCTTCCTCTCCTTTTTTTTCTTCTTCAGCAGTGTGTGCTGGGGCAGTATTTGTTTGTTCAGTAGTAGTTTTTATCAAGCTGAAAACGCTAGAAAGACACTCCAAGAGGGAATGTAGCCTGGGACATAGGATGAATTTACTTCCTGAGTGTAGGACTCTGGGAATTTCACCTTTTTCCTTGTTTCGAAAGGAAATTTGCTCCATTGCATATGCAGCACACTGTTCTAGCAGAAGTTAAACCTTCTGCTTAAATACCATGATTAGATGTTTTTCATGAGTTAGTTCAATGCAGGAAGCAGCTGTGTCCATTACTTTCTGCATTGAAGAGAACAGCCAGAAGAAGCAAGAGCTGTAACTTGACAGTGACTATGGTGACACTCTTTAATAGTGAAATATTTGGTGAAAAATAGTTAGAGGTGACTGGAGGGGAGGGCAACGTGGTGTGGCATCTTATAGCTACCGTTCAAACAGTTTGCCCGTCCTCTCACCTTGTGTTAAATTTTGCTGTACATTTCCATGCTTTACTAAGTCAGCTTTTTCTGTACATGATAGTCAGTAGTCATTATGCAGTGTTGGACAGTAGTCATGAGTATGGCTTGATTTCAGCCAGTAAAATACTTACTTGGTGTAGCCGGGACACCTGTGCAGCCTTGTTACTTCCCATGGTTTCCTTCCTAGTTTGAACTGCTTGCGTAAGAGAGAGTTTTTGTGGCGAGGTAGAGAGGGCAGAGCCCAACTTCCTCCCCTGCGACTGCTTTGGGATGGAGATGCTAATCAGAGGAGAAGACTGTTATTTTTATTTTTTTCTTTTTATTAAATTGCAAAGATATGACCTTGCATGCTTGTTCTGAACAGATCTTTTTATTATGTTATTGTGTCTAAGCTGTCTTGCTTCATCATGTCCAGTGAAAACTCAGTAGTGACTGAATTGACACCCATCTGGCTTCTCAATTAAGCAGGTTGTGCAGATGAGGTCCATGACCCCCTGGACTTAGTGCTGCTGGCCAGGGAGTTATTTAAAGCTGTTTTTAAATGTATCTGGAAGAGCTGCAGCAGTGCAGACTAAACCTTGAGAGTTTTATCTTTGGTAAGATCTAAATCTTAATGTTTAAAGTCATTTGTGCCTGACTTATGTCTTGCTGTGCTCCGTTTTAATGAATGTGATGGCAGTGCCAAGGAGGAGAGGTGAGAGAATGCAGCCTTGATGCTGGTCTATGTTTAAGCACTCTGTCTACTTCTGTAGTAACTTACAGCTAAGTGCACCTAGCTGGAAATCCTGGAATATAATGATTTCTGTTGGAATAGCGTAACACTTGAAGATAGTCCCATGAGAATTGCAATGAAGTCTGTTAAAGTTTTTCTTTAAAATACATAGTTGGAGCATTTTGCTGTTTACTGCTTGTATATTAAGATTACATTTTGAAAGTTTAGCATATTTGAAATACATTTTTAAAAAAAAAAAAAAAGAAAGAAAAAGAAACATCAGCACCTTTCTTCACAGTGTTATGATGCCATTATGTATTTACAGTATGGATGGTTTCATTCAAATGTGCTTGCTTACAAGGCATGTACTTCCAAGCAGTACTTCTATTAAAAATTCAACTGAGTATTCTTAGGAAGCAGTTCTGCCAGAGATGCATGATGGATTTGCATAACCCTAGGGGCGTTTCTTTCATACATATATATGTATGTGTGTGTGTGTGTGTGTGTGTGTGTGTGTGTGTGTGTATATATATATATATATATATATATATATATAAATAAAAGTATATCTCCACCAGTTATGTCTCTCTGATTGGCAGTGTTCCTATTAAATGTGTGAATAAGCTGAAGTATTTAACTGTTCAGTCACTGCATAGTAGAGAGACTTAGCTATCAGTGGTTAACCTAGGTGTTAGATGGGGCCTGTCAGAGCACTTCTGTTTTATCAGCATGTTCTGCTAGGGTTTGCTCTCCCTGCTGCAGGGGTGGGATGAGCAAATCTGCACATGCCCTCCTTGCAGGAGGGCTGAGGCCGTGTGTGTGGCCGCGGTGCTGCCCCTGCCGGTGCTGCACACGCGGCTCCCAAGCTGGGCACAGCGGGACGAGACTCTGTCAGACGGGCTCTGCGCGGCCCGCGGGTTGAGGGATGTGGCCTTGCCGATGAGGCAGGTGAACTCAGGCAGCTGGGCCAAGTTAGTGGCTTCAAGCTGTGTTCTGCAAACTAGAAATGTTGCTGTGTCTCCGTACATCAAACTCTGGCTAAATCTGAAGGTGGGAATGGGCCGATGTACAGAGAGAGCAAGTCCCAGTTTAAACCACTGAAGTTTCCCTTTGATATCTGATGCTGTTGAACCGTAGGAAATATTCTTCTGCTCTGATCTTAGGATTTTAAGCCATCTTCACAAACACTAGGTCATCTTCTGTTCAGAGGGTGTTTTTAGGCAGCCTCCCAAGTGGTTCACATCTTGCCTAGCTTTAGATCACTGCTCCTGGCCTGATTCCCCCGGCTTCCTGCAGAGTCCATGGAGGAAGCGCAAGCCTTTCTGGAGCACAGTTGATCTCATCCTCAGTTAGACTTCAGCTTTCCTTCTAAGTAGTGTGCAGCGACTGACTTTTGTTTGGGTATGTTCCTCATCGATGTCTGCACTTGATCAAGTGAATTTTAAAAACCCTTGGTATCTGGTAATGAGTGGGGCATGGAGAAGAACTGATATTTTGAGATTTGGCTCAAGTGACATGGAAGTGAATCTCTAGCAACAAATAGAAGAAGTGGCTGTGGTTGTGTGTCTCATCCTTTCCGTGTGTTAAGCCTGGGTGTTTTGGCTTGACTGTTAGCATGTTTTAGTTGAGTATATCTTGACATGAGGATTTTCCTGTGTGTCTGCTGGGACATCTGAGCCTTACTGTCTCAGTTAGGTGTATTCTCTACTTCAGTTACATGAAGATGAAGTTGTAGCCTTCTCTTTTACTTGGCATGCTCAAGTTTATTCTGACCAAAAAAAAAAAGGTAGAATACAGTTGGCTTCTTAAATAAGGAAGTGTTTTGAGTAAACCCATTGCTCTGATGTTTGACTTGCAGTCTTTGCCTGCCTGCTTCCAGTTGCAGTTGAATGTTGGTTAATAGCTGTAAATAACTTGGAAATTACCTACAGGACAGAAAGAGTGGTGCAACCCAAGCATGACTGAAAGTGGATGTAGACATAGGTTTTCTTTATGTAAAAAGAAGATAGGCTAATCTGCTAGCAACAGCGTGTTCACTTCTGAGCTCTTCTTCAGGTTGAATCAGATATCTTTCAAAGACTGACAAACTCCTGCTGGACTCAGCTGCCTGGCCATCGCGGGCTAGGTAGAATTTGCTGCCCTTTGGTTTGTAGTTAGCATGGACTATGTTTTTTGTAGTGGGTAGAAGGATGGGAACGTGGGATAGGCTTCCTTTTATTGTGTGAAATCCAAAAGCCCAGTAACCTGTTACCAAAACAAACCTTCCACCCCAATTGTGCTTCCCTGGCTCCCTTCCCAGCTCCCTGCACCACTTCATCAGATGTCAAGCACAAAGATGCCAGTTTCTTAATGTTGAAAGTGGCTGTTTTAACTGTTTTGAAATGCTGTTCCATAAAAACAGTCCTGCAGCTTGACTTCCTCCGATAATTTTCATCTTATCGCTTAGTTTGCATTTTTGGAGTCTGTTAAGAGGAAGAAAACATTGCAAAATCACATGAAGTACCATTGACAAATGACTGTATGCCAGAGCTTCTATCTGTGAACTCTAACATTTTGACATTGTTTGCTCTGAACATGTCTTTTATTGCTTCTGGAGATATGTCCTAGGTTTATTTATAGGAGTGGGTTTGTCTCAAAGAGAAGTTTCTACACTGTTAAAAAAATAAAATGCTGTACTTTAATACTTCCTTTTTCATATTTGAATGTGTTTTGAACACTAGTATTTATGCTTCTAATGTGTAGTTATATTTTTGAAGTTTCAGCACAAACCTTAGTTTGAGGTGAATTGTGGCTATGTATCCTGAAATTTTTTCCCCCCCTCATAAAATGCCATAAACACTTGTCTTAAAACCGACAAATCAACAAATATATCCTAATGAGTTTCAGAATTTCAGAGCTTTGTATCTACATTTCTTTTTCTCCATTAGCTCCTCCTAGTAATACTCAGTTGTCAAGACAAGTGGCTTGGGGTTGGTATGTCTTTCTTAGTGAGGCTGTTTGTAGCTTTAAATTTTATATTAAGCCTCGATAGGTTTATGAAGAGTATTGAAAATTCCTCTTAAAATGAATTGAATGCATCATAAACTTATGTCAAATTCCTGAACTGTTCTTTGCTTAAAGTTGGATGGATAAATTAAAATGCAACTTGATATACGTAGAAATTGGAGGAAAAAGAAATAAAAAAACCTCCCTCATCCCAAGAAAAGATTTGAGTGATAATAGAAGTTATGACACTATTAGTGTTCAGATAGCAAAATAAATAAAATAAAATTCTTTTGTCTTGCTTTCTGCTCTTTTGCATGAAGGTAAAATAAGCAGGTAGTTTAGTATAATTGTTAAAAATTAGAGCATTTGACTGCAGTCGGATAAGTCGAGGCTTATGCAGTCCTCAGGATCCAAGAATGGATGCGGGCAAGGTAATTACAGAGCAGTAACGGGGGTAGTAGAAGCCATTTTGGAGGCAGGTTTTATCCAGAAGCAGCAGATAGTCCTGCTGGTGCCACATGAGCTAAAAGACAAAGTGTTCATGTGTGTCCAACTTGAAACCAAATGTAGGGGTCTACAGCAATGAGTCCACGTGATGGAATGGGCACGTTGGATTGCTGAAGAGCTGTAAGAGCTAAGAGCCCAGCATGGGACTTTAGGTATCATTTGGGATGCACAAGGTGCCACGAGACATCCTGGGGAGCAGCAGATGCTCTACAGAGCCATGGGAGGCTCCTTCCCTCCTGGAGCAACAGCTGGTGCCCCCCTAGGTGCTCTGGGGTGTCTCTGAGGGCACTGGGTCCATATATTTGTGCTGCTGAGCCTTGTGCTCAGTCCCTGCTGTGAAAAGGTGTAGGCACCTAGCTTAAATGTAGACATGGACATTTAGGTGTCTTCACCTAGGTTGAGGTCATCGGATTTTTCCTAAGATACTAATCTGCATTATAGTGTCACAGATTGCTAAATTTAAATAACCAAGATCTTTAGAAATGCTAGATGATGGCAAAATTGCTGGTAGATTGTAATGTAAGAAAAGGTAAAAAGGTCTTTCTGTCAAGAAAGGGAGAAAGATGAAGTTT
The DNA here is from genome assembly GCA_013398735.1 of Nothocercus julius. Lineage (NCBI taxonomy): Eukaryota > Metazoa > Chordata > Aves > Tinamiformes > Tinamidae > Nothocercus > Nothocercus julius. Next base: position 662,861 of record VZSV01000042.1, read on the forward strand.
GTGGCTGCATAACATTATTGCAAGAGGACATTACAGGCTTCTCAGAGTAGTAAGTAATAAAAATTTGAACATGGAAATCTTCTAGAAAACCATTATTTTTCAAAATTTGACCTTGCTGAACTTAATCAAGTCCTGGACAAAAGTTGAAGCATTTTATTAGTGCTGTAATTATTCTTTTTAGGCAGCATGATTTGGTATTTGGAAGATGCAATTGTAGCATTACTTGGCAATTGTCAGCTAGACTAAATGTAATCTGTATTGGGACTGAGTAAAGTGGAGGGATATTAGTCCCTCTTTAAAGGTCTACTCAGAGGAAAAAACAAGACTGGACAATGTCAGTTATCAAAATTAGCAGCAAAGGCTTATTCTCTGGTTATAAAAAATGTCACTTCACAACTTCAATTTTCTTTTTTTTTTTTTTTTTTTTAATTTTAGTTAAGTTTCTCTTTCAAGTAGCAATCAGAAGCAAATGCGGGATGTGAGGTAGAAGAGCATAACTGAGCAGCACTGACTGCCGTACACATTGTACCTGAGCGTTCACGGCATCGAGTGCTTAGGGAAGTTTTTAAAGGGTAGATGTTTAATATCTCATGAAAATGTTTGTATGCCAAATCACAAAGATTTGTGTGTGTACATATGCACATTTTTATGAAGTGTAGAGTGACTTAAGAGGCAATTTAGTAAATTGAATTAAAATACATAGGCTTTTAGTGCTTTTCTGGTGGGAAGATAATAAAACATGAATAGGTAAATAAGCTTAAACCAGGCACTTCTGTAAGGCCCTATGCTGGGAACTTGCAGGTATACAGAAATGACTCACACAAAGTGCCAGTAAAATACAAAAAATCAGAAAACAGAAATGGGAGTGAAGTCCGTAAATGTAATAAAATGCTTGAAAGATGGTGGATATGAGGGACTAGATGGAGTCTGCTGAACTAATAGAGATGTAATTTAATCTTTGTCCTTCTGCACGCTAGAATACTATAAAGACTCTGCTCTCGCAAGGAGTGCGAGCCCGGAATGGCCTTGGCAAGGGTAGAACTGTCTGAGGAAGAAGTATCGTAAAGCAGCAGAAAAACAGAGTCATAAACCAGAGTATCCTCGGGAAGCCGCGTCTGGAAGAGGATCAGGCAGTCTGGCCGTGGAGCAGCGGGCTGGTTCTTGGAAATGGGAGCTTTTAATGATTTGGTTTTTAATAAATAATGATTACCTGGATGCCGGAGGAGACCTTAAGAGTCAGGTGGAGAAATACATCCTCAGCACCAGTACGGCTTAGAGGTAAAAATAAAACCTGTCAGGGCCACGTTACTGTAGCGTGTGGGGGGGCAGCGGGTTTGGGGAGAGAGATCGTAAGTATATGTAATAAATAAGATACACATTGGTATCTTTTCCCTAAAAACCTCTTTGTTGTTAAACAGAACCTTCAAAAGGCGCCTGCTGCTGCTCAGGAGAGGCTGATTTTGGGGTGCTGTTGGGATCTACGCGTGTTGGGGAGCTCTTTACTAGAGCAGCGCCTGCGCTGCGGCCGCGCCGGGGCCGCGCGGCCCCTCGGGCGGCCTCGCGCCTCCGCGGGCCTTGAGGCCCTTGCCCGACCCGCCCTTCCATCCGCTCGCCGCCCCCTCCTGTGCTGCCTCACGCAAAATTAGCCTCCTTTTTACTGTGCTGGCTAAAAATAACCGTTTCTTTTAAAGCCCCAGGGCGGAGTGACTCACGTGCGCGAGGGGCGGAAGGCGGCTCCATTTCCCTGCGCCCAGGGCTTCAGAGGGGAGGCTACGGGACTCCCCGCGCGGCGACGTCCCCGGCCCGGCGCGCTGCCTTTGCCACCTCGCTTGGCGCCGTCCGCCCACCCTTGACATGCGGGGCGCTGCCATAACTGAAAATAAAACTTGGGCGCCTTTGGCTGGGCTCGGCAGGGATGGAGATGGGCAGCACGCTCCAAGGGCCAAGGATCTTCTGGTTTTAATGATGAAATTCGCGCTGTGGGGCTCACGATGCTGCTGGAAGATTGGCTGCAGGACATGGGCCGGCTCCAGCTGGGCCCCTTTCCGGGCAGCCCTTCCCTCACTCCATTTTCTCTGCGTCTCTTTGAAGCTCCTCTTTGTCCATCTCCTCTCAAAGAAGAGCCCCCCCCCCCAAAAAAAAAAAAAAAAAAAAAAAACCTCTAATTTTCATGTAAATGGAGCTGGTTGCCAACATTTTAAGATAACTTATTCATAGGGCGACAATGTGTTTATGGAGGAACACGCAGCAGAAAATGGCTCATATATGTGCGTGTGGTGTTGTGGTTGCTCAGCAACCTTTCTCGTGCCTCAGTCGCTTAGCATAAGAATCCAGTTTCAAATAAGATATTTGGGGACCCTGGTTAACTTAGTATGCAGTAGCGAGCCCAACCTGTAAAGACGAGTCGAACAGGAAATTGAATCAGCTTGCCCGGGATACAATAAGCTTTGCAAGAAGTATTTGTGTTACAAAGGACCATAGAGCTCAGATGTTGCTTTCTCTCCAACTCCCATATGTATTTTTTCATATCTAAGTTACTGGATAGATCCTAAATCACAGCTACGTGCTAGTGATCTAAATCACTACCCACTCTGATGATGGGTGCCCAGAAACAGTGGCTGTTATCTAAAGTTTAAGACAGCCAACATTACTTAATGCTTGTAAACTTCCCATGTTTTTATTAATAGTAGCCTGAGAACTTGTATAACGAGGTTGCTTATGCTCCTGTTCTTGTCACAGGCTTGTTTTGAAGTTTTACTAAAATACACTCCTTGGCTTGAAGAGAGAATAATCTTCTGTGCTGATGGAAGGACATACATACAATTCTTATATGTGTGTGTGTGTGTGTGTGTGTGTGTGTGTACACATATATAAATATGTATATATGTGTGTATACAAACACGTATTTTTCATATTTTAAAAAAAAAGCTTCTTAAAAGCATACTGTAATTAGAGTCATTAGCTTGAATTTTCTTTTTTTTCCAAACTTTTTTCTTATAACCCAAAAGGAGTTGGGTTTTGTCCTTTGTGAATATATATTAAACTAAGTTAAACTATATTAAAGTAATTTGTCATGTTGGACTCTCTCCTTTACTTTGTTAGATGCACATAGATTGCTTGGAGATCCTTCCATCCTCTTGGAGCGCCGTTCCTCCGCAGCGTTAGCCTGTCCCAGTTTCAGAGGAGAACAGTCATGTTGAATGGGGAAAACAGGCAACAGAGGCCCTGCTGCCTGGAGTGCTTGCAGGTTTGGGCCCAGGGCTGGCCTAAATGACCAGCTTTACAGAGCCTGAAAAAGCAGGATACAGGGCAGACAGCAGAATGGTTCAGCTCTATTTTAGACCTGAGCTGGAGCCAAAGGCTAAAGATGTTCAGCTGTCCAAGTGTCTCTCTTGCACAAGCTGTTTCCTCCAGATTATTGAATGTGGAATGGAGGCTTCTAAAATCTAATATTAGGATAGCCTTCAAAAAGCACATAGCATACATCATTAATAGGAATCTTGGAAAAAGCTTTTTAAATATTGTCAAAAATGACTTGCTGCTAGCAAAAAACAATGTGTTTAAAACAAGAGATACCCTCCTGTGCCTTGTGTAGCTATATGAGAAAGAGGTTGCATATGCATATACCCAGTCTGCATACATCTTTTTTAATTACTTGAGGTTGCAAACAGTTGATTCATAAGAAGAATTTGAGGTATTGTAGGCCTGTGACAGTAGGCAATTGTTACAGTAAGTCATCTCCTGACTACTTGATTTCACACAATGGTTCAGTTTATTTCAGAAAGTGAGGAGAACATGCGTGAGTGCATTCTTCATCTTCTGGCAGCTAATTATTCCAAAGCAACAAATTTAATTGTCAAGGGAGAGTTTGTTTTGGAATATCTTTCCTGAACGATCTATGCTGGCTTTTGCATGTTTTCTCATACGCCAATTTTGAAAGGATGGGATATTTTTTTGGCCAAGTAGGACAGTTGTTAGGTTTCTAGTGTCTTATTTTCCTGTGTGGAAATCTGTGACACACCAGTGCTGTTGTTTATATACGTGGCCATTAAACTTAAGCCTCTCTGGTAGAATTATTGAAATATGTAAGGGTCATTGGTATGGAAAAGCTTACATTTTATGTTAGGGGCATGAAATATTTGGTATGCAAATGTGATACAGTTGCTGATGGATAACTTATTAAAAGTCATTAACACTGCAGTGTAATTAGTGACTTTAGAAAATGTGCAGCCAGAGTTTCCAGGAACGTGGAATATAACCGCAAAGACAAACTGTACCGAGGGAAACCTCAGTTAGACGTTAGGGAAAACTTTCTAATGATGAGAGGAGTCGGCCGCTGAATTAAGTGACCTGCCCTTGGAGGTCTCTAAGAGCAGATGTTGGTGGGCAATGCAGCAGAAAGTGCCGATCTTGCCCTTGAGACAGCCTCTCAAGGACCCTTTCCACCCTCTTCCCATCAGTGGTGAGTGTATTAAGACCTCCAGACTCTCAGCTCTATCTCTTTGTTTTGCTAATAAATTCAAAAGTCTTGATTACTGCTGTCTGCTTATTGTATGCTAAATGTGTGATCATCAAAAGGAAGTTGACTTTTTCCCCCCTTTTAAGCCGTATCTCTTCTTTAGCTCACGTTGGTGCCCAAAAGCTGTGTCTTCTGTTCCCTTCTGGATTCGGCAGCTACACAACTTAGTCTTTCTGTTGTTCTTCCCCAGCAGCTTCTTTAGTTGGTTCTTGCTGTTTTGGGGGAGCGAGTGTGTTTTTCATGCAAATATTTGGCATACGAAGTGCTTCTAATCTTCCAAACACTTAGAATCTAATTAGATTCTGATACTGAAGAAAACTGCTGCTTAATTTCATTTCCCAAGTGTCGCCTTCGCACATACAGTGATAGATCTTTTGGGGTTTTTTTTTGCTTTTTTCCACTTTGCTTTCAGTACTTCTGTTCAGTCAAGCAAATTGCTAATTTTAACATTGAGCCAATTTGTGGATTGCCGTTCTTCGACCTGATCTGTAAAGCAGTGCTGGTTAGATTCTTTACTTTTATTTTTGTTTTTATCTTGCTCAAATTGAAGCCGTTGCGTAGAGCGAAGGAGGGGGCGCGCGGGGCGGCCCTCACGGATGTGCTGTGGTGGCCTCCCTGCTCCTGGTGGCCCTGGGGAGAGAACTGGGCCAAGGCCTTTAGATCTAATCCGGTAAGATAAAGCGAGTTAATATGTTCTTCCTGGTGCTGATAGAATTGCGTGCCTCTCTTGCAGGAGAAGAGAGTGCAAGTCTCTCCACCTTTAACAAGAGGACCAAGTGCCTTTATACCAGAGAATGAAGTAAGTGCGCGGCCAGGGGGGCTCTTAGCGAGGAGATGCTGGTGGCTCCAGGCCCTGCCTTGAGTCCATGTGAGCTGAAGGGAGCAGCCGCTGAGATCCGCCCTCCCCTTCCCTACAAGTGGGACTGTTTGACTCGCTCTGCCGTGTCCCTCCTCCCTGGGACACATGTAAACGCTGAGTGTGCCCCTTTTGAGGGGTTATTACTTCAATGCCAGGCCTGGCGGGAGGCCTGTCCTGTATATAACATTATGATTATATAACTCTCAGAGCAGCGTCTGACCTTCAGTTTGAAAGAACCTAAAGATCTGGCTAACTTCATAGATCACAGCTGTGGCTCTTAAGCGAATTTATGGTTGAAAGGTGCAGTGTTACTTCAAACTCAAGATCTTTGTGTATGATTTAATGTTCAATTTAAACATTGATTTGCAGCTTGCTACAGCTTTCCTGTAGTGTCGTTCTTTTCCCATGTTATTAATCTCCATGGAGTATCATTTATTGATGAATTATTTGGGGTGGCAAAGTATAAAAACAGGTCCTTTTTCTGTTCTACTTTTGAGTAGTTGCTAAAGCTGGGCAGTTTCTGTGCTAATACAACAGGGCCGACTATTCTCTGAATCTCTCTTTCACTACACAGGGAAGATTCGAACCTAAAAACAGACCAAGTATAAAGCCTGCAAACAGGAAAATAAAAGCAAAAAGGGATGCGGTTTAAAATGAGTCTCCTAGATTTGGGAAGCCGGGGGCAGGGAATGAATTCCAGACAGTCCAGCTTGTGAAGGGGATTTCCCCAACATGAAATATGGACCTGAGATGCCAAACTTCCTAATGATTTTTTTTTTCTCATTAAGACAAGAAATGTGTGAAGAGGGGAAAAATAAAGGTAATGAGAAAGATTGCATATAAAGTTTGTGTTTGTTGTTAGTGAATTTAGTGCACAAATGATGTGCTTGATAACTGGAGACAGCCAAGGGTATAGAAGGAAAGCACTGAGTAGCCTTGAGCCAGTGGTAATCCTGGAACCTCCACCTGCCGTTGAGGTTCGTCAATAAAAGGTTAATATCAAGAGCAAGTGTTGAAGACTGTTACGCAAGTGGCTGGTCTTTTCCCCCTGTTCCCTGGCTGTTAAATAATACGGTTGATAGATGTAATTGTAAATTAGTAACACATTTAATGTCTCGTAAATCTTGATAAGGTAATTACAGAACATTGCTCTTATCAAAGCCTACTCTATTTTGATAATGAAAAGATTTTGATATGGACAGAGTAATGGGAACCTTGACAATTAGGTTGTTATTAAGGTGTCATAAGTTTTTACCAGAAGAATTGAGACAGCATGTTTGTGAATCCATGGATGGTAATAAATCAGGAGGAACTACGTATGCAGCCTGAAGAGAAAAGTAATATAGGTGGAGAAATTTCAGAAGGAATAGTACTGCGTATTGCTGTGCTTAACATAGCAACAGTGCAGTCCTGCAGGATTATATTTCAGCTTTGTCAGCATAATTTCTTTTCCATCACTTGTACTGAGTTAAAAGGAAAGTTCCTGACAAACTGGAGATCAGAAATCTCAGCAGCACTCTAGCAGGACTGAAATGTAGTTTCCATAAGAAATATCTGGAAGATGCACTTGCTGCAGAATAAGGGGTATTACTTACAGTGGAGTGAATGGTATGCCATAATATATATACATAGGTTTTGACTCTAATGGATAGATAAACTTCTGGTGGTACAAGTGTTCTTAATGATAACTGAGGAGGCCTCTTTCTGGTCTAAAATGTGGGAAAGCTTTTGTAGGGAAGAGCTATACATATAAAAATTATGGGGCTCCTTAGCTGGGTAGTTCTGCTTCTTCCCTTTCTTTCTGGACCCACAAGTATAACAGGGAAATACAGTAATGAGAAATGAAAATGCAGCAACTTGTTCACATTACTTTATATATAATATAAACTCCTATATAAAACTTGATTGAAAAATATTTGAGACAGTCTGTTCATCAGCCCATCATGAAGGAGAACCTACTTTAAACAGAAGTAAATTCAAAAAGAGAATGGTGTCTTGGTAGTTTCAAGCACTTCATACCCTCATGCGCACTAAACTAGCTGAAATGGCTTCCCATTCCATAGTGCTTTCAATGATAGCCTAGCTGGTCTAATACTGTATAGTTTAAGAATAACTACTGTGTATTCTAGTCTTTGCTTGTAACTTTAATGATGAATGTGTTTCTAATGGCCATTCTTGCTGATAAACACTGAATAATAGCATTAATATTATGTCAAGGCTTGCAATCCAAGAGCTTCTCTTTTACTCTTGCATTTCATCTTGTGTCCAAGGTCCAGGTTGGCTGGAATAATTAAAGAACAGCTCTTGTTTAAAGAAAGCATTAAATTCCTGTTCTAAATAATACTTGAATGTTATGGACAAATTAGCATTTGATCTCCTCTTCAATTATACAAACACAAAAGTGGTAGATTGCCAGAATGCTTCTGTAATTTGATTACATAACCCAGTGCCTCTCCATTAATTTTGAAGTCTGTGGTAGGACTGAGTGCTCAGGTGCTGTGTGTGTCTGTACAGACTGACTTCCATAAAGATGTGACTTTCTTTTTAACTTCTGTTTCCTTCCATACAGATCTGACTTCGAGCGGTCGAGAGTTTACCCTCTAGGTTTTCATGGCACTGTATTAAAGTAACTGGTGCACACACATACTTTTTTTTATATACTTACATATCTACAGAATTGGCTGCAAGTTTGTGCAAAAGCAGACCTTTCCTATTGCAGCATGCTGCTATCCAGCTAAAGCTGGAGGAAACCTCTCTCAGTTAAATTTCTCTGCCTTATTTTTAAGGTTATGCAAGCAAATGGTTTGGATGAACGTACGAATCTTCTTGTGGAAGAATACTCTACATCTGGTCGCCTGGACAACATCACCCAGGTCATGAGTATTCACACTCAGTACCTGGAGTCTTTCCTCCGCAGCCAGTTCTATATGTTGCGCATGGATGGGCCCCTTCCACTGCCCTATAGGCACTACATTGCTATAATGGTGTGTACCAACAACCTACACACTTTTTTTTCTGTCATCTGGGCTTTCTTATATATATTAAAAAAAAAGGAAAAATGGAAAAATTCAGAAAGGAGGGACTGGTGTGCCATTTCAGGTAATGGGTCTATATGCATGAATATTTTTTGAAGTTGATTTTCATTTGAATAAAGCGTATCTAGTCACAAGGTTTTCATTGAGAAGAGAGAAGTGGCAAAGTAGGGCTTTTTTTTTTTTTGTTGGTATTGCACAGTGAGACCCTTCTCATATGCCCATGGGAGCAAGGTTTTGTGGACAGCACTTAGAGCTGTGGCTCCTCACTTCTGGAGTTGTAACCACCAGAGCACAGCAATAGGATGAGAGACAACAGACTGAAGTTACAAATTTCAGGTAGACACTAGGAAAACAGTTTTCTGAGGATGATGAAACATCGGAACTAGGCCCAACAGAGGTTGTGGGGTCTCCAGGGATGAAGATCTTATGTAGGCAAAGCTCTAAGCAACCTGGTTGAAGATTGCCCTGCTGTGGGTTGGACCAGATGAGCTCCAGAGATCCCTTGCAACCTAAATTAGATTTGGTGCTTCAAAGTAAAGTA
>VZSV01000042.1:671859-691752 GCA_013398735.1 Nothocercus julius
TTCCTTTCAATTAAATTATATTTTCATGTTGTGAATGTATCCTGTTTTTCACCTGCAGTGAAATAAGATTATACCCTAATACGTTGCACTTCTGCTTCTGTGTTTAATTATTTCAGGCTGCTGCCAGACATCAGTGTTCCTACCTAATAAATATGCATGTTGATGAGTTTTTGAAGACTGGAGGAATAGCAGAATGGCTGAACGGTTTAGAATACATTCCACAAAGACTGAAAAATCTAAATGAGATAAACAAACTCCTTGCACACCGACCCTGGCTAATCACAAAAGAGCACATTCAGGTACCTGTTTAATGCGATTGCAGTAAATGTCCTATAATAAGAACTGCTAGGATGCAGATATGTGGTTAGGCTTCATTATCTTGAGTTTAAGAATTCGAGGAAGTATTGGAGTACTGAATAACCCCAAAAAGTCATCAATATGACAAAGACAACAAGGTTTATTTTTTAGGAATAGCATTGACTAGAATAACTCCAATAGAAAAAAAATGTCATATATTAGATTTCTCTTTCTGAGAATTTGTGTACACGAGAAATATGGAGGTAGTAAAAGAAAAGAATTGATGCCTTTCTAAAATAGGTATAGTCTTATACAAACCTAGGGGCCAAAAGCAATTTATATTTACACTCTTTTTTTTATTCTCATTTCAGAAACTTGTCAAGACTGGGGAAAATAATTGGTCTCTTCCTGAATTGGTGCATGCTGTTGTCCTGTTGGCACATTATCATGCCCTGGCAAGTTTTGTATTTGGTAGTGGCATTAATCCAGAGAGAGATCCGGATACATCTAATGGAGTCAGACTTATAGCAGTCAACAACTTCTGTGTCTGTGATCTTGCCAATGACAACAACATAGAAAATGCATCCCTCACAAGTAGCAACTTTGGGGTTAGTGTTGCAAGAAGATTCATTTGCTTGCCTCTGTTTTGCATTAGAAAGCTTTCTTCCATTCTTTCTTGTTTAAATTTCAGTGTAGTTTTAAAGCTCTTTTTTTTATTTTTTTTGTCTACTTTACTGGAATGTCTGGGTCTGATAACTCGTATATTAGCTCTAGCAATTTGCAGTGTAATCTGTTTCCAAACCACATTGAAACAGAGAAATGTAGTTACAATAATGTGATTTTAATAGTTAATCTCTCAAGCCACTGAGCAAGACTAAAACTTTGCTTCCAGTTGAAAGCCAAAAGTTTGAATTTGTTCAGATAGTATATCACTGGCTGCAGCACTTCATTAAAATTTTCATAACATGGAGTGAAAAAGGGGAAGGGAAAAAAGCAAAGGTTGTAATACACCTTTTGGCTTTGACAAGGCCTGTGATCTCAAAGCAAGTTAATCTTGAAGCACTTCCTTGCAGATAAGAGGAAAATGACTGAAGTAAAAAGGTTTTATTCTTTGCACTAGTTTCTGATCTTGAATCAACCAAAAGAGAAAGTTGATTACTAGTTTCTTGATTTAAAAAGAGATATTTCTCTGAAAGTGGCTTTATAATGCTTAGAAAAAAAGAGTCCTTGAATTAAACTACTGATTTCTGAATTAGACTCATCTCCTTTGATGGAAGATAAGGATTATAAACCAAATTATGGAATAGATTTTCAAAATTAGCAGCAAGTTTACAGGGTGAGCGTGTGATCAGTCAGTTATTACATCTTTGGTTTCTGTGATGAGGCATGCTAGCTGAAATCACCAGTATTTCTTGTTATGCATTTGGCATTTGTAGTGAGCTAAGGGCTGCTTCTAGCTGTGTGCTGCTTGCTAAGCGGTGAATAACATGATGTAAAACATTTTTAGCTGTGGGCAGATGATCAGAATTAAAAAGAAAAAAAAGAAGAAGGAAAAGAAACACCAAGCAATTTATCTTATCAAAAATGTGAATGATCAAGGCAGTTCATATAATGCAAAACTTTGATATATTTTGATACATTCTAACAAAGAGGTACAAAAGGAAGAAAAAGACTTGTGTGAAAGTTGTTTTGAATACCTAGAAAAACATAATAAAAAGAACATCGATTTGCTGCATCAGGTTGTGTATTGCAGGGTTGCGCTTTATCATTTCAGTAAGATATTTTGCGTTACCATTTGACTGAGTAAAACTACCTTCATGTTAAAAGTTGGGATTTTTGATGCACACAGACCACACAGAGTGCTTTTCCTGCCATCTCTGTGGTAGGATATATATTAAAAGCAACTGTGGTTTCCATGTTCAAACATCACCACTTTTACTATTAATCTTATTGCAGTAGAATGATAGATCTAGAGTAACACTTACCCACTCCCTTCTTCCGACTTTCTGAAAACTCCTTGTCTGTCTCACATGTGAAAAAAGCATTCTGGCTTGGATTTTCATGTTTGCTGCTGATACCTTTTTTTGAGAGCATTTACTGTAGAGCCTGAAATCTGAAGATGACACATGTTGTCTATCTTCTAATTTTCCAGAATGTCATGGTGTCTTTGCAGATTGCAGATTCTTTAAGTGAGCTGGAGGCCTTAATGGAAAGGATGAAGAGGCTACAGGAAGATAAAGAGGATGAAGAAGCCTCTCAGGAAGAGATGGCAACTCGCTTTGAAAATGAAAAGAAGGAGAGTCTGCTAGTAATTAGTGGAGGTATTTGTGCTTTTCCAGTTCCAGTCTGTTTGTTCTTTGTAAGCCCTGAACGCTTGAGTTCAGTTCAATGACTATGACTCTCTCTGCCAGGTTCTGTATTCTGAGTCTGGCTTTAGTAAGGGTGGTCCTGTGACTTGCTTCATCTGCTTAAGATTTGTTGATTAGTGACTGTTGTCACCCTTGTTGCTACTTGAAATTTATCTTTTTTATTTGGGGAAAAAAAAGACGCTAGGCTTCTTGAAATTGAGTTGAATTTCTTTGTGTGCTCTTCAAATTGTTTCCTTTGTGTAAATACTCACTTCACAATTGATACTTCACAATTTTAGATTCTACAATACGTAAAAGTTTTATATATCACTCACTGGTAGCCTTCAGATAATGACAAATAACTCTATGCTAATGCAACAAGTCCCAATTTTTTACTGTTTTAATTACTTCCTCTGTCTGGAAAGCATATCTCAATCAACCTGTTTTTCAGTCATCATTCAGCTGTGCTGTTTCTATCACTGTAATATGACAGAGATTTCTTAGCATACATTTCATTCTTAAGTATTGTTCAAAATTAAGAGCTAATAGCCTCTTTTCCTTTGTTTTTCATTTCTTCTAAAGGCCTTCATCTCTAAGAAATCATATGATGAAATCTGTTTCATATAAAAAACAGGATTTGGGTTTTTCTTTCCTTACAAAGAATGTTTTAGAAGAAACTATTGATTTAGGACGGTGTGAATGTCCAACCAGCTTCGCGTAGTAGAGGCTACCTGAAAATTGTGGCTTCTATCTGTTTATAAAGTGACTCATAAAATGTCCCACATTTTTCCAGACTACTTATTGGTGAATTGAAGGTGTTCTAAGTTTCTGTGCACTGAACTCCAAAGAGGGGAAGAGTGTACTGTGAATCATCAGAAAGATTTTGTGACTCTCTAGGAAACTCAAAATCTCTGAAAGGACACAGAGTTGGACTAGATGGTCTCTAGAGGTCCCTTCCAACCTCAGCCTTTCTGTGATTCTGTGTGAAATGTATCCAAAATCATCACTGATGGATTTTTAAAAGTGTGCATCATCCATTCTCATTCAATTTTTCTGTGGTCAGGCAATCTTGCGATAACATAGACAGACTGACAACCTCTACAGTTTGAATCTACAACCTCATTATTAAACTAGGACTTCTGTGACTTGGAGCTTGTTAGGATGAGGTGCTGCTTGGGACGGAAAGATTTCTTGAGGAGGCTGCAGGTAGATTTGTTTAGCTCTCTCCTTTCCTCCCTGTGTGCCTGTAGGTTTTTTATTCTTCACTGAGGATTAGCTGTAGCAGATGCTCTGCAAGCTTCTTCCTACACAGTTATATTTTGATTGTTTAATGAGGCAAAGAGGAGATAAAGCACTTCTGCAATTCTTAGATTAACTGACTTTTTAAGGTGTTAGAGTGGACATATGGCAACTGTTCTGTCAGCGCGCATGGAAGCGAGCCAGGATATTAACACAAGGGTCAGATGCAGTCAGGTCTACCGTAGGCAACTCCTGCAAAGGTGGCTGCACAAACAAGCAGCCTGTTTATTCAGGAGGGCAAGATTGATTCCTGATGGAGAACCTGCACTTGCCTAGTGACGCGTTTTGGAGCTCTTTGAAGATGCTTAGTTACTGGAGCTGCAGCCTCGTGCGCCGTCAACGCTTTGCTCTCATATACTCTCCAATTGGTACTTGGAGGTGGAGTGTCGCGCCGCTGTCTAGCTGCTTGTGTTGTGGATTATAGAGTAGAGCTGGTGTGTTTTCCTGGCCCCGTACGTGCTGAACATAGCAATCCTGTTGTCCTGTTTCTCATCCTAGCACAATGGGCTACTAATGGCACACATCTTGCCCAGCTGAAGATACCCAGCTCCCCTCTGAAGTCAGCAGAGAGGAAGGTTTATCTCCAGGCAGTAGCTCAGCCCATATCTCCCCGTTCCCAAATGCCTGCTTTAGGCTGACATTTCAATGACACAGTGGTGATGAATCCCATACAAGCAGATGGGTTAAGTGGAATGCAGATGAAGTGAAATTTTTCCTTCCTTCGTTTCCTTCTCTTCCTTTGCAAAAACCTTAAAATCACTCTCTCCTCCTTCAGTAGAGTGGCAGTGCTAGTGCTGACATCCATTTTGCTGTTTTTTTTTTCACAGCATTTGATGATGAAATGGTTTCTACAGATGTCTCCCGCTACGTTGAAGATCCTGGGTTTGGGTACAAAGACTTTGCAAGGCGAGGAGAGGAGCATCTGCCAACATTCAGAGCTCAGGTAGCATTTCTTTAAAATACATTCACTCAAAGAGTAATACGTGTTTTCTTACTGGACAAATTGTGCGAAGTAATTGTAGTGGAACATGTTTGTCACATGCAGGTTTTCTTGCCATGGTATGTTAAATAATTTGCAGGCTTCTACAAGTTTGAGAGGTGAGTTTTCTGTTGCTGTAGACAGACAAGGATATATTTAGCTTTCAGTCTTCAAATATTAAAGGAATTGGTGGTAGAACTGTGAAGTGTATCAGTAGATGTGGAATACAAGTGAAAAGCTAAGGAAGGGTTTCTTTTCCATTTCTCCAAATATAGCAAAATTCAACTGGAAGAACACTTAATTTCTGACTTGTTTAAAGTATTCTCTGCCCAATAGTTATCAATAAACATATACATATATGTGTGTGTGTGTGTGTGTGTATATATATATATATATATATATATATATGTATGTTTTTGAGAATCATTTGATGAGTGTTGTTTTCATATGTGCACCAAATCACTGAGCTGTGAATGTCTGAAAAGAAAATGACTATTTAAATAGGATTACTGTTTGGCTATGTGTATATGTGTGTGTGTATTTGTATTTATGTATTTAGTGTGTTGAAAGACCTGCCCTTTCATCTCTATATTGTTCAACATAAAGTGAACCATGGTCAGACTCTTCATAATATAAATAGTAACAGGCAGGTTCTAGGTGGTCATACTCCAAGGTGTAGAACAGATTAATCAGCAGTGCAGGGATAAATTGCAGGCAATGGAAGAAATCTTGCAACAGGAAAAAAGAAGAGAGGTAGGTGCAGGAAGACTCCATAGTCAGAAGATTTATCTGAGACTGAAAAATAAAGAACCCATGATCAGTTTCAGGAAATGTATTTAGCTGTATAGCAGACTTTGCTGATCTGGATGATTTATTGTGCAGTCTTTATGAGCCTGAAGTAGGTGGGTATTGCCAAAAGAATAAGGCAAAGTCAGTGCCTATAAATCAAACATACTGCTTAACCACTTAGGAACAACAGGCTCCTATGGAAAAAAGCTCTGTTGAAGTTGAAACCGTAACTAAAATGTCCCTGCTCTTAAATACATAGGACAGCTTCTGGCCCACTTACAAAGGAGTCACCCTGAAAATTTAACTTTATTAGTATGTCCTTCTCCCAGGTGGTTAGATGTATATACCTGCAGCCTCCCAAATGCTCTATTAATGCTATTCAAATTGCAGTAGTATCCCCAAACCCTCTAATAAATCCAGTCCTTGCTCTGGATAAAACATCTTTATCTCTGTGTGTTCAAATTCAGTAACAGAAAAACGTATTCAACAAATAGCTGCTTTCTTTATCTTTTCTGTGGTTAGTATGGATCAACTGCTTTTAGTAAACAGTGCTGTTTTCCTCTTCGGGCTTCTGGTTTTCAGAGGCTGATACCCAAAAGAGTCCTAATTAGTATTTTTTCTACTTGAAACAAGCAAAAAAAAACTCCCACCTGTTCCTGTCCAGCAGCGTTGGAGAACCGTGACACAGAGCTGTGAAGGGATGCTTCAAATGAATGTGCCACATTAAAAATATAAGGAGATACGGTCCTTAAGAACCTGCCATTCACTTGGCACTGCAGCATGGCTCCTGGCAACTTTGATACTTATGTTCTGGGGATGTGAAATTTTCTTTTTGCCCTGACCTAGGTCATGTCTGCGCTGGGCAGGTTGCATAATAAGATCCACGTGTTAGAAATCCCTTGAGGCTTCAGCACAAGCAGCTCGATTCAGCTGGCTGAACGCTGGTGTCCAGGGCCTTCTGTGAAACCCTCAGTGGTCCCAGGCATCTGAACAGGGCTAGTAACTTCGGGAGATATTTCACAGGTCTTAGGGCCTTTCACACTGGCAGCTAGAGGCCAAATACGGAACTTTTCAGATGTCACTGAATGCTTTGCTGTAGGCAGCTGAATATTGCCCTGCCTTCCCTCCCCTCTCTCCCTACGAGGGGTTCACTGAATAGATGTGCTCCAAGTGACTCTGCAAGGGCCCTGGCCTGGCAGCACTTTCTGAAAAGAGCCAGACAGACCAGGAAGGGGAGGCGATGCCCTCGGCTGCAAAGAGGACGTGTGTTTGACTGAACACGTGCTGAGAATGTGGGCAAACACCCGAGCTCTCCATACCCGGAGCGCAGCCGTGTGCTGCTCCCGCCAGGGGAGCTCTCCTCTGCCATTCATGCTGTGCCACCACCTTTAAAGAACTCACATTCCTGATGTGGGGCTGCCCTTGCAATCCAGGCGCTCATCTAAGCCCAAAGCAACCTGGATTTTAACATCCCATTCCAGGACTTTTTAAACTTACACACCCATTCCAGTGAGACACTGGTCAGCGCAGCACAGCAGACAGTAGCAAGTTAACTCAACACCTCAACAACAAGGATGTGGTTTTGTTTTTCTCCTCGTGTATCTTGTAGACTAAAGACATCCAACCTGAAAGTAAGGTTCAACAGTGACGTGCATTGCCAGGAAGCTTGGCACAATGGAGCATGTGATGCAAACGGAAGATTCAAAATACAAATTTTTAAAGATAATAAAAATCTAGCTAACTGACAGCAGAAACAATTAAGCTGTGGATAGGACCAAATAGAGACCTCACTACACCTGTATATTTATCTCTTTCTTTCTGCTTCTGCAGGACTATACTTGGGAAAATCATGGCTTTTCCCTTGTAAACAGGCTTTATTCTGACATTGGGCATCTCCTGGATGAGAAGTTTCGGATGGTCTATAACCTCACGTATAACACTATGGCAACACATGAAGATGTTGATACAACTATGCTAAGAAGAGCTTTATTTAACTATGTCCACTGTATGTACGGAATCAGGTATGGAACAAAATGCGCTGGCTAAGGAGTGTGTTTTGAAGTGTGTAAACACAGACAGAAAACCACGTGAAAAGCATTACCTTGGAATCCAGGTGTTAAAGTGGAGGTGGTATCTCAGTCCACGGGTTAGAGTGGTTTTGCTGGTATACTATTCATACAGCTTTTGATTTCAGTGAGGAAAATCATTAGGAGTTGGGATGGAAGTTGGTACGGAAATGTCTTTTCAGAAGTCACCCTGTAACATCCGTTAGCAAATTCTGTTTTAGCATATATACTAATTGCTTCAATGCCAGAACTTAATATGCTGCCAAAGACTATGCTTTCCGAGACCTATATACAGCAGAGTGATTGCCTCTTTTATTTAGGTATGATGACTATGACTATGGAGAAGTTAATCAGTTACTTGAACGCAGCCTGAAGGTTTACATAAAGACAGTGACCTGCTACCCAGAGAGAACCACCAAGCGCATGTACGATAGTTACTGGCGTCAGTTCAAGCACTCGGAGAAGGTAGGTGTTTTATATGGACACCAGTGCATTTAAACAATGAAAAATACACTTCTGAAAGTGTTTGTGTCTGTGAAACTAATTGTTTTAACCAGAAAAATAAATGAGATGAATTCAGTAAGTGTTAAATGTCCATTTTACAAAAATACTTCCTAGTAGACTGGAAATGTTGTTGGTCCTTCTCTTTATTTTGAATGGTTTCTTCATAAAATTGAACTGACAACTGTAATAGAAAAGTGTTGAAACTTGGGAATGCAGAGATGGTCAGTATGCCAATGTTTCTGATTTGGGGACAAAAAAGAGCTTATTTCATATATGTAGTCCTTATTTTATATATGTAGTCCTTATCTCATATACGTAGTCCTCCTGGTGTTTCTTCATCAATAAACAATGTCAGTGTATCTACAAGTATCTTCTCACGCTTGCTGACAAGAGTCCAGTGCTTGTTCTAGCGTATCTGGCAGATGAACTGTTCCTTTTACTGTACAGTAGGGTGGTAGTAGGTGGTAGCAAATGAAACAAAAATACCATTCATGAAGAATTTGTATCATTAGGATATAAAGTTGCTTTATTTGAGCTTCTCAGATGAAAATGTGCTTAAAGTGGCAGTTGAAGGAAGTTACGTGGAGTCCTAAAATAGTGTCTAATGCTAAATAACTATTCTAAAAACACTTGGAGTCTTGCAGCAGAGTACAACAGAAAAAAGACCTAGTTTCTTGCAGTGATAATTTAATAAAGTTAAAAAAAAAAAAGAAAAAAAGAGCATAAATGAATAAATGATGATGAATTCAAAGGCAAACTAAATGACTGATACAATTTTTCCACAGGTTCACGTAAATCTCCTTCTAATGGAAGCTCGTATGCAAGCAGAACTCCTGTACGCCCTCCGTGCCATAACTCGTCACTTAACCTGAAGCACCCACTGGGAAGGAGTAAAGGAATTTTTACTGAGTATGTAATGACCTTTTGAAATAGATACACGCCAGAAGTTGTTTGTGATGTAGCATCAGGTTATTCAATTCTCTAGTGTCAAAGTTTAGCCGTGCTTCCTGACGGCTGTAATGTGCAATGACGTGTTTTATTTTCTTGATGCTTAACATTACTAATGATAACAAAAATTACACTGAGGAGCACTACTCTACATTGTTTCCGGTTGGATTTCTGCACAATGGTCAGAATCCTAAAACTATTTTTATTATACTCAATTCTAGCGCTTTGTCCTTTAAGCACTGGAATAAAGTGCTTAGAGACTTATTTTCCAAGCAATCATTTTTCAGGTTAATGGAATCCAGCAGAAGATCTGGTTTTGAATGTTCTGAGAACTTTCCTCTGAGTCATAACTCTGACAGAGATGCATGTGCTGTGTTAAATCGAACTGCCCACTGGATTCATCTGTGTCTCCTGGAGGCTGCTTGGCAGTCACTGTCTTACTACAGCAATTGAAGGTGATGTGAAATGTGGATGCAAGCATTGACCACACTTTAATGTGAAATTAATCATGATAAATTCTACGGCATGCTACTGAAGTACAAAACTCGCCTGTTTTATCTTGTCTCTTCCCAAGAGAAGAGGCTTCACGATTTACCATTTCAGCTAAACCTACTGTGTTTTGATCATGCATAATCTTGTTTTATTGAGAGTCACCCTCAGTTGTCCTTACAACATCCATGCTCATCACATGTTGCAATTTGTTTAGTTGGCACCTGTAGAGATAATACTCAGACTGACCAAAAATAGGGTTGTGGGTTTTTTGCACTCTCTTCTTTCTCAATGTTTTAACTAAGGAAAGTAAAGGAAGGCTAGCATATCTGTTCCTTCATATTGGATGTATAGAAATCTGTTTCCCATAACTTTTTCATAGCATGAAATTTTAATATTCAAAGTTTAAAAAGTTTCTATGCATTAGTGTGAGTGAACAAATGAGAAGTGCAATATTTAAAAAGAAGCAAGCTTTTTTTCCCTGTCATGTCACTGCTAAAGTGTCCTTTTTATATAGCCATAAAGAAATTTTGAAACCAAATTTCTTTATTGTCTAAGGCCTAGCAGTTTTGGTTTTATCTTTCGTGGCTTAAGACAACCTGATACTGAGATGCCAAAGCATCCCCAAAATAAATCTTTCTTGAACAACTGATAATCTTGGGGAAGGGAAGAAATAAGCTGCCAAAAATGTCACAGTTTTGTGCTGTTTTCTGTTGCTTCTGACAAATTCATAAGAGCACAAAATGTTGATATTTATAGCTTTATTTTGTATTGCATTTAATGAACCAGTGAAGTGCCTAAAGAGATGCTTAAACTTACCCAATAGAATGCAAATTGTCACTGCTTAAACTTTTGTCTGTTCGTTTGGGCTTCTCATTTACTTCGAGGAGGGTGACCGTTCTTTCTGTCACATACATTTAAAACTAGCACAATAGATTTATTTTTAATGTTTTATTGAATTGTAGAAGATGATACAGGTTGTTTTTGTTTTCTTCCATTGACAATTGCAGAATAGACTTTTTTTTAAAAAAAAGATATTATCAGCCATATTTTAACACTCTTCATTGACAAAATCATGGACCAGTATACTACTAAAATTATTTTTCTCTCTTACTTACTTTTCCTGATACCTTGCTGTGACTTTGCATGTTGCTTTCTTCACTTTATCTGTCTGTTACAGATTGGGAAACTAAATGATTGTACACTTTTTCTGCACTTTCAGACTGCAGACTGTGCATGAAAAGCTTTTGAGGAAGAAGTCAGTAACTTTGTACAAAATTTAACATTAGCTATTTAGAAAACTACCCAGTAGACAGCATCAGAATCTCTTCTAGAGAGAGCTTGGCATAAAACATCAGATTTCTCTGTCTTTGCAGGTAGCTATATAGGATTTCTCCGAAGCGTTGAGATGCTGGTATGTGTGAACTTAGATTAGCTTTCTAGGTTCTTCCAGTCCTTTGTTCCCTCCCTGTAGTGATGGTAGTGGCCACATCTAATCATTTCTGTGCATAAAGTGGTTCTACTGCAAGAACTTTCCATGCAGTAGTTTTGCTTTTATTTACATGAGGGGAACTGTACAGTGCTACTTTAAATTCCTTTATTCTGAAAAGTCACATAGTTCTCAAGAAGCACAGTTTATATTTGGAAAGGAGGTGAAACTAGATTTAGGTAGGTAATATGATGACTTAGTTTCCCTTCAGAAATGCAAAGACTCTTAGAGTAGGTTGACTTTTATGTTTGGAAACATGAGTGCCTTTACTTCTTTCCTTATGAAATATACTTGCCAGCTCAAATGCCTTTTGAGCGAAGTACCTGAGTAGATCTGAAGTACAGAAACCATAAATGGATTGCTTCATAAAATTTGTAGTAAATCAATAATTTCTTTTAATATGCCATATTGAGTCAAGTATGGCCTGCAAGACATTCCATCATAGGAAATGTCATGTTACAAGTAGTTCGCTGTATCTTTTTTTTTTTAATATACAGTGTAAACTTGAAATTTCTGAAAATGCTTTCCAGGTGGCTTTTTGACTTTTTTTTTTTTTCCCCCTTCAAAGTATTGCATTTATGATGTAACAATTTATAGTCTAGTTTTTTATTCAAAATCATGATTTTAATAGGTATTTGTTCAGAACAGGTGTTAAAGTCATGCATCTATACCATATGTTTTACTCACACTTTAGACTCACTTTGTGCCAAATTTTAATGTGCAAGTGTTCTTGGATTTTGGAGGGGAGGGGGGTTTAAAGCACTCGTGAATGTGAATCCTCACACTTTATTCAATAATACTATTCTTAAGAGTACCATAGTCATTGGATTCTCCCCCTCTGTGTTCCTGTGTTGGGATTTATATTTACCAGCATAAATCTTAATTCACGAAATCCCAGCTTTGACCGGTGTAAAACAAAGTGCAGAACCTCTTGGCTGCAAGAAAACTTGTTAGGTGTCAATAAACTCACTCTCAAAGAAAATGCTGTAAGTAGGGAACAGAGTCTGTGAGCACGGACGGCCTCTAAGCTTGCAGAATCCCACCAGAATGTGTCTTCTGATAGAGTGTGTTCTCTTGGAAATTGTTGCTTTTTTTTTGTTTGGTAATGGAGAAGTGACAGAAATACAAATTGGTGAATGCATTTTCCAGAATACACTGCCTGCAACTGAACCTCACAAGAGTCACCATACAAGAATAGAAACCATCCTATACTATGGTACAATTTGTGCAAAAAATTACTAAGAGTTAGCCTTGCGCTGAACTGTATATGGATTTCTTTTTAACAGTTCATCATTTGTCCTAAAGGCTGTATTAAAATGAGAAGAATGTACTTTAAAAAGAAAGGTTTGCCACTGTAAGCCCTTTTTATGTTTTAGAAAAAAAAACTTTAGGAGCAGGGGAAATCAATCATATAAGTAGTTATAAATGTGGGTCTCTATATAAATTTATGACAGATGAAAACTGGACAAAAAAGAAAACATTATGCTCTTCTGTTACTTCACAGAAGGTCAAAGCACCAGATTCTTCAAGGTATTTTTGTTCATAGCAATGCCGATAGATGGTTTAATGGGATTTGGAAAACGCGGCTCATTGCTTAAATGTCAAAGGGAGTTTAAGCACCCAGCCACTTAGCAAAATCCTGCCAGGTGCCCACTTGCATTTTGAGTCATATTTTTAAAGATACTTAATTATCTAAATTCCACAGAATAAAATCAGTTTCCACAGAGATTAAAGGACTAATATGTTGCAGATCCATGTGATTTGCAGCAATTATAAATGAAATGGGTTGTTTGGAAGCATTAATATATAATTAGAAAAATCTTTCCAAACGAAGTTAACCTGTAAGCTGCTGCTCTGGCAGGACAGGTTCTCAGCGTTTCTCATGCATGTGTGTTCTCCTGAAGACAGGCGTTTCGGGCATGCGCTCCAGAGTTTGGGCTCTCTTCTAGACGAGCTGGGTTATTTAACCTCTACTTGGAGAAAAGATTTGTTGGCATCAGCAAGTGTATAGTTTGAGCCAGGTCTTAAAATTTTTGGCCAGAGGGATATATTCCAAATCTTCTTGATTTCAAGTGATGTACTTTTGGTTACTTTCCTTAGAGGCTCGGATTCTTCTCTCATAAGTGAGGAGTAAAGCTACAGAAGATGGGGACTGAGGGCTTTTTTTGAATTTTCCCAGCTCTGATTTGAATATACAACTGTTTGAATTGTCTTGTCTTTAGTGGTCAATCCAAGAGCTAGACAAAAATGTCAGTTTTCACAATCCAAACTTCAGATTTATCTTCCCTAATGTGCCCCAGCATGCAGGTGTGTCTGAAGAGATGCATCCACCAGCTTCTTCACACTTGGAAAGTGCAAGTGAAACTTTTAAACCACAATTGAAAATAAATTTAGGATTTTATATTTACCCCATAGATCACAGGTGTGGGAAATGGAAAGAGCACAGTAGGATAAGGAAAAGTTAGGGCCATGTTGAACAGGGTTAATTTATCTCCTAGAGCAAGTTTTCTTGATGTGGTCGTAACGCTGCTCCCCTAGCTCGCACTAGGTGTCTCTTGCAGATGTTTTGTCATCTACTTCTTTTTAGGGGCATAAACTGTGATTTTACACTGCCACCACCTCTGCTCTCTTAAGCGCTTCCTAGTTTTCCAACTCTCAAACCCTAATAATATTTGAGACACAACCTCCTAGCCTTAACCTTGTAAAATAAAGTAGAGTTCCCATGTTACCATTCTTTATTGAGTCCATAGGATCTTTCCTATGTTCAGAAACATTTAATTCCAGCATTAAGTTATTTCTGGGCAGGAAAATTCTAAATCTCATTTGAAAGTGTGGTACTTAGTGCGCATTTAGAATATTTAAGCAGTACTTGCTAGTAGCGTATCATGTTCCGTCTCTGGAATTACAATAAAAATCCAGTGAATCCACTAAGAAAATGCTTTCTTTGGCAAAATTCCCCTTGCTTGAGAGCATTTTAGTCATAAAAGTTTCTTCTAAGGAATTCTCGCAGGGAATTTTGAGACTCTCTTTTGCAGCGTGGATGGGAATTAAGTGGGTGTTAATAGGGTTGTTGTTCTGGACTGTTCCTAGACTCCTCACAGTGGGACAGACTGCAAAGGGCCTTTAGAACAAACTGATTCGGGTTTTGTGTTTATGGGTAGATGCAAATGCAAGATTTATGGTGGTTGCTTGAGAAATGGCACGTTTTGGTGTTCTTATTCATACTGAACACTGTGAATCTTGTGGATTATTATGAAAATAGAATCTGAATTCTGCCCTTGTTCTTGACAATAGTTAGAGTCAGTATTTAAAATGCCAACAATTACATTAAATGCGGGCTTGAGGAGGCAGCAACTCACCCTGTCAGCCTCTGAAAATAAAAATAACTGGGGGCACAAGCAGCATAAGGCAAAATCAACATTTTTGCCAGTTAAAATAGTTTTATTGATGTGTCCAAAAGGATCTTTCTGTATATAGGAGAGACAGTAGAAAAATACTTTCTTCCAAAGTTTCCAGTGAATTTCTGTATAATAAATGAGACTCTGAGTTGCTATGGAAAACCTTTCCCTTTTATTATTTTGTGGATGTAGAAGGGCAAGTTTGACATTTCATTTTCAGTGGAGTAAAACATGCTGCTGTTGAGTTGCATTTTCTTGCCTCCATCAACTCTTGGAATTTTAAAACCAAGCAGGTGAATTATCAGTGTGTCTCCAGCTCCTGCTCTGGCAGACGATGAGAGCAGCTGGTCCCAAAGCCTAAACCTTGATCCAGTGTTTCTCATTTGCCACTTCATGCTCATGTTGTGCCCCCGCATTCCAACCCAGCCTTGCTCTCCGCTTCCCTCCCCGTTCTCGTGCCACGTGGTGAGCGGCTGGCTGTGGAGACAGGCTGCTGTAGGGACAGGAGAGGCGGCTGCTTGGGTGTCTAAGGCGAGGGATTTTTCCTTCAATAAATAAAAGAATGGGGCTACAGTCTTTGGACTCTGTGGGGAAATGTAGTCACAAATATTTCGTGCTTGTGACCGGAACTGGATATAAACCATAGCTTAAAAGAATAGGAATTTTGTAAACTTGAAATCTCTCAGTTTTACCCTTCCTCTTTTTGCTGGAAAGCTACATAATGAATGTATATGCTTTATCTTTTTATCTGACATAACTGAAACTCAGACTGCCAACTTCTTTTTTTGTATTAGCCTTTTTTTTTTTTTAATTTGTGAGCAATATATGTAGCATGCTGTGAACGTCTGATCCTTGTAGTTACTCTTTAATTCATCAGTATTAACACCAGTTCCTTTTCGTGTTTTCTTTGGTACTTTGTATCCAGTGTAATCAGAAGCTGTGATAGGCTTTGCAGTCCTGTGCTTTGTTACTGTAAACACTTGGATTTATATGAAGCAGGTGACTGTGGGCCAATGTGAGGCAGACAACATGACCTTACGTGACTGCCACTTTTCAATCTCTTGTACTATGTATAGTTTTAAGTAGAATAAGCTTTTTAACAGAATATTGATGCGGTTTATGATTCACACAGGCTGCAAACGTCTGGTGTGTGAGTCTTTGTATTTATAGTTGTTGGGTTGTGTTTTTTTTTGTTTTTTTTTTTTTAAATTCATAAAGTAGCAAACTTGATAAACATAGCCACTTTAAACTGCTCTTGGTAAACAGACCCTGCTGTACATAAAATACCACTGTATATATGGGGAGGATTACTGGCAATGTGGGGAGACCTCTCCAGACTGTGGACGCGCTGAGCCCCTCTCAGAAACGTGCGGTGAGATGGGCAAGGGCCCTGCAGCAAAACTGCAGCGCGTTTGGTCACAGGGGCCAAAACGCTGGGACGGCCGTGGTTTAAAGCCGGGGCTGCGTGCGGAGCGCGTGGGCTCGGCACTGCTGCAGCTGGGAGATTCCAAGGCTCTCAAGTACAAAAAGTAGCATCTGGTTTGACGCCTAAAAAGCTTGTGAGGGGTGAAAAGCAGTGTTTGCTCCCCGTCGAGGTGACTCCTCCAAAGACGGTCAGGGGTCTAGGCCTCGGTAAGCCGAGGCCGGGCGGCGGCGTAAGGATCTGTCTGGAGCAAAGGGCAGTGGTCTGTTGATCATCCCAGGAGGGAAGCTGGTTTGTTTCCCACTGCGACTCTCAGCCCTTGTCCTCTGGAGAGGGAGGCAGCCGGCCCAGGCGCCGGCCTGGCCGCCGCAGGGTCCCCCGACCTCCGGGCACGGAGGATGAGCCACAGCGCTCCGGCCCTGCCGCTCTGCCCCCGGGGGCAGGAAGCAGCAAAGCCCCGAGGGCCCCGCTGCCCTCGGCGGCGCTGCCTGCGGACGGGAGCCGCCACGGGAGCCTGGGGACTCCCCTCGCCCTCCCCAGGGCTCCTGGGCCCTCAAGGGTCCTGCGCTTGCAGGGTCAGCCGCCGGGAGGGAGCTGTGCCGCTGCCCTGCAGCTGCCGTCACTTCTTTCTGTTGTTTTCACTTTTTTTTCCCTTTGCCTTTTTTTTTTTTTTTTTTTCCAGAGGACAGACTGACCTAGTGGGATCCATTTTTTTTGTTGTGTGACTTTTTTTCCTTTTTTTTTTCTTTAAGGTTTTAAGTTACCTGACTTGAATTTATCTGAACAGATGCAGAAGGAANGTGAGTTATGAGACAAAAATGCATTTTTAAACAAAGGAATCGTGTATTAACATTTTAACAGCAATTCATAAATCTGCACTTTTTATGAGGTTTTGAAAATTCTATTTATAGGTACGGAACAATGGGGTTTGTTTAAAACTGTATCGCATTTATACTTGCTGAAATTACTTTCATTGTTATCAGTAGGAATTTCATTGGTTAAATAAAAATGATAAAACTTGTCTCTTGTTTGAGCCTTTACTGGACCTGTGCTCAGGAATGCTTCTTTGCAACAAGCTGTATTCTGTTTTGGAAAGAGTCCCAGTCCTGCGAGCGTCCTGCTCCTCTGCTCAGTTGTCCTGGTTTTTAATCCAATTCAATTTCTGTGCACCTGTGAACACAGATCCAGAAATACATACAACACCTGCTGAAAATGGTGTCTTTTAAATACGCAGTTGTTGCGTTGGGGACGGACGTCATGATCTTTGCTCTTGGTTCTTCCATTCTGATAGTCCGTAGAGAGAAGAGTGGGGATCATGTTTGATTGATCAAGAAGTTCACATGCTCAAAAATTAGAGATGTAAAAACTAGCCCTTGACCAAAATAGGCACTTTTTTGAAGTAGGATCTTTCCTGTCAAAGGATTACATTGCATTATTTGATTTTAATGCAGTGACAAGATCTGAGGTGAGCACTCTGCAGGGAAAACAGTGAGGTGAAGCAGATTTTTTCCATTCAAATTCCTGGGTTCTGCCTCACAAGGCCTATTCTGAGCAGTGCTGTTGCTTGTCCACAGAACACATCACACCTGAGGGCAGGAATTCTCCTGGGGACAGGGATTTTACTCCTGCACCAACACACATCTAGACTGTCTCTTCAAAAGCTTGTTCCTGTCAAAATCCACCGGGTTTCCAGTGCAGGGAGCAAGTGAGAATTGCTATGCAGGAAGGCTGAGTGTCTCAGTCCCTCCCATCGCCCGCTGCCAGCCACCCCCTTCTGGAGTTGGGATGTTTAAGGGGTAGGCGAGAAGGAGAGTGCCAGGAGAGATGCGGTGGAGGTGCAGTAAGATCCCAACTTGTGATGGCTGTGCAGGCAGCTGGGTTTGCCCTCCGCGTGCACCTTTGCTACGAGGCACTGCCCCTCTAGCAGTGTTTTGCTGTTGCAGTGACACTGGCCAAAAAGGAAGGTCCACGCTGGGCCTGTTGCGGATGTTTCAGACCTACAGTGCTCCAGGCACAAACCACCTCCTCTAGGCGTGGGGACAGTGTTACTATGGAGTATGTTAAGTGATTTGGTGGGGGAGGGAGTTCCTTACCTCTCAATTGCAATTTTTTAGTACTGATTGATAGGTAATCCTTAATTTCAAACTTTTTTTTTTTTTTTTTAAATATTTGTTTTTTCCTGGAGCTAAAAGCCATAGCTGTTGGGGTGCACCAGGGACTCCCTCTTCCAGCGCACTTCGAGCAAGCCGCATTTCAGCAGCACCTCTGGCCTGGCCATATGTAAGAGCCATAAAACAATGAAAGAACAACATGTGCCAGATGTGCTCGCGCCTGGCAGTGAAAAGCTGCTCCAGCAGCTAAATTGCTCACACCACTTTTTTTTTTTTTTTTTTTTTTTCTCCCCAAAGTCCTGCTGTTTATCCCATATGGGCTATGGGGAGGGCCTGCCTACTGTGAAAGTATCACCAAGGGGCTTTCTGCAGCGTGAGTCACGGTTCTCTCCTCCAGAGACACAAAAATACTTAGTACAAGCTGTGTGTCTAGGGGTATTTTTGGTATATCTTAACGTTCCAGATGCTGAAATTCGGTTGGTCTGCTCTGTCATCACCTCACCATGCCTAGGAAGCTTCTTCATTTCAATTTCTAATTCACTTAACTGGGAAAAAATAACGCTAAAAAAGAAGTTCTTCCTCACATGGACATGGAACTGCCTGGGTTTCAACCTGTACCCATGACCCCTTGACCTGTCACTGGCCACCACCGAGAGGAGTTTGGCCCCAGCTTCCCTACATTCTCCCCTCACGTACTTGCACATGTTGGTCAAATCTCCTCTCAGTCTTCTCTTCTCCAGGCTAAACAGGCCCAGCTCGCTTAGTCTTTCCTCATACAATAGAGGCTCCAGTCCCTTCATCATCTTTGTCGCTCTGCACTGGACCCTCTCTAGAAGCTCCACGTCCCTCTTGTCCTGGGGAGCCCAGAACTGCACCCAGTACTCCAGGGGCGGCCTCACCAGAGCTGAGCAGAGGGGCAGGATCCCCTCCCTCCACCTGCTGCCAACACTCCTCCTGATGCAGCCAGGAGCCCATGGGCCTTCTTGGCCACGAGGGCACATTGCTGCCTCAGGGGTAACTTGGTGCCAACCAGGACTCCCAAATCCCTCTCTGTGGAGCTGCTTTCCAGCAGGTCAACCCCTAATCTGTCCTGGTGCCTGGGGTTATTCCTGTCCAGGTGCAGGACCCTGCACTTGTCCTTGTTGAACCTCATGAGGTTCCTCTCTGCCCAGCTCTCCAGCCTGTCCAGGTCCCACAGAGCAGCTCACGCTTGGGATGTGCAGCGGCGGGCGCTGGGCCGGGGCTGCCGGGCACTCTAGAGGGGCAGCGACGTGTGCAAACCCTCATCGTGCCTCTGGAGCAGGGCGGGAATGGGGCCAGGCGTCCTTCTGGGTTGAGAGTGTCATTGAGGAGCAGCTCCCGCTCCTCCAGGTCTGCTGAACATCCCAACAGCCAAAACGCGCCCACCCGCCAGGCCTGGGGCTTATTTGTGGCTGTGGCTACCTGAGCCCTTCTTTGGGCCACTTCTTTGGGTAAGGACAGGTGTTTTCTGGGCATCTCCTGTTGCAGCCCCTGCTCGTCCCTCTAGGAAAAAGAAAAGTTTAAAAACTGGTTTTCCCCTGAGCTTTGAAAAGCCCTGGAGGGAGAGGGAGCCTGGCCTGGCCAGCGCCTGGGCCAGCAGCTCTCGGGCGGCTGTGCGGGAGACAAATGCCCCGATCTCTGCCGCGACGGGACACCGATGGTCAAAGTGGCGCAGGAAGGCAGCCCGGGGTCAGCCCGGGCACAGCCGCGGTCGGCAGACGCGCGCAGCGGC
>VZSV01000042.1:693892-720343 GCA_013398735.1 Nothocercus julius
TCTCCACCTGTGCTCTTTGTGCTCCAGCCTTTTGATCCCTGTGTATCTGAGAATATGAGCCTGGAATTACTGCCCAAGGACCTGTCCCTCACTGGCCCTCTAGTCAGCAGCTTGTTGGAGCAAACCCTTGGAAACGACAAGGAAGCTCTTCCCATCTCCAGGTAGAAAGTGTCTCTTCCGAGCAAAATTTAAAAATTCCTGACCTGCAGGAAATGGCTTTTCCAGAACCGAAGCATTCCTTTTCTACCTGAGTGGGGCTGATTATCAACATTTCCAATGCATAGAAAGTAGCCAAAAATGGGATATAGAAAATACAACAAAATGTGTAATTTCAGCTCGCACTGAAATGTTTTAGCACTTATGACCCGCAATATTCACTTCTGACTTGTCTTTAATGTGCTACTCTGCATGAGTTCACCAGCAGTTTTCTGTTGCAGGAAAAACCAAAACCAAAACCAAAAACCAAAAAACAAAAAAAAAACAAAAACAAACAAACAAACAAACAAACAAAAACCACAGAAGAGGGTTTCATTTGCTTGATGCTTCCTGCTCAGACCCCATCCCATGCCGGGATGGCCTGGATCTTCCTGGCCTTCTGCTTGCTTCTCACAGTGCACCAAGAGCTCTAGCAGAAGAGAGAGACCTGGGGAGATCACACCTCCCATATGCAGACCTGTAACTTGTCTTGCCAGATTACCTAGCTAATCCATTTCTTCTGGAGAGACAGAGATTCCACCATAAGGACAGTTCTGCACTGAATCATCTTTTGAGGGATTTTGGTCTTCCCTCACCCTCCACATCATGGATAAAAGAGCTGGGTTGCAGCATTCAGTTTGCAGAAGATTAAACTGCAACTTACAGCTGCAATAACCACACTAATGTTCAAGAGATCAATTGAAAGCAGTTTTATTAAATTGAAACTAAAGTCCATTTTTCTTTCACTTTCCCTGCTGAAAAAGAAAAAGCAAATAAAAAGCCCTTGAATATTGCAGAAATGGTCTTTTCTGTGGAACAGAAGATGTTTAGATGAAGAAATCCTCACCAACTCTAACTAATAGACCCTGGTATAGATTACTGCCTCCGTAAAGGTCTGGATCCTCACTGCCGTCTTCCTGGGACTCTTAGTAGCTGCTGGGAAAGCGCCTTGTAGGAATGTACTTTGTGCTGAGCATTTGTGTCCTCTGACAGATGGGAAGAGAGTGGTGGAAAGAGATTGAGATTTGTGAATACACTACTGAGAGAAATAAAGAACAGGTTCCCAGATTCATGCCCCTCCACAAAGTCTCAGTCTAACTAGGCTTATGGGGATCATTTGTAGTACTGCAGGATTTGGAGCTGAATAAAATTATCCTTCTTTGGAGTTCTGGCGCATGTTGCCTTGTCCTATTTGACATCAGGCACCAGCATCTTTGCCCTTCTTTCTCAGCTGCCTCTGTTGGGCTGCTGAGCCTTCTAGACCTTTTATGCCTCTGATGTTAGGACACAAATTGCTATGGTTCAAGCTTCCTCTGCAGTCAGCAGGATCTGTGGTCTCGTAGATCTGTGAGAAGGTAGCCCATTTTCTCAACACGAAATAACCCATCTCAGTTTTGCAGGCAGCAGCGTTTTTCCAAGTGCAGGTTATTACCTACACAGTGCCAAGGTGTCCGTTTATGCCAGAGGCCCCCACCCTGCTGATGCCTCAGGGGTAAAGGATGTGCTTAGCTACCCTGCAAATATGCATGATTTCTATGAACTCAGAAAACTGAGGGCCAAGTTCTCCAAGGTACATGAGTGCTCCACACAAGTCAGGCCAACATGTTGAGTTTCAAGCATCTTTGTTGTTAATCACCTCTGTTTCATCAAGACCACACAAAAATCCAGACAGGTGGCCAAATCTGACCATCAGCTTTGGTGCTTCCTTCAAGAAGTGCTCAGGATACGGAGTCTCCATGAATCCGTCCTACCCACGGGCAAGGACTAAGTGACACAAGAAGCTCTCACGGGGCTGTGAGAAAGAATCATAGAATCACAGAATCACAGAATGCTTAAGGTTGGAAGGGACCTCTAGAGATCATCTAGTCCAACCCCCCTGCACACGCAGGGTCACCTACAGCATGTAAAAGACCATCCAGGCTGTGTAATTTCTTGGGAGACGTACGTCAATGGATGCCTCAAAGGTGTCAGTGATGGGAGAAGTCCCATCAGCTGTGAGGTGTAAACCCAGATTCGCTCACTTTAGCTTAGGCATTTAGCTCAGACGTCTCAGTTAAAGCCTGGTGGTTTTTTTACTTTATACTTAGCACAGGGAGTCTGGTCTCTGCAGAGAAGAAATTTTAAATCTCCAAAGTTAGGTGACTTAAATCCAGACAGCAATGTCTTCTTCAGTCTTCCACAACATTCATCTGTGGATGCTCTACTCCTTTCGATGGCTTGTTGGCATCAAAACCAACCACTGAGAAGTGGTTGCTGTTTATTATTTAGCTCCTCACCACTCATTTGAAACGTTTAGTTGCTGCATTTCTCCCACCAGTGGAAACCTCCTGCAGATCCTGCCTTTTTCTCTGATGTCTTCTTGCCCACCTGCCATAACTTCAAACCGTTTTTACCGAGTGGACCCTGAGAGGTTTAGAAGAATACATAGTATCACAGCAGTAAACACACAGTGCTATCTGCTCTAAATATCCATCTTCTGCCTACTGTGAATTAGTTAGTTTTTAATAAAGAGAAAACTGCTGCGGAGTTTGAAGCCACCTCTGTAGCCTTCCAACTGATCCTGCTGCTGCTTCGGGGTTGTTCAGTGGACAGGGTGGAAAATGGCTTCCTACTCTCATGAAAATGGTTCAGTACTTTTTCCATAATGGAACAAAACAGGCTTCTTTAACATTTACAGGGAGAGAAAATGAAATATAAACTAGGATAGGCAATGGCCATAAGAGCCTTCCTCTGAGATGGAGATAGCTATGGTCAAGTGCCAGGCTTGGTTTTAGACAGAAGAGAGTATTGAATGTCCTAAGCTCTGTAATCCAGACGATTCACTGTTGTTGAGTGACTCTGGTTCTTGTTTCAATCTGGACCCGAAAAATCTTTTCCACTGAAAATGGCTAATTGCCATAAAAAGTTCCTGCTTGATAAATCATCCCTTCCTGACAGAATGGATTTATTTGGAGATTTTCCAACCAGCTGTAATATTAACACTGTTGGAAAGTCTGTAGGCCTTTCTGCTTGGCTGAAAACACCAGTTCTGTTGAAATCAATGGCAGATGTTACCCAGTGTGAGATACATTCATAAACTGAAATAAATCCAACTGCCTGGAAGACTGTACAGCAATGAGAAATCATTCCATGCCAAACTCACAGCATCACAATCTCACTAACACACATGCTGCAGACACACCTTGCACTTTGTGCTCTCAGGCAATATTTTCTGGCCAAACAACTTACACTCATATTTATTTTCCAATACCCTTTTCATTTTCTGGCATATCTAAAGAGATAACCTGTGAACAAGCAGGATTTGGTTCTCTTCTGATCTGGAGCAGCTCCCTGTCCAGAGAGAGATACCAAGCTCATGATGGGAGCTACATGCAGAGATGAGTAGCTCTGAAACGCGTGAAGGCAGCAGAAGGCTGATCTGGAGGACCTGAACCAAGACCTGTGACATAGACAGGCTGTGGCGATGGGGGCACCACTGATCCCTCTGGGGTGAGTATGTGGATGGCTTGTCTCTCTGGTCCCAAATCAGATGAATGTAGCACAGATCGAAGTCACCTTCAAGGGCATAGGATCTCCTGCGCCACAGCACTGGACAGTCTGGCTGAGATCAGTTTAATTCACAGTCTTTGCTATGCTGTGAGTGAGTCTGGGCCAATTTTCATCATCTACGCACTGCTTAGCCTTTCTTCTCTTTGTCCAGACACAGTTTAGGGCTCCTGTCACACACGTGGAACTTCTGCAGTTCTAAAAAGAAAATAGATTCCTGGAGGAGGTTCATCTGCTTGAACGGAGGTATCTGCAAATGCTGATGCCTCCATCTGGGCTAGTCACCCCAGGCTTTCTAGATGGCCTCTGGAGAGAAAGGGTCCCTTTCAGAGAGTGATCCTTCTTGTTGTAAATAAGAGTACAAGTGAACGGCATGCCAGAAGAGTGAGTTTCTCCCTCTCAGCTGTAAAGGAAGCCAAGGCGCCTTGCCAGATGCAGGCACAGGGAATCAGTCCTGCCCTTCTCTTCAGCCACAAACTCCAGCCAACCTTGGGAGCTTTCCAAAGGCAAGAGTGAGCACTCAGTGCCGGGCAGCGGGTGCTCAGGGCCTGGGCTCTCCATTCATCTGAAGACCTCCCTTCCCTTTCTGCACTAACCCTTCCCCTCCTCAGCCCGGCCGCTCGCTGGGTAGGCGGCAGTCTAGGAGGGTAACTCACTGCGCAGGCAATTCTCCTGATCTGCCGCGTGGCTCCTCACGCTGCAGGGTCAGCGGAAGCCTGGTGGGGAGGCAAGGACCCCTGTGCTGCTCCAGCTGGCAGCGGATGTCCTCAGCCGCTTGGTCACCAGGCACACGCAGAGCTTCTTTGCAAGAGGAGAGGGGTGGCCGGGTGTCCCGTTTCCGCACAGTTCAGGCACAATCCTGCCTCCCCATGCTGAGATGCTGACAGCACTTTGCATCCTGCCATGATGTGGTTTTTTTTTTCTATAGTAAAGTGGCCCGTCATCTTCCACCTCACTAGTAGCTGCGTATCTCAGAAATGAAATTTCCTCTTTCAGCATGTACAGAGCTGAACTTGCTGCCTGTAAATGCCCAGCTTTCACCTACATATTCTGTAGCTTATTGCATTAGCTCTTTTAAAATGCTTTGAGAGAGGGAACACGTTTTAAAGGTGTAACAGAGCCATTAATATCAGATGTCAAGTTACAACAAAGAACAACTGTTCTTCTGCTACTTTCTTGATTAGTCAGAGATCTATAGGTTGCATTATCTCGTTTGGAAAGTGTGACAGAAATGTGATAAGAGTCCTTCTTTGGAAAAGTAACTTTTATTTTGTTAAAGCCATACATTTCCAAGGATAGAATAAAGCTCACAAGCCATAAGTCATGCCCAGATAAGGATAATTTCAAACAATAGTTAGTTTGTAGCAGGATGTTGCTTGTTCAGTAATAATTACTCAGTGTTTTAGGCAGATTTCCTATTGCCTGCTCAGACACGCAGCACAAGAGAAAATATGACCTGTGCTGGTTGCGGTTTTTAGTGTTTGAAATCTGAGCATGTTAAAACAATTTTAATTATATCGCTCCACATCTGCCCAAATCCTACAGCAGTGCAGCCCCTTAGATTCGAAGGACTGCCCAGCCTGCAGGCAGAAGAGGCGGCTGCGGCACGCGGAGACGCTCGGGGGCCGGCCGGGACCCCGCTGGGTGGGCAGCAGGGGGGATGGAGATGTGGCGACCTCCAGGTGCACCTCGTCCTTGGTGCCTCTCACGCGGGAGCTCCCATGGCACCACGAGCGCCGTGCGCTGCACGTGCTGCGTCGCGCTGGGAGAAGCGGCCGGGGGGGTTGTGGACAGGCCACGCATAAGGCACGGGGAGGCAGCAACGTGCACAGCAGCTGCCTCCTCCCGGACTCCGGCTCGAGCGACGTGGGGACGATGAGTTGCCCCCCATGGGGACCCTGGCTCTGCTGTGCTGATGCTCGGATCACGGCTCCTGACACCTGAGCTTGTTGCTCTCCTTCCCGGGGCTGCTGCCACACACCCCGAGAGCAGAGCCCAGCTTGCAGGATCTCCCTCCTCCGCTGACGCCTCCTCGCTCCCGAAAAGGAGTGGAAACCCAGGTCTGTCAAGCCCAGGCTCAGCAGCTGCCTCCACGGCAGGGAAGGCACATTCAAGTATGCAAAGATGCAGCATGTGGGTTGGAAAGAGTTTTCCTAGGCAGCCGGGGGCTGTTCTCTGCCTGCTGGGAGCAGCGACTTGGAACATGCCTCTTGCATCCAACATCCCTGTACCTATCGAGAGCCTCAGGGCAACGGACCAATGTGTAAAGCACTGTTGAATCTGGC
This sequence comes from Nothocercus julius, assembly GCA_013398735.1. Taxonomy (NCBI): domain Eukaryota; kingdom Metazoa; phylum Chordata; class Aves; order Tinamiformes; family Tinamidae; genus Nothocercus; species Nothocercus julius. The sequence continues at coordinate 699,919 of VZSV01000042.1, forward strand.
TGATTAGACCCCTCCTGACACGCCAAGGTTGCCCTCCCTTTCACACGAGCCCAACTGCCCCCGAGCCTGGGCTGAGACGACGAGTCGCCCTCTCCCCGCCATGCCAGCGCCTCCCCGCTGCGGAGCTGCTCCCGGCGGCGCTGCCCAAGGCTCTCGGCTGCTGCGGACCCGCCGGGTGCTGCGCCGGCCGGCGAGGCCCACGCGCTCCCCGAGGCGGGGAAGCAGCAGATACGAACCCGTCAACTCTTCGCCATCCCTGAGCCTGGTGTCCTCAGCTCAGCCCCCTCTTCGTTCAATACGAGGGACAGAAGCAAAGTGGCCTTGTTGAGGAATGGGTTTTCTGTGGCTTGGGGTTTGTCACGAGCCAACAGCGCAGGTGGTGTCGGCAGCACCGGAAAGAGGGAGCAGAGCTGAGCGAAGCCCTGGGGAAGGGCAGTGCCCTGCTCTGCCATCGACAGGGGCTTCTGCTCCCCTCTCAGCTGTGGCTGCGTGGCTGGGGCTAGGTAATGGGTGGCTGTTTCCTGCAGAGTCCCCCCCGCATCCCCCAGCTCTGGTGTCCCAGATGGGGGAATGCCCAGGAGTCCCGGCTGCCATCAGAGAGGACCGCGTTATTTCTGGTGAAGCAGTGAAGAAGAGGGATTGTGTACCCTCCTGGCACAAATAAGCACTTGTGGAAAGAGTTATGGGCTAAGTGGGGAGGTCGGTAGGCAGCAGAATGAGTGCTGTGCCCTAGGTCTCCCTCCCGCCTCTCTTTCCTCTTCACAGTCAATGATCCTGACATGAGAAAGGGGCAGCACAACCACTTTTCCTTTCTCTGTTTCAGAAGACAAATAATGAAGATGCCCAGATCTAGCAGAGGCTGTGCTGCCAGGTTTCCGGTCGGGCAGGGCACTGTGAGGGCCACATGGACCTTTCTCCTTGTCTTGGATAGCAGAAGACCTCTGCCTGCCGTATCAGTGCCGGCAGGTTTTCCAAAAGTAATTAACCTGCCATGAGCCTCCTATTCCTTTGGTCATTTCCATCCTGATACCAGGACTAACTTCCTCAAAGTTCTGGGCATGCCACCAGACTGGGTCCTTCGATAACTCAATTTGCTGGGAGGTAACACAGCTCCAATGGGAACCACCGGCTCTTCCTAGCAGAGTCCTGCCCCATTCTGCAGGCTGCCTGCTCTCCCGGAGGCGTTTAGAAAAACATGACAGCCCTCAGTGTGAAAGCAGCAAAATTCCCCACACGTCTCCTCTACCATGTTCCCTGGGTCCCTGTTCATAAGGACTTCCACTGGTGCTGCTGATCCAGACAAGCAAGAAAGGCAGAGCCACCTTTCCTCTGTCCTGGAGGAAAATGCGGGATCATTTTCCCCATGGGAGCCCTTTCAGGACATGCCTGAGAAGGATGACTGTGACGCTGCTGCTTTCCAGCCTGGGTTTCATCTCACAGAGACCTCGGGCACATAAACACTGCTGTGTATTTGAAGTGCCAGCTCTAAAAGGAGGCGAGGCAAGGCAGGTTGGTAACTGAAACATGGGCCCTTGAATTAAAGCCAAAAGCATGACTCACATCTCTCCTCCGGACTTTGGAGCAGCTAGAACAAGGAGTTTGGGATTTAGACCTTTAGTGGTCACCAAAGAACAAGGAATGGTTTGGAGAAAGTGAGCTTGGTATGGCTGAGGGAAAGTATTTTCCCACTTCTTGAAAGAACTGGCAGCTGGTATTTCCTCAAAACAAGATCCACGTGACTCCAGCTGCCTTGAAAGGCCAAGGCTTGAGAACTATCAGATAAAATACCCCCGGCCTAACTCTTCCTTGGGCTCCACCAGTGGAACCCAAATGAAATGAGCAGTGCAACAAACAGCAGAATTTAGCCCTATGTTCCCTCCCTGCTGCCTATCATTCCCCACCATTTACCAGCCCTATAGTTCTTTCACCCTTAGCATCTTTTTCCTTTCTGCATGATTAAAAATAACCTTTGTACCTAAAATCCTCCCCTTACTACCACCTCCTCCCTTACAGGAATGTGGTTCTGTAGAGTTCATGCCAGTGCACAGGTCCCAGTGTTATCTTAGTTGGAAAGAAATAACTTTGGACCACATTAAGAGGGTATCTCCCAGAGGAAGCAATTTGACATTTGCAAATCACAGAAGCTCTGTGACCCACACTCATAAAGCTCAAATACTTTACAATAGGTAGAACTTAAGTTACAATGGTGGTGTCCCCTAGTGAAATTACCTTGGCCCTCCCTGTGACTCCCCAATTTGTTCATTATTATTAATGTCACTACAATAAATATCAGAACAGAATTGACAGCATTTGGCCACGTATCTTAAAGCATTACCCGACTCCTCTTCCACTTTTTGTCTTTGCAGCTTTGATTTTTATCTTTATCAGTCATCAGAGGAGCCCTTAGGGACAAATCTTTTGACTATGTGAGTAGCAAGGTAGTAAAAGCCATGCAGAAGGGTGCCCATGGCATCAATAACCAGTGAGAAGGTGCCACCAATCCCAGTGGCTATGTCTTTGAGGAGGGAGGGGATGGCACAGATGGTGTAATAGGGGAAAGCAGCAAGGTGAAGGACAAATCCCACGGGGATGCTCAGGATCTTGTACGTTAAAAATGCAACATCTTGAATAATTTCCAGAAAACCCTGCAGGATGTTGATGATGACCTTCCCCACATCACAGGGGATGCTGATCAGCACCATGCTGATTTCCTTGAGGTAGAAAACCACCCCATTCCACAGGCTGTGTGCTCCATTCAGAAGAGTACTGACAACCCGCTTGACAACAAGCCACAGACAGCGAAACACGAATTTCACCAGCTCCACAAACACGTAGATGAGGAGTTCCAGGAGCTTGATGAAAGGGGTGGCAATGATGCCAGCCACTTTTCTCACAAAGCCACTGTCCTCGGCCTCCTGGTTGTCACTTGTCCCTCCTTGCTCTCCAGACCGGATCACAGCAACTGCTTGCAGTACAGCTTCCATTTTGTCCTGCCCTTGCTTATCTTCCCCACAGCTGCCCTTGAACAATTGAACTCCTGCTGGAAGCTGCTGCTCCAGCTCTCCCACTGCTAGGTCTGCCAAACTGTTTTCATCTTTCACTTTCTTCACCAGTGCTAAAGACCATCCCTCTGGGGCATCACAACACGCTGCCAGCCAGAGGGTCTCTGGCACTGACACCTTGCCATTAACTAGGACACTGGAAGGAATTGCCCCTGCGAGGAGATAGAGATGATCCTTCTTGGAACAATGAGGGACCAGAGCCTGCTCCACTACCCTCTTGACGTCTCTGTGCCAGCTTTTTCTGAGAGATGGGCTCAGAGGAACAGCATTTGTGAGTGTGTAAGTGGCCATCTGGAAATCCTTCTCATTTAGCAAGCTGGGATTCAGCAGCCCTCTCTCATAACCAGAGCCCGCGTAGTCCGAGGTCAGGGCTTGATTTGCACCAAGGTTAGCCACGGAGCCAGCAATATCAGCTTCGTGCACCATCTCCTGCAGGTCATTTTCTGGATCATCTATCTGAAAGAGTAGAGAGCAGATTTACTGGATGTGATTTATCTTCCTAGAAAACAACGTGTAAAATAGACCATGAGGTATGACTGCTACTGCACACCATTCCTCAGATCACGTGCCGTACTCCTTCCTTGTTTTCCTTTCAGTAGTTCAGAGGTGCATGTGCATCACTGAGCTGTCCTGCTGAGCACACAGGTTTGGGACAGGGATGCTTAGAGTTCTCCACTTTGGTCTGCAGGACAGCACAGCCTGCAGAATTTCTTCAGCCCCTACTAAGCCCCTAAATTGTGCTTGTTCTAGAAGATATTTTGGAGAACAACAGATGGCTTGATTTAGGACCACCAAGGATGGTGGCAACTCCAGCTCATTAAAGCACCTACTGTTGTACTTTAAAATACAAAGGACCTGAACTTTCAAATCCAAGCAATGAAGATAAAAGGCATGATTTTTAATGCATCTAGAGAAGGCTTTTACCCCTCTTGGTTCATCGTATAAGAAGCCAGAACCAAGTAGGGCAGCATGGCAGGTGACCTGAATCATCCTCCAGTGCTGCACGCAGACTCTTGTCATTAACAGTCTGCACCTCACCCTCAAAGACCACAAACCTCCCACGGGCGACATGGGCAGGGACGTTGTCACTGCAGCTCCTCAGTGGAATCTGAGCTATGTGCTTGTTTCCCATTCCTGAACCATGGGGCTGGAAGGAGGAATTGCTGCACCAGACATCCCTTAATAAGCAGTGGAAGCAGCAGCTCTTAAACACCATGGTGTGCTCAGGTCTTTCTCGGAAAGCTGTTGCTCTGTCTGCCCTTAGTCACTCCTTGTTTTTTGACACTGTCTGCAGCCTTTCCAGAGGGGTGCACCAGACTGTAATTTTCTTCCTCGGATTAGAGGTTATGTGTGTTGGCAGAAATTCAGGGGTGCAGCCAGTCTCTGTAGTCTCTGCCTCATGTGGTGTCTGCTTAAACGACCCCGAACTCCCAATTAAATCTGCTGTCTTTGCTCCTGGCCTAGAGACTGTTTACTGCACCACATAATATGTATATAGGAAGTGGATATGGCAGACACTTCATGCTCTACTTGAACCACTCTCCACTCATCCCTCTTAGCCCCTTGGCTCCTCTGTAACGCACTTGAGCAGATGGTTCCACCATTTATGTCCCTGAGACCTTTCGGAAGGTTTGCACCCGCCTGGTCTCCCAGCTTCCTGCATTACGTCTGCATAGCTATTATGGCTAGGCCACCTTCTGCCGAGAAATCCTGTAAAAGAGGCTGTGCTAGATGGAGAGCAGCTACCCGTCCCCTTGTTGTGAAGACCGAGGGTTGCCTCTTATTTGTTGGCCTCTCGCATCACCCCTGCAGCCTAGGCCCAGGAGTGTCCCTGCACCAAGGCTGGGCACAGTGCCTACAACATTAGCCATGCCAAGACTGCATCTCCTCATTCGCCTGCTGGGAGGTTTCTAGCACTTTTTTGAAGGGACTGGAGCATCTATTGTATGAGGAAAGACTAAGCGAGCTGGGGCTGTTTAGCCTGGAGAAGACAACATTGAGAGGGGATCTGATCGTTGTACGTATAAGTACCTGAGGGGTGAATGTAGGGAGGATGGGGCCAAACTCTTCTCAGTGGCGGCCAGTGACAGGACAAGGGGTAATGGGTACAAACTGAAACACAGGAAGTTCCATCTCCATGTGAGGAAGAACTTCTTTGCTGTGAGGGTGCCAGAGCCCTGGAAGAGGCTGCCCAGAGAGGCTGTGGAGTCTCCTTGTCTGGAGATCTTCCAAAGGCGCCTGGCTGCCACCCTGTGCCCCGTGCTCTGGGTGTCCCTGCTGGAGCAGGGGGGTTGGACTAGATGGTCTCTAGAGGTCCCTTCCCACCTCAACCATCCTGTGATTCTGTGAGCTGGTGCATATTGCTAGAGGGCTGAAAGGATCCCAGGCCTGACCCAAGTTAGTGACTCTACATGTGGACGCACAAGTCTTAATTTTTCTAAATGCACCACTTAACAAAGAATTAATGTATATTTCTGTCTTATTTTGCACCCCCTTTCTCCAGCTCCCCAACCTCTCCCTGTGGACTGAGCTGTCTGACAAGGTCAGATTTGTTGAGCTGCACTCCTGAAAACCACAGCCCCTTCCTGGACTTTCCCATTCTCCCTGTTCTGATGAGAGGCCAGTGCTGTGTCACAGGGCAGGGGATGCTCCCGGTGTATTTAATCACACAGTACGTGCGAGGTGGGAGGGGGCACAGGCGCTCGGCCGTGTCTGGGAACCGCTTCTTTCAAGCATAATGTCATTTCAGGGCATCCATCCACCCTCGCTCTCTCTGCAGATCGGTGCTGCGGCCTCTGTCCTGCTTCAGGGTCCTGCAGTCTTCTCAACAAATTAAAGAAAAATAACAGGGGGAGATTGAGGTGCTCCACCACAAAAAGATGCAGACCTGAGACTAGTCATCCCTGCCTCAACGCAGAGATTCCCAGCCTACATTCAACACAGGATATAAATTTAAATTTCTCTGATTATGAGCCACTGCACGCAAACTTTAAGACGCCTATTAAGTAAATATATCTCCAGTTACCTGTTCAGCTGCAGGATTTTGCACATACCATTGGGATGGTGTGGGTGCAATTAAAAAAGAATATGAAAAATGTGGCCTCGCCCTGCTCATACATCAGAAAACAAAACCAGGTGACATAAGGGCTGTTGCCTTAGAATAATTCTCAACGTGCTTTGCAGTAACTCGTGGTATTGAGCTCTCCATGCCTCCTCTGACAAATCCCCAAGGCCAAGCTGTCCAGCCACTGCATCTAATCTGCCTTTCCTTACTCAGAAAGCTTTAGGTTTGTGGCACAGACAAAGCACATCTGCATTCATGGAGTCGGCCATGAATCCACCTGTCTAAAGAACCTGTAATAGCTAAGGACAAGATCCAAGCAGACATATGAGCACCTTACTTGGGTGGATTTAAGGACAAATTAGATATCTAGATACCTATGAGCATGAGCCTGAGTCCAACCACCTAACAATATTATATGTGCTCAGCCTTGCAAAACACAGGGTGAGGGCTGCCGTTTTACAGAAGGGGCAGAGGAGGATTAAGGGCATGTTTTCATTACGGGCGACAGTCTGAAGGATTGAGTCAGGCATATAGATGTTTGCCAGCTAGCTTCAGTCAAGTGTCTTCATCTAAAAACACAGGACGGTTACCTCCCACCTTCCCTACATCAGTACTTGGGATCCCAGGGAAACATCAGCATGCCATTCCACAGCATTTCCCTCCCTGTTGCCTCAGGCTCATTCCCACCTTTGATTGCAGTGGAGATATTTCATCTAGCCTTAGTGCGGGATTCATTTCCCAGGGATTAGGCACAGCGCATGTTACACTAAGGTTTCTAATGTAGGAAGTACCTTAGAAGTACCTGTTTCTCCTGACTGACTACCAAGACAGATGAGAAGAGCAGTTCAGATGCAAAACTCTGTAGTGGAAAGGGTCTATGGCTGGGTGAGCCCACCTTGGTCATCTAGGTGATGCCAGTCAGCAAGTAAGCGAAAGGACAAGGAGATTAATCCTGCTTATTGAGGTTTAGGATAGAAAAAGCATCTCTTTAGAATTCTCCATTGCTCTCTAAGGCACAGAGACAGACAGACGTAAACACAGTTTTTAACTGACTGACTTCAGATGAGGTGAAACCCACCTAAGTAACTTGCTCTTGGCCCCTGATGGAATCTGTGGCACAGCAGATTTTCAAACTCAAGCCCAAGCACCACATCAGCACCCCCCCTCATTAGACTACCCTTGTTACTCTAATTTTTCACAATCTTGGTGGCTGAATTAATTCCCAGTTTCCAGCTGCCAATCAGCAGTGGGTGGTGATGACATTCCTCTCGTTTCCCATCCAATTACTGCCTCTGTGCTACATTTGGCAGTTGTTCCTCAGACGCGCATTCCTCGGGAGGCAGGCGTGCAAGGAGTGAGGCACTGCCCTTACATCACCCTCTATTACCAAAAAGCATGTGACAACCCTTAGTCACCCCTCAGACTGCACAGAGCATTTTTATAGTGGTTTCTGCTTGCTGCACCCCTGCATGTGTACGTACACGAACACGTGACACTGTTTGTACCTGGCTATGCCTGTCTCAGGCAGCAAGATTTCCAGAAAATATCCTTTTTGGGGTATGTTGCAGAGCAGGCGTTGCAAATTGTTCCTTTTAGTCACCATCTGAGCTTCTTTAACTACCTGATTTAGCCTTGATAAGAACATGCAGAACTGGTGCAAAAACTGTTCTCCCCTTTCTCCCTTGCAGCTCCTCCATAGCGGATGCCTGAGGAATGTGTGTGTGCTCTTTTCCTTGAAAGACTTCTAGGATGTTTTTAGTCCTGATTTCTTCCTCTGTCAGATTCCTCTGCCAAATTCCTTCTCTACTTTTCTTCCTTGGGCTGCAACTCCTCCACTGGACTACTCAGCTGCTGTCTGTCACCAGAGGTACCTGTAATTCAGCACTGGGCGATGGGGACTCCTGCACATGCTGTAGCTGACAAAATGAAAACCACAGCATGGTCGTGTCATCAAATAATACGCCCCCTGATGTGACAGAGGTGCTTTCAGTCTTAGGGCTCAGGAAAGACATCGCCCATCCACAACACACCTTCCTCTGGGCTGGCCGGACTGGGGCCTTTCCTTGTGGCCAAAGGCAAAAGCTCAGGAAGCATTTCCACAGGGGAAGCATTTTTTGCCCAAAGGTCTCTGGTCCTCCCCAAAACCTGTATGTTGCCTGTCTGAATGCATGTGGTCAGAGTATATCCTTCCAGATAGGGACAATGGTGTCAGTTAAGAGTTGTTTTTGAGTTGAAAAAGAACAAAATGAGCAAGCAAGAGTGAGAAGGAGGAAGAAGAATCCAGGGGACTTTTCCCGTTTAGCAGATGTCAGAATACCTTGCTCCAGGGGAGAAAAAGCCTCAAATCCCTTAGTTTATTCACACTGTCACTGCTCAAGATGGCCCAAGTCAGACCCTAGTGAAACAGCAACCCATGGGGTTACACAGGAGCCAAGTCAGGGCAGCTAAAGGTAGAGCCCAGCAACAACTTTGGGGCTCAGATGGGTTTCTGAAGTGGGAAACACAAGACCTGTGGCTGCAGTGTTAGCAGGTGCAACGCGGTGGCATCACCGGGTGAGGTGTAAAGAAGGAAGAGGCAGGGGTCAGTGCTGCAGACCTGCACAGGGTGGCTGCTCCAGAGAGACCTTGAGAGCCCCAAAGAGCGGAGGAGGGATTTGAGCCCGCGCGGCTGCAGGAGCAGCCCGGGTGAGCCAGGCTGCGAGGAGCAGCAAAGTGCCCGCAGGTGAGGGTGGCCGCCCGAGGCCGCGGCGGTGGGAGCGGGTCCCGTCCCTGCCGCGGCCTCCCCGCGCACACAGCTCATGTTCACGTGCCCGGGTCTCCTCTGCGCTTTGAAAATGGATCGCGCTTCCTCGTCTCCAAAATGAGAGTCTGCAAAAAGGCTTCCCTCTGCTCAAGAAGAGCAAGCAGACACCTCCCAGGAGCATCTGCAAAGGGAAGGAAAGCAGATCAAAAGGAACCCCCGGGAACCCCTGCAATTAAAATCCCAGCCCTGGGAGCAGGGCGATGGTCTAAGGTAAAGACAGGGCCTTAGATCCCTGCCCTTTGCTTTCTGCGACCTTGCGGGGGGTGATTAAAGCCTTAGTATTTCATCGGCCCAACAGGAAAACAAGCAGCAGCCACTCATTTGGGACGAGGACGAGCTCTGATTCTGAGCGCTTACAGCACCTAGCGCGCGAGGGCCCCGCTCACATGCTCCTCTAATACCATGACTGTTTATGGTCTGACTGAGCACCTTCATGCACTGTCATTCCTTCTTGCCCCCAACAGACAAGGGTAGCTTGGTGTTTGCTGCTATGTTCCCCATGCTCACTGCTGAAATGACTGCAATGTTGCAAAAATCTCAGAGAAAGTGTGCTGCTTCTCCCAGAGCACAAGCAATTTTTAAGGCTTACCTTTAAATATAACAGCCTAAAGGACCTGGTTAAACAAGTCACTGAGGCTGTAGTGACATTCTCTTTATACTGCACAATTCTGACTTTTCCATTCCAGGACACAGTAATTCACTTCCCTATCTGTGACAGAGGGACACAACAAAAAGCTGCCATGCCAACTTGGTGAGCCACAAATGTACGTTTTATTTCTGTGCAATGAAGCTAAAGAGCTCCTATCAAAACCAGGATCACGCTGGCAACCGAGCAAACTTCAGCTCCACACTAAAATGTTTAACCCTGTTATCCCTGACTGTGACAGCTACCCAAGCAAGACAAACACATCCTACAGGGTAAGAGATGATTTTTCTTTTCCCCTCACATTCCATAGCACATGCTGCAGCCTCTCACTTTTCAGTAAAAGCTCTGTGGGACAAGGAACTATTTGATCACTTTCAAACACAAAAATAAGCTGGTAGTGGTAAATTAATATTAAAAGGGGTTCCACAAGCTCATGACTCCTTTACAAAAACCCAGCTAATATCTTCACCCCAGAGGAAAAGTTCTCAAGGAACATAAGGTTTACAGCAAAGGAAAGGCTGACTTACCTGCGGTTCAACCAGCCAGTCCTCCTCCTCACTTTGGGCTGGTTTTGTATACTTAAAAGCTGAATAAAGAGGAATTTTGTCCTTAGTACTGTAGAGGGTTGCAAACCGTGGCTTTTTGTTGTACTGCTGACATATTTTCACGTGGAACGGCTCGGAAAATCCTTCTGGTGGGACTTGTCCGGAGAAGAACACGTTACATTCCGCAAAACCAGTTTCATCCTCTCTGACAACTCTGCCTCGGGAAAAGCCTGGGAAAACGGAGAGGCAAAGCAAAAATAAAACTGACGTCTTCATGGTCCCCTCCTCGGGCTGAGGGACGCCCTGTGCGTCCCGGCTGGCTTCGGCAAGGGTCCTGTGGCGCGAGCCCGCGCGGCGGCGAAGCAGAAAGCGCCTGGAACGCGGGCGCAGCGTCCAAGGGGAACGAAACGCGAAGCCGCCGCCGTCCCCGTCGGGCAGCGGGCGCTTTCTGCGGGCGGCGCGCGGGGAAACCCGGCGCGCCGGGCTGCGCTGACACACGCCGCTCACGCCAGCTGCCCCGGGGGGATAACGCCAAGCGAGGCCAAGTCGTGGAAGGGGAGGAGGCAGCTCCGCAGCGGCGCAGGCTGGAGCCCCGTGCGGCGGCGGGTGGCGTGCTGCATTGCAGCAAAGCGCCCGCGTGCTCCGCCTGACGCAGCCAGAAGTTTTCGCGGGGCTGCCAGGAGGATGCGGCAAGGTCAGACCCACCCGCCGCAGGAAGCTGCTCGCTGCCCTCTCCAGCCACAAGCCTGGCCAAGACAGATGGAGAAAGAGGGGGAGAGGGAGCAGGAGACTGGCCCCTTTGTGGCACCTCTGCCTCCCCTATTCCTACCAGCCACAAGCTTCACAGGAGGCTGGGGAAAGCCTTTTCCTCCCATCTCTCTGCACAGCATGAACAGGGCATCCAAAATCCTGCTGTAGAGCATTAACACCTCACCTTGGCAAGCCACCCTCAGAAGAGATTAATAGAGACAGAAAGAGACGGACATATATCACATATCTAGATGTATATGTAGAACTTTATCTCTCATATATAGACGTATATCACATATACCTAATCTATCACACACTCCTAATCAACACACAACTCTGAATATTTAGCCAAGCATAGAGAACTGTCAAATAAAATCTCCTTAAAGGGAATGCAGCCACTCCTCTGTGGAAATGCTCACCAGAGGTATTATCTGCTCAGGGAATAGCTGCTTATGCCACCTAGGCTACGACTAGGTAAAAGGCTGTATTGCTTCAGTGACTGGGGGAACTGACTTTTCTTAACACTGGGGACAGAGAGGAGACTACAGAGCATTTCCACAGAGACAAGAAAAATATGTGATTTTCCACACAAGAAGTTAGATGTGAGCAGATGTATTGTCAACAACTTCCTCCCCTCACCTTAACAAATCCCAGGTGCCAATAAGGTGCAGGTCCCTTTTAGACAACACTGTTTCACTCTGTCACTGTGATTTCCAAGAACCTCCCAGTGCTACAATCCCATGGAGGCTCTGCAGACCGGGGAAGGAGCAGTCTATACAGCAAATGAAGAAATGGGACAGAAGGCAGTTCTAATGACCGGCCAGGGTCAAAGAAGGAGCCTGTAAAAGAGCTAAAAATAGACTGAGCTCTAAGCCTTTACGCAGAGATGACTTCTAGAAGTCCCAAGCAAGGAAATACGTCAGCACCTTTTAATGTGATGTTAGCTGGGGGAGCCTGCGGCAGGCTGGACAGGCTAGGCAGCGGCAGGAAACGTGGTGAGTGGTCTTGTTTTGTTTTCAGACAGATGCTTGGTCACCTAGCGCCGGCAGAAAGAGTTAGTCACGTTCCGGAAAGATGATGGAAATGGGAATGCAGACCCAACCCGACCTGAGTACCGCAGCTCCAAAACACAGACTCAAAAATGCCATTTTCCTGCATGTAAAAAGGCTCCTGGGAAATGAAGAATTGAAGCTAAACCTGAACAACTAGATGCTGATCTTATCCCAGCCTTGCAGCTGTCCAGGCAGCAGAAGAAAATGTTCTCCTGCGTGTGGCATGCCCTGCTCCCAAGGAGAACCTCCGTCTGGCAACCTTCTCCACGAGCGAAGCACGTTACCCGGGTTAGGCATGGTGCCAAGGCAAAGGTTGCAGGGGGTGTCTCCAGCTGGGCATGGCTACAGCCAGGCTGCAGTGTCCCCAGCTTGCCTCCCGCGGCTTCACCCAGCGGCTGGGCAGCCCTCGGCTCAGCCTGAAGCGGCCTCTGCCTCTCACGTCCCAGGAAAGTCGGCATGAAGCCACAGTCCTTTGCTCCCCGCTTCCATTTTCTCTCAAAGCCAAGCCCCTTTTGAGGAGAAAACCTGGAGTTTGTGTGGGCAGTTTCTTTGTTATTTGAGCTGTTGTGATCCTTAAGCATGGGACTGTTACATGTTCTTCTGTTCTTGTTACCATCATGGTTAGTAAAACGGTCGGGTGTCACCACCATGGCGTGGGACTCTGCACCGGGCGGATAAAAGCCACGGGACTGCCTTGCCCTGGGAAGATTATCCCCTTTGGCAGGGGAGCCAAACAACAGTGAGAGGAAGCACATCAGAGCCTCCGAAAACCGAGCGCTGCCGCGGCTTATCCGCCACCGGGCACCTCCACAGGCGTCAGAGCAAAAGGCAGTATGAAGATCACATATCAAAGAACGGCCCGAAACGCCCGTAGGGCTGTTTGTGTGAGACAAGAAGGGCCCTAGGAGAACCTACATGGGGTTGGAAGTGGGCTGGGAGACACGGGGCCTGTCAGTGTGGCCTCACTGGGCCCGCGGGCTGCCTCCACCACACCACCGATGCCACAAACGCCACGGCTGGCTGTGAAGATGACTGCTGCCTGATGCTTGACGTAACCAGAAAGAGAAACCCTTGGAGAATGTGAAGACGCAGGTGATGTGGTCAAAGGGACAGGTGAGAAAAGTGACCCCGCAGCAGCAGTCACAGGAACATCTGTGCCCCAGGGATGGCAGGCACACAGCATTTGTAAGGCGTGACAGAGACAAGGAACATGGGTTAAAAAAGCTTAAAGACAGAGACTGGAGAAAGGCAAGAACAGGGAAGTACCCAGTAAGTGCAGATAGAGAAAGAGGAGGTGATTAGGTCAAAAACTGGAGCTGAGAGGGGTCTGCATTAAAACTAAGGGGTACTAAAGAAACATTAAGAGAAGAACAAATAAGCAGAGATGTGAGGAAAGGAGATGTGATGTGATGTGATGGGTCAAGTGAAGAGATGAGAGAGAACTGAGGAGAGATCTTTCCTTCTGTGATGAGAAAATGAGAAAAACATTGAGGGAGAGTGGGGGGAAAGGAGGATGAAAGGAGGTTTTCATTGATCTGATGAAGCCAACCAGACCTCTTTTTCCCCACGAGTCCCAAAATAAATGTTCCAAAGACGAGAACACTTCCCCAAAAGACTGTGTGAAACGAACCTGAAAAACGTGTTCGTGTTGAAACCCTGCAGCAGCAAGGAGCCGCTGGGCTCGCTCGCCTGCTTTCCCACACTGCGCCTCCAGCCCCGGCCCGCCGTTCACATGGCCAGCACTGGAATTGCTACAAATAGCTTCTTCCTCCCAACATGCCAAATCCCTCTAATCTAGTCTATCCAGAGCATTCTTGACCCTAAATATTTTTCCAGGCCTGACCCCCCGTCTCCTGCCGAGCCCTGTGGGCAGGACTGCGGTTCTGTGCGTTACTGTCTCGTTCTTCTGAGAAGAAAGGGAAGAAGGAAGCAATCCCAAGCACGAGCAGTCCCGCTGGAGCAGACCCGCTTAATTCCCTGGTGATGCCACTGCCAAGATTTGGCTTGGAAGAGGAGAGTCGCAGTGCACATGCCAGCGCGTGTCAGAGAGCACATCTCCTGCCTCCTCGTCGCCTCATGGGGAAAGAGTTCCTTCAAAATTAGCTTAAAAACCCAGCCTGGGAAAAGAGTCCAGTGCTGAGCAAGGGAGAAAAGGAGGAGTGAGATCATTTTTATGCTCAAATTAGGAGATTTGGGATGGGGAGGAGGCATCTTCATGCTTTCCCTATGCCACCCCTCACCCTGGGAAAAATGCCTCGTGGCCTCCAACGCGGCTTCACCGCTCACCTTCAACCTGCCTTGGCCCTAGTGCTTGCAGAAAAGGTGGACAAGGAGCAGCCACTAATCCCTTACGGATTAGTGCCAGCCGTGCTGGTTTCCTTGTTTCTGTACATTCCCCCCGAGCGCAGTCGCCAGGGAACACCTTTCAGTGCTGCCGTGGCTGCAGCAGAACAAATACAGGGAGGATGAAGAACAGACAGTGACATAAAATGACGGGGGGTTGTCCCCTGTGGTGCCCAGTCACGGGAAGAGGGTGAAGATGGGGAATGGTGACGTATCCACGCTGCTCTCTGGCCTAAAACATCTTTAGGATGGGGAGCAGCTCTCGTGGGCTTGTACGGCAGCTTGCACAGTGGGAGGCGGTTCCTGACAGCGGCCTTGGAAGCCAGGAAGTATAAATGCATTATATAAATACTGAATAAAATTAATAAAACCCAGAAGCTACATTCTTTGGCACTTTATCACAGACTTAAGACGCAGGATATTTCTGTTAAACTTCAGGCTGTTAGAAACAAGCATAACAAAGATCCTGTGTTTGACAGCCTAAGTTGGATAGATTTATACGAGCAGAACAAGGCAACACTTTTAATCATGCAAATAATTACCTATTAGAATGAGTTATTTAGGGATGTGCTGAAAGCTCCAACACTTTCATTAATTAAAATTAACTCAAAATGTAAGGGATGATGCTTTTCAACAGAAGTTATTGACTACAATATAAAAACGGATGTTCAAACACTATGGTCCTTGTTTTACAGTTCATCAATTTATCATAGCCACAATAGTTTCTTCACACCTTAAATCTGTTTTGAACAGGAAAGTCAATCCCTTGTGTGCTTTTCTCCTAGGTATTACTGCTTACTGTTCATTTCTATTTGTTTGTTAATATTTTATTTTTCAAAAGCCTCAGGTGGTTCTGCCAATGGTGGGACTTTGCTGCACTAGGTGCTGTATAAAACCAAGACATGAGAAAGTTCCTTACACTCTACACTGACAAAAGACTGATGGGTGGGAACAAACTTAGAAGCACAGACTTGTTTGTTAGGATTACTTCATCTCAGGAGAGGCAATGCAAAAGCTGAAACCCCTGAGAAAGCTCAATCTGCTGGCAAGGTCCAAAGCTTCCACCAGCAGCAAGAGAGCAACCGCACCCAGGAGTGCCTGTCTGCAGAAAGGCAGCAATATTTTGGAACGCAGGAGTGGGAGGAGGAGTGAGATATTCTGGATTAAGGGTTCGCTAAGGCCACTGGGGAGCCTGTGTGACAGACACGGCACAGTGACAGCTGCCCCCTGCTCTCGTGCGCTCTGCGAGGCCAGGCCGCGGTGGCACCGGCCTCCACAGCGCCACGGACAGATGCCGGCACGGCACCTCGTTACTCTTCACAGCCTAAGCAGACAAAAAGGCCCTTCTCAGAGTCTCTGAAGAGTGGGATTTGTGTCATCCTGGAAGGCTACAGGAGGATGAGATGACATCCTCAAGAAGTGCCTGTATCTCTGCATTGGCTATAGAGAGAGCCCAAGATGTCGACAGTTGGCCAGATAAACATTGGACAGGCTCTGACATGTTCCTGCAATCACTGGTATTTAGTGCTCTTGTAAAATCAAATGCGTTGGCTGTTCTAGGGAAGAGCGAGCAGTTTTCTCCACGCTCCTTTCCAGCCTTGGCCTTGCTACTGAAAGACATGTTGAGACTCCTGCTAGGCATTTGTGTCATAGCATATTTTTCACGTATGTTGCTACCGTGCTTCTTCTGGACACTACGGCCTGGGGAGAGAGCTGAACACGGCAACAGAAGGGAGATGAACGATCAGCAATGCTAGGATCCCTCCGCTGCCTTGTGTGTATGACACTGCTTCTGCTGTTAGAGTTTACAGAATTGCTTCTGAACTATAGGCACTACAGATCACTACCTTTAAAAAATAAGGAAAGTTGTGCTTTTAGATAAAGTAACTGACCAAAGGATGGAAGGAAATCCTGGCCTCAAAATACTGCTTTAAAGAACTGGGCGGCTGGTTGGGATCTCAGATTGAATTGCAAGTACCAAGCACTAGATCTCTGGAAAGCAGACCTGGGAGACCTCGGAGTTTGCAAGTAGTTTGAAAGAAGAGAAGAGACTGACTTTGCAGGTTCCACTCGGATCATCTATTCTGTTGTGTAACTGTTGCCGGTTACTTACACCAACTTAACTCTCTTGGGAGGGGGCAGTCACTTGTTTATGGCTCTGCAATGATGGTCATAGTGATATATGCTGAGGAGGTATCCAGTCCCTGATCCTATGGTTCATCAGGTGATGTTTACAGTGCATGCTCAGTTTCAGTGTTGTAATGTCTCTTGTTTAGACCTTTCCCATTCAGGAAAATTAAAGATCTCTGGGTAGGTACCATGGCTCCCTACACAATGCAGTAGAATAATTAGGTATTGAAAGAATAGAATTCATTGAAGTCAGTACCTTAAATGGGGACTCTCTTAAGATACAGTAACTAATGACAAAACAAGACATTTAGGCATTGCTTCCCAAAAGGCATTAAAAGTGTATCTGTGTTTAAGATTTGTAGCCATGAATCTTCTCTCAGATGCAGGTACCCAATCCAAGCTAAGTTTATTCTCTCTCTCCTAACCTTAGTACTAGCTCCTAGGAGACTGAGATTTTAGTCCTTTTTCTGACTAACAGGCGTTAGGGTTTGGGGTTCAACTGTCTCACTCCCACAAGAGTGCTCCAGTTGCTGTCCTGCTGCCTTGAGACTCTTGCAGTTTCTTTGTAATTGTGCTTTGCATAAATGGTCACCTATTCCTGAAATCAAGAAGGGAAACACAGAACCTTTCCATCCCGTAGTTAAAGCACTAGAGCGAGAGCATCATCGGTTCAGCCTTACTTTGTTGTACTCATCGATGAACGGCTGACCCTGGTCAGCACTTCTCTCACCAGCTGGACATGCCTAGGAACAAGCTCTGTCAAGAAGACTTAAACTTGGCCTCCAACATCTCTTCTGGGTGTTTTAATGAAGACGTACTGCATACGAGGCAGACTTCCCTACGTTTTTTCTCACAAGCAGGCCTTTGAGTTCTTCAGATTGAATTCTGCTCCGAAAAGGCTTGTCAACCCTGCGATGGTTCTGAGTCAACAGCAGACACTCTGGATCTAAGAGAATTTAAGAACTTCCAAGTTTTGCTCCTGGGATTGGGTCCTTGTGATACCAGTGCATTCAGTTGCCTTTCCTTCAGAAGCCTCTAGGTTTAGCAACGTGTTTCCCTAAGCCTGACGTGGAGCAATCAGAGGCCGACCTAGCCGAGATTGCAGGGATCCCAGCTGGGTAAAATGGCCATCAGGAGCAGCAGGCTCAAGACAGATAACACAGTGAAAACTGGAAGGGAGGGGAGAGATGAGGGTAGTCAAGACTGTGCATTTATTGCACTCCAGCCACTTCAGGCTCTACCCCCACTGGGCACTAGGTCCATCCATGCCATGTCTGCACTGGGAAAAGAAAATTGTGCCGTGGCAGGATTCACCGTCACCGATGAGCGGCATCTTATCCAGGATCAGATCCCTTTTCATCTATTTCTACTTAATTTTTTTTTTTATCTGTGAGGATAGCGAGACAAAGTTACTAATGCAGTAAGGGACAGGAGAGATATAGCCAAACTACTCAATGCAAGTGTTTTTGCATCTGAGCAACATGAGTGGCAAGAACAAAAGTAAGATGTGGCTGTTTGTGTTGTGTTCACCACCAGCAACCAGGCCAGGAAGAACAGGAAAGGAAGGGAGGGGAATGCAAAGTCCAGTTTCACTTACTAATACGCAGCTACAGTGATACAGAAAGAGGCAGAGTCTTGCCAAGACAAGGCAAGTTTACAGAACACACCTTCTTGCTGCGACCCAAGCCTGCCAGTGAGCATGAAACACCCTGTTCAAAAAGCTTCCAGCTTCTGCAGACAGGAATTGTGCTTTTGTCCATTTGCAGAATTCAGCATTCTGCTGAAGGAAGTGACCACCACAGACCCTGGACCAGACAACACTATGAATAGGCAGTTTGATGTTCCTAGTCAGTAGTAGGAGCTGCTTAAACTGGGAAGGAAAGAAAGAAATGAAAAAAAATAATCAAAACTGAAGAAGGGAATGAATTTTGCCAACTGAAGCTGAAAAGTTTCAGTCGTCGTGGAAAACTGATGACAAGAGATGGCTGCCTCACCTGTGCCCCAGACTCTATGCCAAGACTAACTCAGGCAGAGGTTATGATTTTGGTCGTAAAATTACAAGCAAAGTCCCCTGGACTTTAATACATCAGAAATCAGATTTCATACCCTGCTGTCATATGGGATATTGCATTTATAGAGCTCAGAGCAAAGGCCTTTTGGCCATTATCCACATTTTACAAAGAAGAAAAAGCGCAAAAGTTGGAGTATCAGGGCCACACTTTTGAGTCACAAGCTCCTGACGGAATTGGGAAAAAAAATGTGCGTTTCCCGAGCTCTGTCCTTCTGCTCTCTGCATTTAGACATCCTCACACAAGGAAAAGGCTCTCCAGAGGTCTTGGTAGCTAGAAATACATCAAACTTGTAATCAAGAGTTAATCCCAAATCATCCTGGTCGATCCTACTTTTGTGTCAAGAGTTCACTGTTTTCCAAGTTATTGTTCATTGTTTTCATTTGAATCAGAGTAAACTCCCTTCTGCCCACATCTGAACGAAACAACACTGAGCATTCAAAACTCTCCCAAAAAGAATTGCCTCTGCCACTAGAAAAACACTTTGAAGTGTGTTAGTCCACTAAATAAGGGCAGATTATCTCAATGGCTAAGAGTGCTCTTTGCTGGCTGATACAGGTTAAACCTTCTAAATTAGGCAAATATTATACCTTAGTCTGGCATCTTGGTGGAAGTGGGAACTGATGCTATGGCTTACTTGGTTTTAAATGAGTTTGAGCACTGCACTACCTAGATGCTGCTGGAAACTGGTTTGCATTTTGAATTGGTCAGGGTGATATTTTGCTGTTTTACTTAGCAACTCTTCTCCATGTCCCTGGTTTGGAGGCTCAAAATAAATTAGGGGAGTCCATGTTTTCACATTGCCTACTCTACTCCTTACAGTCCCATTAATAAAAAGTACTTTGTGGTATCTTCAATATTTCAATAACAACAAAATCAAATCCAGAAGGGTCTAGTCTAATCTAATCTTTTGAACAAAGAGTCTAGAGTTTCACCTTGTCCCCTTGACATCTTCTGTCTGCCGTCATTACACAGCAACGTAGTATAGTAAGGGCAGAGTTTTCCAATAGATGTGCCTAAGATATGTGTGTGAATCAGCTACCAGATGTACCCATGGCCACCCAGTAAACAGAAAAGGAGCCTTAGAGATTTCCTTAGGATAAATAACTCACATGAGGCCTTGTGAGAGCAATTCAAGCTCAAGAGCTACATATCTAAAGTTATGGGAGAAGAACACCCAAACTGAGGACTCAGAGAGAAAATATTGATACATATACGAGCTAAAATAGAGGAGAAAACTAGCAGAGCAACATTTATCCCGGTTCCTAAAGTAGTGCTATTGCTAAAAGTTACAGTCTCGGTTGACTCTTGCAGAGACAAGTTCATCTCTACTTCACTCTGTGTGATAAACTCCCTTTGGAACACTTAACTGGCTTCTTTGTTTCAGATCTACAGAGAAAAAAAAATAATAAAATAAAATAAAAAAAAAATAAAAGAAAATAAAAGAAAAAATGCTAAGACAGATTCCACTGCAGTGTGTGGATGATGGGCTTTTCCTTCTGGCCAGGAAAATATGATGCCAGTTTTTCAGTGTCTGGGCACTGTGCTCCTGGTACTCCCAGGCAGGCTGAGGGGCTGCCGGAATCGCTGTCAGCCAGCACTAAGAAAAGGATAAAATTAGCTTAGCTATCAGTGGAACTGTTTGGCTAACAAGTAGGACAGTGTGATATTTTTGCCGAACACTGGATGCAGCCACAGCCAGAGCCACGGCCCAGCTGCCAGCCTGTCTGTAAATACCGCACGGGTAGAATCGCTTGCTTTGTCCAAACTCCAAGGAAACATTCGACCCAGCCAAAGCAGAGAGCTGCTGCAGAGGCCGCCCCCAGCTTTCGCCTCCCGTGTCCGCCCTGAAGCCACCTCGGGGATGTGGCTGCGCGCAGAGGGAAACGGCCGGGCAGGCAGCGCGGTGCAGGCGAGCAGGGAAGAGGCGAAGGGCCGCAATGGCCTCGGGCGCGCAGCTG
>VZSV01000042.1:720480-743959 GCA_013398735.1 Nothocercus julius
GCCGCACGGGCCGAGCCACGGCCCCGCCGGCCGCTCCCCTTTTCCCAAGCAAGGAAGCAGCAACTCCCCACAAACGCCTTTCAAGGCGGCAGTTTGGATTCCGAGCATTCCCGCGCCGAGCGGCCGCTCGTGCCGCGCCGGTGCCGGCGCCCTCCAAGGAGCGCGACCCGGCGGCAGGCCGAGGCCCTAGGGCGCAGGGCGTCCCATGGCAGGGCCGTGGCCTCCCCGGGGCACAGAGCGGCCCTTTTTGGTTGCTCAGCCCAGGCCAGCCGTGCCCTGTGCGGCCAGAGACTTGTCCTTCTCAGGAAGGGAGGAAAGGGAAAAATTCGAGCTCGGAGATTTCCATGCTGGCACCGGCCCTGCTCAGGAGAAACGCCCAAAGCTGCTCATGGTTCTGTCACTCCTTGGGAAGAGCAGGCTGAGCATCCTGGCCGTGTGCTCGGAGGGTGGGCAGAAGATGTTCACACGGTCCGCAGGGCGAGCGCCAGGAATTCAGGAGAGAAAGGAGAGAAAATCCCATCCCGACTCAGGTACAATGAGTGAAAAACCCCAATTAAAAATAACAGTGTTAACAAATGGAAGAAAGGGGAAATAAATAGCAAAGAGTATATTTGAGAAGCTTTAAAGAACAGAAAAAACAACAACACAGGAAATGGAAAAAAATATCTCTGCATTGGCAAGGCTAAGGATAATAAAAGGGAGTTTTTAAATCCATTAGGATCGTAAGAAATCTTTATAATGTTATAGGCCAAGAAGTAGATGGGAAAAACATTAACAACAATCCAAACAGTCAGAAGCCTATAAAAGTTTTTCTTCTCTTTTAGGAAGCGATGTACTCTGCACTTCTTCAGTAACCTCAAAGAAGGATCAGCGTTCAGGAGAGATACCTACGGGAAAAGCATATGCGTCCTAGGGTAGTGAACAAGATACTGAACAATACTGGTCTCCTGGTGTTCGTATATAATAAACTCTGAATACTGAGGAGACTCTGGAGGCCAGAAGCAGATGGACATTGCGGGAATGTCGCTCTTCAGCAGGAGCGTGGGTTGCCTTGATACACTAACAGTATAAAAGCTACGAACTGAGGGTTTGCAAAATGCTTCATTTGTAGCGAGCATCTTTTGGATTGCAAAATGGGAACTACGCAGTGCATCCAAGATCCTTTTCTGAGGGCAGCAGAGCTACACACCTCTCCCAGGCATCGCGGCTTCCTAACACACCGGCGCGCACGGGGACCCACGCCGCGCTCTCCGCTGTTGACCTGCGCCAGCGAACTGCATATAAAATCACACTGAGAAAAACTGCAGGTGCCATAAAGAATTTCAGACGATAACTAAGGGGCCGCGTCCCCGGCATCAGCGAGGGGGTTCCCGGATAACTGCGGGCGGAGGGAAGAGCTAAGGGAGCCGAGGCACCCAGCCCGCGGGCTCCAGCCAGGAGCACCTGCCGCGTGGAAACACCTGGCCAGGAAACGCGCTTTCCAAACTGCAGAGAAAGGCGCAGCGGACACCAACGGTAGCGAATAAAGCTGAAATTAAAAATACCGTGCGGTTTCCTGCTGTGCCGACAACGGGTCACCGGAGGGAGCCCCCAAAGGAGGAGCCCGAGGGCACCGACAGGAACGGGCCGCGAGGGGAGCGGCGCCGCGGCGCGGGCGCCCCCTGGCGGGCGCGAAAGCGAGGCCCAGGCGGCGTCCCGGCCACCGTAGCTACACAGGCAACGAGGGCCGGCGGCCGGCGGCTTCCGCCTCGGTAGCCGTCATGGCGGCTCGCCACCGTCCCTATGGTGGCTCCTCCCGGCGGCGGTTCCGCGGGGCGTGTCCGTGCTTCCCGCGCGGGGCCTTGTGGGCGCTCGGCGGGGTTATGGTGGCGGAGTGAGGCCTGGTGGCGCAGCACAGGTGGGGCTGGCTGGGCGGCCCGGGGCCGGGCTCTGGGGCCGGGATCGGCAGGGTGGCCGCCCGCAAGCGTAGAGTTGCTGCTTCTGAAAAGAGCGCGGTGCGGAGTGCCGAGCAGGGGCCTGGCAGGGCCGAGCCCAGCTCTGGTGGACACGAGAACCAGCCTCTAGAAGCGGGGATGAGACCCGGGGGGGTTGTTAATGTTCCTGAGGCCAGGGCGGATCTGCCTCTGCATCCGGGCTAGGGCGTCCCAGCTGTGCCCTGTAGTTGGTCTAAGTGGGTCTTGAGGGCAAGTGGCCTTCTTGGCTTATGGATCTGGAGGGGTTGGTGCTGGCATGGAGTGAGTGAGGCCTAGAGTTTTCTGGTCTTATTAAAAGTCAAAAGAAAAAATCATTTCAGCATAAGCAAATAACCTCTGTTTGTGGTATCAGAAATGCATAGAACGGTGCCTTTTGTTTTTAATGCTCTTTAAAATAATCCAGTGTCCTTTATCACCCTTATTATCAGCTTTCTGTTTGGTGGGCTGGTCCTGCTGGGTGTTTCTGTGCTTGCCCTGTGTGGTGCCTTTAGTCCATGCTTAGCAGAGGTGAATGACCTGGTGGATCGGGAGAGGGACTCTCAGATCAGCCCCGGGATTGTGGCTTTGATGGCCTGTCAGGAATTTGTGGTACATGGGTTGGGACTGCGGGGTGCCCGGCTCTTGCGTGGCGGGTTTGGACACAGTGCGTGATAACAGAGCCTCCACGTGTGGCAGAGGCTGCTGTGACTTAAGAAGAGCGTTTGCAGCAGGTCGAGGGAGGGGATCCTGCCCCTCTACTCAGCCCTGGAGAGGCCACATCTGGAGTACTGTGTCCAGTTCTGGGTTCCCCAGTGCAAGAGGGATGTGGAGCTGCTGGGAAGAGTCCAGCGCAGGACTACGAGGATGATCAGGGGCCTGAAACATCTGCCCTATGAGGAAAGGCTGAGAGAGCTGGGCCTGTTCAGCCTGGAGAAGAGAAGGCTGAGAGGGGATCTCATCAGTGTCTATAAGTACCTCAAGGGAGGCAGTGAGGAGGATGGGGCCGGCCTCTTTTCAGTGATGGCCCCTGATAGAGCCAGAGGAAATGACCACAAACTGAAGCACCAAAAGTTGCACAGGAACGGAAGGAAAAATTTCTTGCCAGTGAGAGTGACAGAGCCCTGGAAGAGGCTGCCCAGAGAGGTTGTGGAGTCTCCTTCTCTGGAGATCTTCCAAAGCCGCTTGGACGCAGTCCTGAGCCACCTGCTGTAGGTGACCCTGCGTGTGCAGGGGGGTTGGACTAGATGATCTCTAGAGGTCCCTTCCAACCTTAAGCATTCTATGATTCTATGACTCTGTTTCCTTTCTTTGACACAGATTTACTAGCAATTCTTGGCATCAGTTACTTCATTTTTAGGCACGTGCTGGTCATATGTGAGGCTTTTTGCTTGTTTTCACTGGTAATCTGGAGTTGTGCATAAGTCAGTGTCAAAGGGCAGTGCTGCACCACTGGTCAGCTCTCAGCGGGGCCAGGAGAAGGGCTAGAGCCCTCGGGACGTGTCATCGTTCTCATCTAACTGTCACCACGAGGTCCGTGTTGGGCAGCATTTACGGTGCTGACACCTAGATCCAGTTTGGGTCAGAGCAGAGGGACAGTTTCCAGCAGGCACTATGGACGAGGCTGTCGTTTTGGGAGAGAAAAAGTTAAATTACACAGCTGCCAACTGTGCCGCGCTGCTACCTGAAGGACAGGAGAGGCTCATAGCCTGTTTCTTTTACAAACAAAGCCTCACAGTGCTTCAGCTTTCACAAAAATATTGCAAACGTTTTTCACTCTTGAAAAAATGGAGATTCTGTCAGTCCTGTGCCAAGTGGTGCCTTGTGTTGTGTAGTGGGACTGGCTGCTGCTGCAGTTCCAGGAAGGATGTAGCGTCTGATGGTCAGTGTCTTTCATTATAACTTGCAGTAATGAACTCCTTTTGCTTCTGTAGTAGTTAAAATGACCACAGCAGCAAGGCCAACATTTGAACCTGCGAGAGGAGGAAGAGGAAAAGGAGAAGGAGACTTAAGTCAGCTATCCAAGCAATATTCTAGCAGAGATCTTCCTTCTCATACTAAAATCAAATATAGGTAAGTTTTGCTTTTCAAAAACATAGGTAAGTTTTGCTTTTCAGTCTTCTTGCTGAGCAAGCTGGGAAAGACTCTTCTGTTGCATATGCTGCTCCTAGATTTTTTGCTGTAGGTGTCCATGTTAAATGGGCAAAGTATTAAAATGGACAAAGTATTAAAGTATTTCTTGTGGGTGCCAGAAGAGGAAACTGCTTTAATCAGTACGAGAGATTATGGGATCTTGTATGAATGTTCTTCTCTGTTTCAAGTATGTAATAAATCTTCATTATCATTTTAGGAGTTTAAATGAAATTTGGAATTGATGTGATACAGACATGTAGGATTTAGAAGATGTGGTAGCCGGAAACGTTTCTTAAATAGCTGTTGTTATTCTTGCCGGTGAAACTACTGTTTTGTCATAAAGACAGGTAGTGCACCCAGTGTATTTATGGTAGCTCTAGCCTGGGTTTCTTCCAGGCACACTTATTTCCAGAATCAGGTTCACCAAAAGGTGAAAGGAATTGCTTGTTTTTATTCTTAGTGTGACTCAAATATAAATAGTCTGTTGGTTTTGGCCAGTGTGTTTTATATATAAGAGAAAAATATGTACTTCTAGTATGTTTTACTTTAGCTAGTGTTTTCACTGGTCTCCTCAATGTTTTTTATTTGTTTGTTTTAAGATGTATGGGATGTTATCTGATGTATCTCTTGGGGGAAGTTTTAAGAAAAATATGCTCTAGTTTTGGTTGATCTGTAAGGCCCGGAAACCTGGTGTGTGTGGCGGTAGCTTGCGGTGGTGCAACTGAGAGGGGAAGGTTGGCCCGAAGGCTGGTGTGTGTTGGATAGGACACTGGGCCTGGGTCTCGTGCAGAACAACAGAAGACTTATCAATATCTTGCAGATATTGCTATAGTCATCTTGTTTTTACAGGAGTTAATGTAGGATTTTTAAATTAATTTGAGAGCTGCTGTAAGGGGGTGCATGTAATGCATGTAATACTTACAGAGCAAGGGAATGATAATGTGAAGAAATGTGTGGCTGCATGGTACCAGATCTCATTCTCTCCTGTTTATCCCAGGGTGCTACCACTTGAAAACTGTCAACTTCAGCCTTTTTTTTTTTTTTTTTTTTTTTTTAAACCTCCTTATGTCATTTTAGGCAGGCCACGCAGGATGCTCCAGAGGAGGTGCGTAACCGTGACTTCAGAAGGGAGCTGGAGGAGAGAGAACGGGTTGCTGCAAGAGAAAAGAACAGAGATAGACCAAACAGAGGTAAAAATAAGTCTTTAACAAAGAAGCAAAAGTTTTAATACCTTCGTGTGGCATTACTCTAACACAAAATCCAACATTGTGATAAATTTGCAGGTTGCTGGCAGCATGTCTTGTAGATAAAATGGGACAGTTGGGTCTGAAAGCTCAGAATGGTTGAGCTGCACAGGAATGTCTGGTGGCTTCGTGCTAGCTAAAATCTAGGTCAGCCAGTTGAAAAGCACAGGCCGTCAGGCAGCTTAGCTGATACCCTGGTGCTGTAATGAACTGGCAGCAAATACATAGAGTTAATAAAGGGCTTTTTTGTACTTGAACAAATGAGGTGGGAAGGAGAAGGGGAGTGACTCCTATTCTGCTGTTGGAGCACCAGTGGAAGAGAAAGTCACGTATTAAAGGATGTGATACTGTTCAGGTACGGTCAAATGATCAACTGAAATGGCAATCAAAACATTAAGAAACATTCATTTTAATATTAAGGTTGACAAAATTTAGGTAGTGCTTGTAGTTTAGGATATGTGAAGCTTGCAAAGGTTTTAGGAGGCTTTTGAATTTACAGACCAAAGCAGATGTTGTGTGAATGAAACTAATGCAACAGTATTGTTTTGGGGTAGCCCATAAAGGGAACACTCCAGTTGGATATTTGGATATGTAGAATGGGGATAGTTCTCTGAAGTTTCTTCTGCTGTTCTTTTTGTCTCGAAATGATGACTTGAAAAAATTTAGAGGACAAGTTTTGAGTTTGGAGTAGTTAGTGCTTCCCTTGAGGATATCTCCAAGGGAGGGATTAGTGTGGGCATTAAGATTAAGAGATGACTGAAAACAGAACATAATTCGTATCTTTTAGTCAAAAGTAGGGTAAAGTTAGGATTTGTCTCTTTTTTGACATCAGATGCTGTAAAATGACTTATTTTCTATTTTTATTTTAAATCTTATTCTTTAGAACATACAACATCATCCTCTGTGTCCAAGAAACCTCGGCTAGATCAAATTCCTGCTGCAAATCTTGATGCTGATGATCCACTTACAGATGTATGTGTTTTTGTTTTTGTTTTTTTTTTCTTTCTTCTCTCTCCCTCCAGTCTTCTGTACTGTCATTCTCCTGCCTTGGGAGAAGGCAAATCCTATTAATTTACTGTTAATAGGATATGTATTTTCAGGTTTGTTAAAGAATGAAGACAGGTAATTGCTAACTGGCCCTAGGCCATTTTTTTGTCTTCAGTTACTCTAATCTGGTGGGAATACCATTCTGTAATAGTACATATAAAGAAATACCACCTTGAATTTAGAAATTCAAAATAGTGCTCAAAAGATTTGGAAAGAGTGACTTTTTAGACTCAGTGAACCACTGAAATGACTAGAATTCCCCAGAGCTGTTAATATGCACTGATGGTCTGCATAAGCAAGATGGATTCTTGCTTTTGGTTCCTCTCCTTATGCTGACATCTGGCACCTGTGTCTAGTGCTTGACTGTAGGCTGAGTGGGTTTGTTTGTTTGTTTCTTGATCTTACGTTTGGTCACATCACTACTGAATGTGGTTGGTGCTCAGGTGCACTGGTGTGGTGACTTAGCTTACAATGATTAGAGTGGTTAAGGACAGTCACTTTCTGGAATCTGTTAGCACATCTCCTGCTCTATTATAAATAATGAATTGCAGTCAGCCAGATAACGACAAACTCATCCATTGTGTCTTGCCTTTACTTTGTAAGAACAAATAAACCATTTGTTTTGATTTCTTGGATGCTTGCAGTAACAGCAAATGCAACCAGCAGCCTTTAGCTGGGCAGACCAGGAATGGATTTTGTTGATTGTTGGCTTGTGTAGTTGTTTCTTTGTTTGGATAAGCAGTATGTCTCACTAATTTTCAGAATTAAAAGCTAGTTTTATTAAATAAATGAGCTACTTCCTCTTTCCTTTTGTTGTTTTTAGGAAGATGATGAAGATGAAGATCTGGAAGACAGTGATGATGATGATACTGCAGCTCTTCTGGCTGAACTAGAAAAAATCAAGAAGGAGCGAGCTGAGGAACAGGCTCGAAAGGTAAAATCTCACCAGTGAAAGAGCCCTTTTATTTTTGCAGGCATGCTTGTTAGAACTGCTGTGCCAGAAGTACTTGGGACCAGAGAGAGCTCCAGTGCTGCCACTTCTCTTTTGGAGAGAACAACCTGTCAGACACTTACCTTAATGTAAAAAAAATCCATTTATCTTTTTCTAACATAATCCAAGACACTTTTTAAAACATGTTAAATTGATATATTAGGTTTAGATCCGGATGTTTGCTGCTCTGGTGGCTTTAGAGTTTTGGTGCTTCTGAACTGATCAGAACCTTTCCCATAGTTCAGGGTGCACACCAGTAGTTTAACTGCTGCAATATGTTTCATGAGTGCTCTCCAGTAGAGCCAGGCAGCACTAAACAGGCCATAACATCTAGCAGGTACTGTGAACAGCTGGTAGGCAGTAACGTTTTAAGTGCTGTAGGCAGCAGTGTAGTGCTTGACTACACTTTTGGCTACCAATAATGGAAATTTACCTTTAAAGTCAACAAAACCTGTAAAAATCAGTGAACTCAGAAGTTCTAGATTTTCATGTTGGAAGGTTAAAAGGAATACCAGTGTAAAAGTTTGCTGTAGGAAACTTTTGAAACTTGGTTCATTATCTGGCCTGTGAATGCCCTGTTAAGTTAAAGTCTGTCTGAAAGCTTCTGTTGTGCATTTGATGCACACAACACAGTACTATTCAGAAATGTGTAGTTGTGTTCTACGGGAATAACATGAAAATGACTTATACTGGCAACAGTTCTTCCAGGTATTGCTGCTTGAAATGTATTAAAATACAACAAGTTCAGGGCAGCAGTGTGTAGGGAAGGCCTCAGTTTCAGTTGTCTTCACACAGAGTTGTTATGTGAAAATGTGTCAAAAGTCTCATTGTAATTGCCTGATAATTGAAAATATGCATTAAAGTTAAGCACTATAGCTTGTTTAGCACATTCCAATTTAGAAAACTCACATTATCACAAAAATGGCAGTAAATTGCAGCACACAAAACTAACGGTGTGTTTCGCAGTTCATGTGTATAAAGTGAAAGAGGTGTTACCACATCTATGATTTTTTTTTCTGTCACTAGAGGGTGCTAAAAGCTGTGCAGTTTCTAGTGTAGTACTTGTTCTGTTGTCTTTAAATGTAACAATTTTCTGTCTTCATGGATGTTCTCCTTCCCACAAAAGTAGAGATTGTAATCTTACACACTGTGTACATGTTCAGAACATGCACAGGTATCTGAATTAATAAATCTTTTTTTTTTAATGAAAATTATTAGCTGTTTGTAGTAGTGCACATTAAATGCACAGTTGCTATATGTTTTGTCAACCTGTCAGTACGGAGTGATCTGTCTTGATAGACTTTCCTGAAAATTTCCTAGAAGTCTTTGATAATGAGTGGGCATTGTAAAGTACTTGGAATCTTCCTTTTTTTTTTTTTTTTTTTTTTTCCTCCTTCTTCCTTCCCAGAGTGGGAAACTGAAACTAAATTAATGAAAAAGTAAAAACCATCCACCCAAGGAGGAGCCCAACCACCTTGGAGTCTTTGAGAGTAAAGGAATCCATACAAAAATCCATACTTAGATATTTTGGCTGTAGAGGTGCAATCTGTTTAGACTATACTTTTAGTTTCCTATATCTTTAAAATGAGGCATTACTTGGAAAGCATTTATAGCCATTTCTCCATGAGATACATGGGATTTTGTTTTCAGTCTGTTGCAAACCATGATTGAAATCTAGTTGCATAAATAATTTATGAAACAGCTGTTAGTCAGTCAGCTGCTTTAAGGATAGTATCTTGTGTTTACTGTACACTTAATTGTGTAGTTGCTGTTAATCCTAATCTATTTAAAGACTTTAAAAATCTATTTTTTTGTTGTACAGATAAGTTAAGATGGGGTCTTAAGATGACAATGGTTCTCCCAAGACATGTTAGTCTTGAGATGAATTTGATCAAGTATAGTATTATACTAGAAATTTCAGTATCATATGTAAATATTCCCATATGTGAAATGTTAGTACAATTATTTTTTGAGATTTTTTTTTTTTAAGTAAACTTTATACTCTTGTTAACCACCTTTACTCATCACTTTGCCTGGTGTTCAAGCTGCCTTTGAAAGGAGGGCTATTCCTTCTGAAACATGTTTCTGCTTAGACAAGGCTAAAACCAAAGATGAGAATCGGCTGCTCTTTCGATTGCCCTGTTCTCTATTAAGTTGTCTTGTGTGGTGGCATCAGTTTGCACAGAAAACCTTTAAAACTCCTTTTGATAAATATTTGTATTTAGGTTCTTTTTTTTTTCTCACTGATGTCCTTTGGCCTATAAAGAAAATAGGCTTTAATAGCAATCTCTGATTTGGTTTAAGCCTATTAATTTCTCAAAATGCTTAAATTCCTGTTTATTTTGTAGGAACATTAAATAAGTAACATACATTGCAGGAAAAAAAAACAGCATGGAGTTCATCCTGACTCATTCATCCGACCCTCCAAAATGTTGATTTTTCGGGTTGTTTCTAGGAGAGACTGAAGTGACCAGTAAACTTTACTTTTGAAATCAATTTCTGTGGAAATCTGGATAGATCCAAAGCTGTATGAACACTACATCTGCTGTCTGTGCTTAATATCCAGAGAGGACATGTAGGTTTCATGTGAAATGAAACTTATCTTCCTTATATCTATCCTCTAAATTTGGCATTACGAGTCTCTGGCTTCCCATTTTTCAAACGCTTCCTTAAAAAGTAAATTAAAGTAATCAAAAACAAACCTTGCTGAGTGTTCCTGTAAGCAGCTGATTATCCCAGCAGCACAATCCCAGTAAAGCTTGTCTAAAATCTAGTTTTTGCACCTGTGAAGTTATTAGAAACACTCAGGAACACAACACTAGCAGAAACTGTTCATCCTTCTTTGATATTTACAACAGCCAAAGAAAACATCCATGAATCTTTATCTTAATCTAAAAGTCATTTTACGCTTATCTGAGAAGAGATGCTAAGGCTTGTGCTTTGTTTTCCTCCAGTGGTATCTTTCCAAGTGTTTCTCCGTAACTGAATACATTACTAATAGTCAAAATTGAACCAGTACAGATCTGAGCTCTATCCTTTGTTTTAGCCATGTCCTCTTTCTAACCTTCAAAAAAATATCAGAAAATGAATCTTGATAGATGTTAACACTTTCTAGCTTTAATTATACACTTAAAATTTAAGTGAATGTCAGATCAGTGATAAATAGAGGATCTTGGTGAAGAACTAAAACCAAATGACCCAGTATATTTCTTTGTTAAGTTTTGTGGGACATGTTACCCATACTTACCTTCATTAAGAACTAATCGTAGACCCTCTTTGTGGGAACAGTGACAGTAGATCTGAACGTGGACACTGCAGTTGCAATTGTGCTGTGCTTTTACTGTTTTCTAAAGTTCCAAACAATTATTTTAATCATAATGTTGTTGTGTTTGTAACTTGCCTGGGATCATGCAAGGGGGGTGGATCTCTGCGTTACTCTGTTTAGTTCCCTGCTGTTAAAGACAATGTTGTCGTGATTTGCCATCTAAAAATCGGCATTTAAACAAGGCTGTGTAACTTTCCATCTTGAAATGTGGATCTTTTTGTTTTTCTTTCAGCAACTCAGAAACTGTTAGAACTTAACAGGATAATGTAGTTTAATGCAGTGGAGTCATTTCAGCCCTTCCTGTAAAAGTAACCTTGCTCTGAGCTAAGGCTAAGACCAAGACCACTACTAAAAAAAGCACAATAGTTACAATAGTGTTTTTCTTTCCTTTGCGGTCAGAAACAAATATGCCAAGGGACTGTGCTTCATACAGCAAGATAAGGAATAATTGTTTAGTTGAGGTAAATATAGTTTTGTCCACATTCTTTTTTCCAACCACGATGCCACATGGCAGGTACAGGGTTGTACAGAGGAGTTTGCAGGGAGACCCTGTTCATAGTTTCATGTCCCTCGGCTTCCTTGGGGTCTCTGCAATATTTACCCTTCATCCTGTCTCATATACTGCGTATGGTTGGTACAAGATGCTGCCGCTGGAAAGCACAGCACTGTGTGTTTGTAGCCGTGGAAGAGTCCGTAGCAGGCTTTTTGCTAAAATGGCTTGGGAAAAGAGTGATAAACCTCATCTTGCAGAACAGAAAGGAAGACAAAGAGGTATTATTCCAAAAAGGATGAAGTGAGTAGAGAATATATATATATTCTCTCCCTTAGTCTTTTTTCCTGTTGAGGGTTGTTGAGGGTTTGCTGTATCCATACTGTTTGAGCTTATATCTCATATATTCTCCTATACATCTCGTATGCTATCTCTATTATTGAGCTTTAGCTTTGTTCCAGCACCCAGCAGGACAAAACGGGCTTTGGAGCTGGCTGAGCCCCTTGTTTTGTGAACAGCTGGAACTGGTCCTGGCCCGAGGTGTGAGGTGGAGCCGCGAGGAGGGTCCTGTCTGCTGGGCTAGACACAGCCCATGTCCCTCTACCGGGGGAGCAGAGGGTGGGGAAAAAGGTATACGGAAAATTCCGAAACGTAATGAAATCCTTTTTTGGGCTGGAGAAGAGGGATTCTGCAACTCTGGCCAAAATGTGTAACTTGGCTGTAGCACAAACGTCAGCTGTACACAACTGTGTGCTACACCGGCTGTTGCCCCTGTGTCACATCTCATCAAACATAACATCTAGTCATTGACTTATTTTCTATTCTTGCATCCTTTCTTTGGGAGGTTTTAGCCAAGGTAAATAATAAAAAATAATCATCAAAATTAGCTTGCATCTTGAAAGAGTTCTAACAAAAATGCTGAGATGTCATCCAGCCTGAAACAGCTTTGAACGATTAAATTCCATAAGGAAATCACTGCGCACAGTGAGTTCTTGTAAAGTCTTCTCTGCAAAGCAGCTACAACTAGCACTCAGCAGTTTGCTTTCAAGAGTCTCATTTGTAAATAAAATATATGATGTCATATAGTTTGGTACTACTTCAGCTGTGCTGTCCCTGCAGATCTCAGGGGCAGCAGAGTTCTGTCTGAGAGCAGAGCTCCAACCACCAAACGGTAGCACAAAGCATCCGAGGGCTCTGCAGTGTCTTTTACAGTGCGTAGGGAAAATCCATCTGGCAAATAAGATTCATGGATGTTTTCTTCAGCTGTAGTCAATATCAAAGAAGGCTGAACAGTTTCTGCTAGTGTTGTGTTCCTGAGTGTTTTTAATAACTTTATAGGTGCAAAAATAAGATGTAGTAATTTAAAATGCCCAAGACTGTTTCTACCATTTCTTTTAATTTCAGTGCAGTCTTTGCTACCTTCCAGTTCTCTGGAATTGTAGCCGACTTAAGTCTGTGTAATTTTATGCCAATAATTACCAATTTTATGGCAGCCTGCAGTGTAGTAGATATAGATCTGGTGCCTTCCCTGTGTCTGATTTCACTGCTGTTTGCTTCTCTGTGCTACGAGGAGAGAAAATGGGGAAAAATGGAGGGAAAATGGGAAATCGGGAAATCAGAGGTTTGCAAATCATAAGTGTTGCAGACATTTCTTGTTTGTAATCCACAGAGAGAGATGAAAAATCCATCTCTAATATTAGGGAAAACTGCTGTTTTGTATCGAGTACTTCTGCTGTCTGTGATCCCTTATTCAGTAGCGTGGGGGCGATAACTGATGCTGGAATCCAAACGCTACATTTTAAGCAGTGCTTGAAAGTGCAAAACTGGTTTATTTGTGTTGATAACTTTAACTGCTGCAGTTGTACTAAAGCTCCATGGGTACAGGAGCAAGAACAAGTTTTGCCTTTCCCTGTGTTTTAATCAGGGCTTTACAGGGCTGGTCCTGAAGCACTGCCTTGCTGTTAAGCTGCATGCCCTTTTTTGAAGATTTTTCACACTGGTAGTTAATTACAACTACTCTTAAAATTTGTGAGAAGCAGTCTAATCACATATATTTTCTCATAACTTAAACTGGCAGTTTTGGAGAGGTAAATTTATATTGGTAATCCTGACCAGTCTAGTGTTTATATATATATGTGTGTGTATATATATATATGGTAAGTTAGTGTTGTACAGCACAGGTTGGGATGTTTTTCATGGGAGTATTCCACTTATCTGATCTGTTCATTGAAAATGTTAGAGGTTGTAGATAGCTTTATTAATATGCTGCTTAGTTGCAATTAAGTGTTTGAAGCAGAGATCCCTGGTTGGCATCAGCGTCCACGTTTATCATGCTGCTTCCATCAAGCAAAACGTGCCTCTTGTGGGAGCCATGGCGGGTCCCAGCTGTGGGTTCTGCAGCTTGAAAATAAACCCCAGAGCTCCTGTCTCTGTAGGAGCCGTGGTCTGAGTCGCCGGCAGCACTAATGAGACTCGAGTGTGTTTTTAACTAGGACATTTTCAGATGATGCTTCAAGCATACAGAGGAAAGGGGAGACCTAGTTAGTCTGGAGGAGAGTCATCTTGTTTTCCTTCTGGTATTTCATCAAAGAGCAACCCTTGTAATACATATAAAAGGCTGTGGAGAAAATTGTTGATGTAAAATGAATGTTATATATTCATTTTGAAATCTGTGAACATTTAAGTCATTAAAGATATTACTGCAGCTGGTGCATGGGGACAGTGGGATGTATTTTGTGTTGCCCGTAGTGCAGAGCTTTAGTTAGGCTCAGATCAGAAGCTTCTGAGCAGTGCGAGAACTAGGTCTTTCTGATTCTTAATATTGGAATTCCTAAACAGTCTTCTGACATCCCCTGCTCAGTTTTGCCTTAAATTTCTCAATATTAATTTTAGTTGGTCTCTGGAGAAGCTGTAGGATGTGAGGTAGATTGCTGCAGATGATCAAGAAGTTTAAAGATGCCGTAATGTTTCTTCCACCGTTGAATACTGCATAATTTATCCTCTTTTCTCATGAGGATAAAGAAAATCTGTTAATCTGTTTACAATTTTAATATAATAAATATGTAAATGCTAAAGCTAGAATTTAACAGAATATTTTTTTTTTTTTTGGAACATCAAAGCCAAGCAGAGTAGAAATGTGTGGCTAGATTGGCAGTTTATTAGCGATTCTAAGCTCTTCAAAGTATATCTGCTTCTGCCCTTATTCTACTTATGCACAAGTGTCAAAACAGTTTGGAAGGTCTGAGCTAGGAATTAAAGCTCTCTATGTGGGTGTTTGCAGATAAATAAAGTTTGTCTTTATCTACAACTAGACTAGAAAAAAAAAATCTCAGGAAAGTAATCCGGCATTTTTTAATTTTTCAGGAACAAGAGCAAAAGGCTGAGGAAGAAAGGATTCGAATGGAGAACATCCTGAGTGGCAACCCCCTGCTGAACCTCACGGGCCCAGCACAGCCTCAGGCCAACTTCAAAGTGAAGAGGAGGTGGGTGCAGCCCATGCAAGGATGTCCCCTCTTGGTGCTGAAAGAGCCCGGACATGTCACTGCTGCCAGTGGATTGAGCGCTTTAAAATTCATCTCTCTTTCTAGGGCAACTGGAATTAATAGATAACCCTTTCTGAGTAGGATTCTTGTTGAGCGGTATCACAGTTACTATTGTGTTCATCTAAGTTAGGGCCATTATTTTCTGTAAAGATAAAACCTTTATTCCCTGACATTCTTCTCACTTCTTTCTTTCTCGTTCACAAACATGTAGAAGGTAACTAGGGTAAAAAAAAAAACAACAACTTTTTTTTTGACTAAAACCTGATCTGCATGACTAGTTGCTCTTAATACATCTAAATAGGAAGGCCAAGCCATGTTTAAATAGATCTGTAAATGGCAGCTAATTTTAAAAAAAGTTCAAACATATTAAAACTAAAAATTCTTTTTTTTCCAGATGGGATGATGATGTTGTCTTCAAGAACTGTGCCAAGGGAATAGATGAAACAAAAAAGGACAAAAGATTTGTAAATGATACTCTGCGATCAGAATTTCACAAAAAGTTCATGGAAAAATATATCAAGTAGTACAGTTTTATGTGCTTTGCTGCTGAAGGACTTGGAAGGTCATAGTTGTTCCTCCCTCTCCCTCCAAATTCATGGCTTTAGTCATGAATTCCCAAATGTTTTTCCAAGATCATCAACAGCTTCATAATTAATAAGTGCTGTGTATCTGAAGTATTTTATTCTTTCAGTAAGCTTTCCTTTTTGATTGTAATTAAACCTTTGTTTCATGAACATTTTTGTTGTTATACATTGCTTTTAACAGCCTTCATATAAATGGTAGAAGAGGGAACCTGGTTTGCAGTAAATACTTCCAGCTGTTTTAATTGTTTTCCAAAACAATCTGTATTTGTAATTATGGTGGTTTGTAAGTCATACAAATTATATAAATATGAATATTATCAAAGAAAGGGAATAGCAGAGTATGAGAAGCAGTATGGCCTGAGAAAACCTGTCGTTTC
Organism: Nothocercus julius; assembly: GCA_013398735.1. NCBI lineage: Eukaryota > Metazoa > Chordata > Aves > Tinamiformes > Tinamidae > Nothocercus > Nothocercus julius. Next base: position 736,163 of record VZSV01000042.1, read on the forward strand.
TGTGTTGAATTGGACTTGTCTCTTTTTTACAGCTAGTCAGAAAGTTAATAGTCTTCCTAATAGTTGCTTCCTTATTAGCAACCAGGTTAAGCTTTGGTGAGATATCTGCAAATTCTTGGTCAGAAATTCAATTTCTGGAGCTCTTGCCTGGTTGTTCCTGAGGGGATGCAATACAGTGTGTGGGGAAGCACTGGATGGGGAATGTTGGTCTCTGGAACCTCAGGTTTTCTCCCTGTTTGGTGTCTCAGTCCAGTGCCGACCCGTCAGCCACAACCACGTGGCAGTAACGCTCAGCCTGTTGGTGTTTGGTTCGGTACCATTGCCAGAAACTTGGAACGTGTTCGTGAGGGCTTTTATTAAATGATTTATCTCATCAAGATACTGTAGTACACTTCAGTTTTTCTTCTAAAATGCCCGTTTTAACAATAACAGGACAACATAAAATATCAGTTGTCGAAAAATACCAGTTAAGATTTTTTTTCTCCCTTCAGGACAAGGAGTTTTGGCCAAGTGATGCACTGGATCTGAACCTCTTCCCTTCTGGGGAGGCTGAGCACACATCCTGTTCCTTGCATTCCTCTCCTAACCTTGGAGGATGCAGTGCTGTCTGCCTGGGAGGTTGCAGTGACAGAGCCTGAGGGGTTTATGTACAGTTTTTGCCCTTTTCCTTGCCTATGCCTACCGGTACTGTTTTATGGTTAATATTACTTGCAGACTTTTACTTGAGAACATTCAATATTTATTAAGTGAGTAAGCACAGGGCACAGTGTTTTAGATTTTTTGTTAGGCATGACTCTAATATCCTGTAAATGCTTTCTGTAGTTCAGCTGTGTTTTCCAGCCTTTCATGGAGCAATGCAGAGCATGCAGAGCCCAGAGCTGATGGCCGTATTTGCTTGGGAGAGAGCTCTGCAGCCTGGTTAGAGGCACGGGAGCTGCTGCTGCCATAGGAGGACCACATCCATGTTACTCGTGCTGCCCCTCTCGTGATGGTAACGGGATCTTGGGAGGCAAGAAAAGCACTGCAGTCTGTAATTCTTTCTCCTTAAATTGTAGCTACCCAAATCAGGGAATACAGGCAGCATAATGAAGATGTGCATAAGGAAGAGGGGGGGAAAAAAGAAAGGTAAGAGCTGCATTTGTTGAGGCCGGCAGTGAAGGCAGGTGCTGCCTTAGGTCTGACCTCCCAGCACTGGTGTTGTGGCAACTAGAAAAGTGCCCTGCTCTGGCAATGCTGCAGACACAGTCGCTGTGCCAGGGGGAGCAAGGGAACACGCAGCCCCGCTGGGCAGGGGGACGCAGCCTCAGCACCAGCTCCGTGTCTTCACAGTAGCAAGGGCTTAATCCCAGCACTTGTGTGCTGGAAATAACGGGAATCTTTTGATTAAAAAATGATGCTTTCAGCAAGTCACAGGGCCTGGCTTCGGTGTGCTCTTCAACTCCACAGCCAGTCGTTTTCTGCGCAGGGAAGAACATCCGTTTCCTAAAGCTTCTGCACAACGTGTAGGTCCACCTGGGTGTTTCTCCCACTCCGTGCCCCTCTGCCATGGTTCAGGAGGAAGAGCAATAGAGGCTGTTTAAAAACAAGCCGCTGGTTCATAGCTTTACGGGAGTTTTCCTGTTGTTGCTGTTGTTCAGCTAAGCCCTAGCAGCCCGAGTTTGCTGATCCTATCTCCAACCTCCTGCTCAGGCTTTTGAATTTTAGCCTCCCGCTGTGTAACCTGAGCCGCTGCCTGGAGACCCTGCAGCCCCGGGTGCCTTTAGGTAATTAAGGACTCTGCAGCCTTATCCCTTGGCGGGTTTTGCATCGCTGGCTGCGGAGCTTTCTCTGCCTGCCCGGTAAGCTCTAGGTGCCCTTTTTGCCCTGCAAGTGCACCGAGCTCTCAGTATTGGCGCAGCAGCCTAGTTGTGTATAGTCCGTCTAATGCTAATCTAGCAAGATCCATCATTTTGGGTTATAAAACTGGGGTTAGACCATGAGCTCTTAAGAAAAGCGGTTATGTTGCTGTGCACATCTGCTCCTAGCAGTTTTCCAGGAGTTTCCGGTCAGCGTGACAAGGAAATGCCACCGGAACTGGCGTAGCAGCAGCCCAACCGCTGCAGGTGCAACGTGGAAGAAAGTCAAGTGGGTGTTTCAATGAATGTAACAATCTGCATTGCAAACAATGTAAAATGTTTCATCCTTCTTTGTTGTTGTTTCTGTGCTCGATGTTAAGTTAAAAGCAGTTTTCCCACTTTTCAGGGTTATCGTTGGTGTATCCTTAGCGTCAGGGTAGCATTTGCACTGGAAGACAGGACTGCCCATATGGAATAAGGTAAACTTCTTTTTTTTAAAAGAAGGCTTTTTTTAAAAAGCACCATCTCAAAATTTGATTTGGAGCACGACATAGTTATTAATGGGTTAGCAGTGCTAGGAATAAGAGCTTAATGATAACTTTGCATCATTAGCCATGCCTGGAAACGACCGTGCTTTAACTGCGCTGCATAAACAATAAATATTTTACCATCTGTTTTTCTTAAGCAAATGTGTGCATGTTAAAGGCTTCATATTGCACTCAGCAAATGAGGTGCCTTAGTCGGGGTTGCGTTCAATTGTAGGTACCATCTAAGCATCCTGCAAGTGTGAAGAAGATGCCAAAAGAGGGAGGGAGGGAACAGAGGTGGTGGGGATGGCGCTGGCCATCAGGGGCTCCTGGGCAGCCTCCCGTCTCCTGGGAGTCTCCTTGGAGCTCGGGCAAGCCCTGCACGTGCCAAATCCCAGCAAGCTGCTGAACCTGTTCTTCTTACCTTTGGGTTCCTCAAACACCAAAGACTGGAGGCTAAATGTGAGGACGGGTCAGGCCGTCAGCGGGACGGGGCTGTTGCCCTGAAGCCCTCGCCTGGCAGGAGCAGCGGCTCGTGTCGGGCTCGGAGGGATTTCCTAATCCCTGGGAAGCGCTCCAGCCTCCAGGGGCAGATCCCTGTCAGCAGTCGTGACTGCCGAGAGCCTGAAGTCCTGATCCTCCAAGGAAAGGCAGGCACGCACTGGAGGGTCTTTGTGACTTCCTTTTTCTCCTGCTTCCTAGTGCTCTACGCTGTAAGTATGGGGAGAGAGAAGGAAATTCCTGAACAACTATTCTACATAAAGGCCCTCCTTCCACTTATTTATTTATTTTGTAAAGTTTGTAAGTTTTTAAAATGAAATTTTGTCAACTGTTGGTCAAGAACAAAATTTCCTGCTAAATTTGTCTGTCTTTCTTGGGAAGATTTTTTTTTATGACTTCTTTTGCCAAAGAAATTATATCTCTGCTTTATTTTTAGATTGCTTTTTTCCTAGGCAGACTGACATCTTTTAATGGTTATCTTTTTAACCATAAAAGCAACTAGAGCCTTGGTAACGTACTTATTATCCCTCAAGATAAGAGCATAAATAGGCACATTTGAAATATCGTGTTTCCTTTAGAAAGGCACCTCTGAGCCCTTTTTTGGAAGGGGAGATAGGAGAAAGGAAAGAGTGATGTTTCCATAGATGTCAAAATTAATTTTTTTTTTTAATAAAAAAGCGACTGTGTTTTTATGTTGTTCAGGCGCAGATGCTGCTCTGACTGAGATCACTCAGGTTGACTTTTATGAATTTCAGACTTTCCTTTCTGTGTTCCCTTTCCAAGGGGGATACGTCAAGGGCTGTAACAGAAGAAAGTTGCCTGTGATCTTTGCCTGACAGGAAAACAAGACTGGAGATTAAACAGTGACTAGGGCTGGTTTTTAACATTGCTTCAGTTCAGAGCACTGGAGTATGCTTAAAGGATATGATAAAAGTGTGTATGTGCAGTAGGGTTTTTCTTTTTTTTTTCCCCTCTTATAACTTCTGATCAGAAGTTTAATGTCACTGATCTTAGAGAAGTTTCATCTTTAAAGCAGAAACTGTAGCTTGGTGATGGAGAACTGCTACTAAAGTGTCTCGTGCAGCTCCGACCAAAAGGCAGATTTATCTAAATCTAAGCAAACTAAATCTCTCCAAACATCAACTTCCCACGAAGCCTAAGAAATGAAGCCCCTTGTAGAGCCAGGGCAAGGGTTCTGTTCATGAGCTGGAATAATGAAACAAGAAACCCAGCGAGTCTCATCGCTCCCCGTTGAAACCAGCAGCATCCGAATAGCGAAAGGTGATGATGACTGCTAACTTGCCCTGTAATACACTTTTATAGCTGACATCAGGAACCTGTTAGGATGGATTTCATAAGCCAGGCTATATTGTGAAGAGTCTCAATGCTCAGGAATGTGGGTGAAGGACAGGGATGAGACAAACTGCAGTACCACAGAGAGCTGTGTTGGAGCCAGCTGTTAAGCTCTAAAACACTGTCCCTCTTCCCTTTTTCCTAGAGATACCCTCATTAAGAAACTCGACCGCTTACGTTCAAGTGGGTATTTCCAGCGGGCAGGATTGCTGGCAGCCCGTCGTCCTCCCGTGGGAAAGGGCTGGTTTTCCTGCTCTAGGAGGACACGTTCGAGGCAGCTCGGGAGCTGGCCGAGAGCAAGGGCCCGGATGTCGCTCCTAGGGGCTCGGAGCCGGTGCCGCGGCCCCTTGGCGTGGCCCACTGCGCTTGGCGCCGCCGAGGCGTTGGGGCTGGCCCGATGCTGTGGCCGGTTTGCGCTGCCGAGGCAGCGCGTGTGAACCTGCTTGTGGGTTGTGTCCGTCCCGCAAGCAGCATCTTGGGTATTTTCCTTCCAAGGTGAATCAGTGCCCGAAGGAGGAGAGGTGGTCGTCTGGTACCACCACGTGTCCAGGAACTGATGTGCCCCCGGCATCCTATGTCCTCCTGGGTGGGAACCTAGATGGGCCCTTGGGCACTGGATTTCTGTCAAGGTCCTTGCCCAAGTTTGTCCTTCTGGTGCGGACCGATGTCACTCGAGTGCCGCACCGACACCTTTGGGGGCAGGAGGGTGATGGCCTTGAACAGGACTGGTCACAGCCTCGTTCATGACCTAGTTTGCTGAGTGCGCTATTGCTGTGTGCTCTTTGCCAGGTCTCGGGCTAGGGTGTGGAATTCTCTCTTCTCCCATTTTTAAGGACATTCTGTCCTGGAGATGTAACCCAGGCCAGTCTGAAGCCGGGGACACCTGGGGCCAGGCAGCTTTTGGCAGAAAAGCAGAAGTTGGGCTCTTCTGATTCCTTTTATTTCCTTCTCCTGATGAAGTGAACAGTCACTAGCAGCTCAGGGAGGCCCCTTCTGAGCCAGCCCGTCCCAGCAAAACCTTTCCCCGTTAGCTGTTGTGGTTTCATCAGGTTGCCCAATGCAAGGTCTGTTGTCGGGAGCTAAGAGGATTAATGGTGCCGTTTGTTTTGGAGGGAAATACTCTGCTGGAGCATCTTTCTGGTTTAAATGTTTATGGCTGAATTAATATCAAATGGAAGCACATGTGAGCTAGCGATTCTGATGATGAATCATGTTCCTTGAGAGCTTTAGAAATTATTCATATCTGTGGGGACCTGTACCTTTTCTTGCCCAGGTCCCCCTTTAAATTATATACGCTTTCCAAAACGTAAGCTTCTTAAAAATATCTTTTCTCTTTTTTCAATACAGACAGCGAGAGAAGGAATATTTTTTAAAGAATCCTAGAGCCAAAGAACAACAACAACAAAAACCGAACTAATAACGTCCTTTTTATGCAATAACTGTCTTAGGCGTTCGTTCCAATAAGGAGTACAGTAAGTGCTGCTGTGTGGGCGTTGGAGTGGGAGCCGGTGATCGGGACTCCTGGCATCTATTTTCGGCCACTAACCAGGATAATGGCCTGGATTTAATTCCCCCTGGTTGACTCACAGTGCGGAACTCCGTTATTTGCGGAGTCAGGGATATTCCCTGTCTCAAGAGCCTCTGCTGGTTGCCCTATAAAGTGAGGCTAGTCCTGCCCTCCCGGGGCGCCACGTGTCCCAGGAAATCATTGCGCAGCTCCAGGAGGGAAGTGAAGGGCTGACACGGCGGCTCAGCCCCAGTGTGAGCCCTGAGGAGAGCAGGAGATCTGTGAGGATCTGCACACGTTGCTGAGGCTGGAAAATCCGTCCAGCCCAAATCCATGAGTGGAGCCAAGTGGGCGCTTGGGCACCAAGGTCTTTTGTGCCAAACGCAGCTTCCTCTGGCACCTGGGGAGCTCCAGAGGCGCTTCCAGCCCGGACACGGCCTGGGGGTGTCACAGGGGATAAATCGGGCTCAAAGCAGTGACGAGTCTGAGCAGAGCGGGGACTGCCTCAGTCAAACGGCCACTTGTGGGACCAGCTACCTCCAAAGTTATGGAGAGGGAGGGAATTGCTGTGGACAGGAGCAGCTCGCAAGAGGCTGAGCCCACCTGGAGCTGCCCAGATGTTGAGAGGGAGGGAGCTGTTAAGGGCTAGAGGTGGAACAAGTGCGAAGGAAGCTCCTTTTCAGCCTCTCTCTTGGTGTTCTGCCCTTTTCCCAATGTGCTCCCTTGCTGAACTGCTCGGTGGTAACGGCAGAGCATGGAAGTGTGGCTGGACCTAACACGAGACCAGTAAGTCATGGCCTTTGGCACTGAGATTTTAATAAAATTACATATTGTCAAAGGCAACATTTTGGTCAATTAGCAGTGATCTGTCACAAGATCATATATTTGCAATTCTGTTCTTCCTTTTAACAGAAAGCTTTTATCCAACTGTGGATTAGATGGGTTATGGGTGAAGCCTTTTCCTATTGCTGCAGACTGGCTGGCTGGCTCCTCCTTGGCTTTCGTTGGTTTGGAGCAGGACTGTTTTGCTGTTTCATCCCTTTTTTCCCCAATGCTTCTTGCCAAGAATATCAAATCTGAGAATGGGGATGAGGGTGTTACCAGCAAACAGAGACGCTGCGAGGCGTCTTGGTGCAAGGGGCTGTGGTTTGACCGAAGACCTGGAGGGTGTTTGGACTGTGTCTAATTGGAGACAGACACAGTGCAGAGCTAACGGGGGCAGAAAGCTTTAAAAAAAAAGGTGAAAAGAAGGAAAAAAATGAGAAGACTCCCCTTGGTATTAATGGGGATCGTGCTAATGGGGAGAAGAAATGGCCCCAGCCTCTGCGAGCACCACCCAGCGCCCTGGGGCTGTTGGAGGAACCCGTGCGACCGAGGCGGCTGGGGAGCCCTCGTGGAACCGCTCAGGGTGTCCGAGCCGCAGAGGCGGCGGCTCCGCAACGCGGCGCAGATGGAGCCGCCTGCGCTGGCAGCTCGGCAGCACTTGTTTCAGCTGCCGCGGAAGGTTTGTTTTGGGGTTTCAGCTTATGTTATTGGCCTTTTGACAACCAGTCCAGGGTCCTGTCAGCACATTTTCCAAAGCGCTCAATGTCTGCAGTAAAATGTTGAGCACCTTTGGAAATTGTGGTCAGTTAAGCAGCATTTGGAAGGGAATAGGGAGGTTTGGAAGATCTGATTTCTGTCCCCAGATGCCTAAATACTGGGACCCTGGGTAACTAATCCTGTGATTGGCACAGCCCTGGTTTTACCCCACCGTAATCCTGCTGGCCGCAGGGGAGTCTTTCTCAATTCCTACAGCTGCAAATGAAGGGAGAGGGAGACCAAGATGTTTCTGAATACTTGAAGTTCCTTTTGTAAGTGCAACGTGTTTTGTGTTGTCTTCAGTGGAATTAACAGTGCAACAAAACCCTTCCCGGAGCATCGCAAGCCGAAGCGTCGGCCTTGCCGGCCCTCGCGGCGCATGGGGCCGGCCCTCGCGGCAGGATGTGGCCGCACGCCGGGAAGGCCAGCCCGGAGCGTGGCCCATGGAGCTGGGCTGCGGGACGCCCCGCGCTGCGTGATGGAGCTGGGCTGC
>VZSV01000042.1:746189-758537 GCA_013398735.1 Nothocercus julius
GATGGAGCTGGGCTGCGGGACGGCCCCGCGCCGTGCGATGGAGCTGGGCTGCGGGACGGCCCCGCGCCGTGCGATGGAGCTGGGCTGCGGGACGGCCCCGCGCCCCACGATGGACCTGGGCTGCGGGACGGCCCCGCGGCGCGGTGGCAGGACTCGCTCGGCACCTGCCTTCCCTCAGGAAGGAGAGGGGCAGCGCTCGAACCCCCGGCGCTGTGAGCAGCTCCCTGAGGGTTTGTCGATCGCTGCGAGCAGCAGCTCGCTGTGGCCAATGAAATGCCCAGGCCTTTAGGCCCCCCTCATTTATTTTTTTCCTGACTGCTTATTTATAAATTTAACAAGTTTTGGGCTGCAGTGTTTAAATTCTTTCAAGGGCATCTGTTAGTCCGTATGCCAACACCTCGTTTCTCCTGCAGCATTTGCACCCAAGATTGTCCATATTTCCCTTAACCAAGAGCCACTGCGAGGCCGGTGGGAAGAGCCCAGCGCTCATGTAAACAGCCAAACATTTTTATCATTGCTTCGAAGCATTTGGATCCCAAAGCGAAATCCTGGCCGTGCTCAGCTGAGTCGTCGCCATCCTTTCATGCTTCAGCTTCATTCCCCAGCGCGGCAGAAGAGCCAAGGAGGAAGGGGAGCCGAGGAGGAGGAAGGGGAGCTGCAGAGGGGGCAGCTGCGGAGGAGGAGGAAGGGGAGCTGAGGAGGAGGAAGGGGAGCCGAGGAGGAGGAAGGGGAGCAGCAGAGGGGGCAGCTGCAGAGGAGGAGGAAGGGGAGCAGCAGAGGGGGCAGCTGCAGAGGAGGAGGAAGGGGAGCAGCAGAGGGGGCAGCTGCAGAGGAGGCAGCAGCCTCGTGGGCAGATCGGGGCATCCCCTGCAGCAGCTTCTCGTGTGTCGGCTCAGGGGCATCTCGTGTGTTACGGGCTCTTAAGACCCAGCAGAAGGGGTCAAGGCAAGGCCAGAGAGCCCAAGAAGAAGAAATGAAAACAAGCTGATTTAATATAAACTCTATGTTTTCTTCTCCCTGCTTAATTTACACGCTGCGTTTTTGACTTTTCTCTGGCGAGCAGTGTTTATCTGGCAGGGGACAACTCATTAGCAGTCAAGAGGAGCATCAGATTTTTCTGTGTTTTGTTTAAACGTTATTTTTGCCCATGTTTTTAATACAAATGAGCAAAAGCTGCCCACAAGGCGCCGACCCAGGGTACGGCACCATCCGGCCTGCAGCTCGGGGCGAGGGAGCTCCCCCGGGCCCTGCCCAGCGCTGCTCCTACTGCCCCCCACGTCCTTCCCTGTCTGTTCTGCTTTGTTTTGAATCTGAAAGAAAATAAAATGACTCAAGTAAAATATTTAATCATTTTAAACTCACTGGTTGGGGGGCGGGGGTTGTTTTGTTTTAGGCAAAGGAAGACCCATCTACAAAAAGGAAGGGAACTTTCAACTTCTATTGAAATCACTGGAATTTATGAAAAACGTTGTCATGGATGAACATAAACTTGTGTTTTGAATATAATAATATTTAGAATAAGATGTGTCTAGGCAGGAGTCTTCTGTTTTTTTTTCAGATGAAGGCCATTTCTATGAAGTCAGTATCTTTATCAGGGCTGGAATCCCCCTTTGCAAAGCGTAGGAAAAGGCCCAACGCTGCGGTCTGCATTAAGCCTGCAGTGCAGCTGCAGTGCTTCTGTGAGCGCCGTGGTGGGTGGCTGTGGGCACGGCCGAGCAGCGGCTTCCGTCCTGCTGCTCCGTGGCACCAGCCCCGTGGAAGCCCTTCGTGTTTGCTTTTCCGTGCAGAGGGAGCAAGTTTTCCCTGCGTGTTTCCCATGCCCGTGTGCCCGAGTCCCGAGCTGAGCCCTGCGTCTCCCCAGGGGCTGGCTGAAGCAGGGGGAGCTTCGCTTGGCTTGTTGCCTTTTGGAAGCGCCGAGCCTGTCTCATGCCCCTCGGGGGTTCTGGTGGGCACCGTTGGTGTAGAAGACCCCCGTCCTTGGTGCTGCGTTTCCAAAATTTGCATTTATGGCATAGAAAAATGATAAAAATCAGTCGCAGCTTCACCTCGGCCCACAGGCCAGAAAACCCATCCCACGCTCGTGAGGTGAAGAGCGGAGAGCTCGGGGGGTTCTTGCCTGGCCCGGAGCGCTCCACACACGTAGCTCAGTTAACCAAATCGACGCTGTAGCACGTAGAGCCCCCAGCTTTTTTCAGAAGTTTCCTTCTGACAGATTTTAATGTTTTAGTTTTTCCCAGGTGCTTCCAGCACCCCGCGCGGCCCTTGGTCCTAGCTCTCTGCCTGGCTCCGTGGGTTCCCCAGTGGATATCACCTTTGTCATTAGTTTGACAGCTTTTTGAGGGGGAAAGGAGGTGTGTGAACCTAGCCGGTGGAATACTTCAGCCTTCGCACTCAGCTGGCCTTTGGGTACCTAGATGCTCTTCAGGTGCAGAAGCACCGCCCGTGTCTGGCCTGTAGGTCCTGCTCAGGCACCTCCTTGAGGTGCTGCCCGGTGTCCTGCCCAGGGGCGGCGTGGCTAAGAGCCGCTCCCCGCATCAGGGACCTGGTCGGGGTCCTCAGACCAGGAGCAGTTCTGCACCTCCAGGTGCTACCACGGATTTGAGACACTGGCTCTGAGCATCGAACCTCCCTGTGCTCCCTTGCGCCACGTCTTCAAGGGACGGGGATTCCAGGGAGCTGCCTTTCCGGGGCGGTGCAGAAGTAGGTCCCTTACACTGGAAAGTGCTAAGAGATCCTTGGGAGGACTTTTGCTGCGGAAACGTTACCTATCACAACCCACTTGCAACTCTCTTTCTAATCCCACTCTGCCAGACACCCAGTCGCCATGTCGCCTATAGCAACAGCTCCTGACTGAAGACACGAGGGCTGTGACAAATGGATGGGATTCCTGGTGGCTATGCAGGAGTGGTCGGTTTTATCTTTGTTTTTCTTTTCTTGCTTTGCAGACCTTGCAACATTTTTTGTTGTCGTTTGCGATGTCATGGTGTGCAATTCAACACCCAGGTGGCACCTTAGACAGCTGAAGGAACCAGAATGCAGCAGCCTGGGGCAAAGGGGCAGAGATCACAGCTGAGCTGATCTCTCTTCTGTTGCTTACAGACAAACAACTGCTTTTCTTGGCAGGGATCTTGTGGGAAGTAGCACGCGGCATCATCAGGGAATTCTTTTTTCCCCCCCCAAAAAAGTATGTTATATATATGTGTGTGTGCTCAAATCAGTGCATACGGGGCAATCTTACAGTGCAGTGTGTCGGTGGGACGCGGGTGACCTCGTGAGCTCTTGCTGCTCGGGGCGTTCGAGTCCCCAGCTCACACTCATCGCTGCACAAAGCTCAAGTCAGACGCTTTGGCAAAAGGAGTGTTCAGAGGGGCTGAGCTCTGCACAAGTGACTCATCGCTTTGGATGTCTCTGCTTCTGGGTGACCCTGCCGGAGTCGGGGAGGCCCGGCCTGCGCAGGCTGCGCGCCTTCCCTGGCCCCACAGACCCCTCACAGCTTGAAAATTACGTCATGTTCTCAGATCTTGGCCCTTCCCATCCCTTTCCAAGGCAGGGCTGGGGTGTGGGCGGCTCGGGGCGGCAGCGAGGGAGGTGCCGGCACAGCACAGCAGTGACGGACGCGGCGCCCGCAGCACGGCCCCGGGCCGGTGGCTCTGAGCTGAGCCTGCGGATTCCAGGTCAAGCCACTGGCTTAGGGCTGCCCCCGTCAGGGGAGGAGAGCCCATCACGGCCGACTCGCGACCCTCCCTTGAAGACCACGAGGGAAGGCATTCAAGGAGCAGAAGGGCTCACTAGCCCCACACATGGGGGTCACTCCCACTTGCACGTCAGGAAGGATGCGACTGGCCGCCCTGGTGACATCCTCGTGCTGGCTCCGTCCACCACGGAGCCAGATGCCAGGAAGACCAGTTATCTTTGTACCTGGCCAGCAGCCACAAAGCTGAATTCAGACTCAGCTGCCTCCGTAGCAGAGCAGGGGTGGCAGGAGGGCCAGTTGGCCTGCAAAGCGACAGTCGTGGCACCGACCGTGGCAGCATCAACAGCGACCTTTGAGCGTGATGGATGCTTGGAATGCACTGTGAACATGTCATAGGAAAGGGGGTGTTTCTGTGTGCTGCTGTAACACCAAACCTTAATCCCATCACATCTCCGAGTGCTAGGATAGTATTGCCCTGCGTTATTATTTAGTGGTTAAATGAGCTCTTCAAAACCTCAGCACGCCAGGCACGTGGTGGGAGAGGTGTGTTCTTGTGGGCTTTGTGGACAGCCGATGATGAGCTGTCAAATAATAATTAACCGATAATTATTTGTTTCAGAACAAGTTCTTTTTGAGGAAGTGTCCCCAGTGGTTAGAGAGGTTGACTTTGGCCTCATCATTTCCTTCATCATTTTCCTTTTGAATGTTGTTCCAGAAGAAATCTGCTTAATCAGTTTGCCATTGCTGAGGTTACTGATCTTTGAATGAATAAACTCATGCTGGTGTTCACAGCCCTTCCTCTCCCTCCCAAACATGAAGCAGTCTTATCTTTCCTGGTGTGGGCCAGAAGACACCAGGACAACCTTGGAAATAGGCATCTCCTTCTCCATGCTGTGGTCATGGTTCAAGGAAGGGAGAAAAAGACCCGTTTTATTCACCGCCTTTCTGTGGTTTCCATGCATTTGGGGTTGGTTTCCATCACTTTGGCTCCTCGCTGCCGCACCGTGCTTGTTCAGGCGCTGCTGGGTCCCCTCCCGCCTCTGCTGCCGGCCCCTGTTCCATTCACAGTTCCACAGGGAAGTGCTTTCTCAGGAGGATCCCAGGAGGCAGCCAGGGTATTTGCAGCTGGAAACACTGCATTCTCATGGTCTGTTCTCTAAGAACAGTGAATCCCAAAGGTTCCTGCTGACCCTTGTTAACAGAAACTAGATGAAAATAGACACTTAAGTGAAATCTCTGTTGCCATGGCAGGGGATGCTCCTGACAGATTGTTCAAGCGTTTCACGTTGCAGAGCAGCAGTGGGGAGGAAGCTGCTGTTGCCAGGACTTCCCGGGGCCGCCCTCAGCACCCGCATGGTTTGAGCACTGCTTATGAGCAACCCCCAGTGCCACCACCACCACAAGAACCTCTGCCTGGGGGCACAGCAGAAGAAACCCCAGAGATCTGTACAGGGCAAGGTGGTAGCTGGGGACTTGCTTCCAGTCCTTGCTATCTCAAATTTCACATGTAACAGTGAGGAGGCCATCCAGTCTTTCTGGGTTTCACTTCTTGTTATGTGAAATAAAAGATGACAGACTAAACTAAGGTTGAGAGACACCCGCATGCTCTGCCAGTGGGGACAGACCTATCCCTGAAAAGGGTTATGGATGGAGGAGCTGGGGTCTGGTTTTAGAAATCCAGGGCAGCTCAAGTCTAGGCTCTGTGAAGTGAGACCTTGGTGTTGTGGGATTTTCCCCTAGGTACTTTATTTGGTCTCTGGGATTGCTTCCAAAACCTCTAGAAATTACCAGCATCATGACATGTGGTCTCGCAGGTGCCCTGCACCAGCTCTGCTGTGGTTCCCCTAAAGGCACGGAACAAATGGCACACAGTAGTGTACAGCCATAACGCTGATGGCATCAGATTGGAGAAGAGGGAAGATGCAGAAGGAAGAGGTAAAGCACGAGCACCTTGTCCCACCGAGGGCGGTGGGACACTCACCCATGGGGCCCACAGGTAAGGGGATCGGAGCAAACCCCTCTGCCACGCGGCACTGCAGCTCCATGTGCCACTGTGCAAATTCACCTGTCACTGGAGCTTTCTGCTCCATCTAGTCTCATGTCTCTGGCAATTTCACCTGAGGAGCAAAGAAAGGGAATTTGACAGGTCCACCAGAAGAGTGTTAAATTGCCCTCCTGCGTTCCTGGGCTGCAGTTGCCCCTTGGTTGCAGCAGCACATTCCCCGCTCCACCCTTGTCCTGCAAGCCCGAAAAACAGCCACCACTTTCCCCTTTCTCCTGCCACGTCCTCTGTTCCTTTGCTCCGCCTGGGGCCTGTTCTAGTTTAGATTCATTTTCCTTTGAACATGGACGGGCCCAGTGTTTCCCCTCCTGCAGCTTCTCTGGGGCAAAAAAAGGCGAATACTGCTTTTTCGCCTGAATCTCTTGCAATGGGGTTTTTCCGTGGCACCGTCACACCGAGGGCTCAGCATCGTCATCACCCTCCAGCATTTGAAACTAGTTCAGTGTCTCCTAGTGGACGTTGGCTTCATTCATGAATTCAGGTTTTTTGTCCTATTACGTTCTCATCCTATTTCTACAGTCCCATTCCTCCGGGTCACTCAATTCCTCCATGCAGACCCTCTTTTTCTGTGGGAACTGCTACGTGTTTATGCTATCATAAACTCCAGTAGCATGTTATTTTTCGTCCCAGTGACATCACCAGAAAGACTAACTGAGTCCCATCACGTTGATGGGGAGGAATGACGGTAGTTATATGAGGAATGACAGTAGTTGTTTCAGCCTGAGAGGATTCTATCTGAAACACAGCACTGTTATTTCCTTTAGAGCACTGCTACCCATTTCACAGGTTCTTTCTACTACAAATAATTTCACAGAGGCAACATAAAAGGTTTTATTAAAATCCAGAGAGATGTGTCTGAGTGTCTCTTTTTTTTTAATCTAGAAAATTAATAATTCAGGAAAGCTAGCAGAATTCTCTGGCAAGAATTTCATTTGGCAAACCCCTTTTAGACAAGTAGAGCTGTAGTTGCCCAAGGCACCTCTCTTGCCTTTCTTAAATTATCTTTTTATTTTCAGCACCACATCTAAAACTCAATAGATTAATTTCAAATCCTTGAGACTGGATGCTCAATTTCATGGTCATTTCATCCCATGACCCTGGGATGGAGCTGGTCCAGTTCTTCAATTCGCAGGCACTGAGTGATTTGAGATTTGCTTTCCCTTTAGATGTGGTCTTTTCCATGCCCTCATGTCCGTCATCCATCTTCATTTTGTCCTGAGATTCAGCATCATCTTTCTCCTCAAAGGCTGCCAAACACAGCCAATTCTGGGAGGGATACAGTTTTAGTAACCTTAAATATCTACCTTAAATCTTTCCTCAGAACATAAAAGCTACACTTCTTTCCTGTTTGCTTCTTATTTATGACCGATGAGCATTTTGCTAGCTGTTTTAATTTCCTTTGCAAGATCTAACACAGCTTGACTTTGGCAGTTCTCACTTTACCCCTTCACTTCCTGACCTTTAAATATTTCTGTACTGGTTAATCCTTTTTTTCCTTTTTTTTTTTTCCCCATTCATTGCAGGCTTATGGTTATTTCTGATATTCTGCTTGTGGGAATTCTTCATCCGGTTCAGGCTTTGCCCTTTCCCCTGACAGATTTCCCCTCTTGCTTGGGCATTTTCTAGATTATAGTCAGTTCATTTCCCCGATTTCCCTGATTCATTTCTCAAGATTTTCCCTCTGAAATAAAAGTTATCAGCTAGGTTATTTCCCATCTTTTTATTTTAATTTAGGTACCATGAGGTCACATCAAGATGTTTTCAATGAGCAATTCTTTTATAAAGAAGCCAGACAACTCTTGTGCCTGGGAGTACTGGACCTCATAATTACTAAGCATGGTGGGAAGTTAGAGTCTTCCCTAAGGATGCCACCCAGGACACGTTGCCTGTGTTAGCTCTAGGACAGCAATGCTGATGTCTCCTGCTTTGCCAGTTCATTGCTCTCATCCTGAGGAGATTTGCAGGTCACCAAGGCTGCAGGAATAGCTGTGTATAAGAAGCACTGAGGATTATGAGCCTTGGAAGGTTAAAATCTTTGGCACCTAGATGGTGCCAAAGATTTGAGACATCAAATCAATACTCCACTCCACTACAGTAACATTACCATATGCTGTTAGTTTAGGAGGAGCTTTTCACCACTGTCAACCTCTCTCCAGTGATTTTCAGCACCACAGTTGCAAGCCTCAAAAAATGACAGATCACCCAGAATGATACCGAACCATTTCATCCTCTTTTCTGTGTGTCACCTTAGTATCACCTAACACAGAACTAACCTATCACCTAACACCCAACACTGCTCCTTCTCTTTTGCTGGCTTTTTGGAACAAGATCAAGTCCTTAGACCATCTTTGTCCCATGGCTTGAAACCTTTAGGGAGTTGCTCTGCTTCCGCCAGGCTGAGCTCCTCCAACCTTTGTTCCAAACACATGGTTCTCATTAGAGCTCCATGACACACTGCTAACTTGGGGCCCAAACAAACATTAATTTGAGCTAAGAACAATTTGCTTGTACTAAAACTAATTTTTTGGAGATTTCAGTTGAGGGCCAGATGAATAATGATAATAAAAACGCTTGTGGATACAGCTGTGACTAGAAAGCAGGCAGTGTGATAGAAGATGCTAGAGGCTCACCAGTGCCTCCCACCGCTTGCGAGGCCGTGTTGAGTCTGAAACACACAGAGCTGAATCTGTTTCTGCGATGAACCCCTTTCTTTCAGAGGAAGGTTTACTCTATCAGTTGTTCCTAAGTTGTTCTGCAATTTAAGATGAAAGGCAGCAAACTGCATTTGATGCTCTCAGTGTGGCATGAAAGACGTAGGTGCTGCAAGAGAGAGGTCAGACAGAAATGTTTTACCAGCACAGGTGGGCAATGGCTGCATTGCTATCCCCGGCAATGCACCAACCTATCCACCAAAGGATACACATGAATCTTTGTCCAGTCAAATTATCTCTTTCTGTGATGGTCTGCTAAGAGAAACCTTCAATGCATAAAGCATCCAAAAGGATTGTCTCCCTAAATGCATTTGGGGATGGATAGAGGCTATTTTTGACTCTATGGTACTTCCCTGCCAGGCTCGCAGTCTGACAGAGAGTACAAAATGGGCCTGGACTGGTGAGCAGATTATTGTCAAGGGGATCCTTGCTGCTTTCAGTGCCTGAGCGGTCCTGGGGTTGATGCAACTTCTTGTGTCACCTTTTTGGTGTCAGGATGGCCACCCATAGGATGCTACTTGGCCATACTTCTCCAACGATAATAAATGTTTCCAGTATCCAATGATCCAGATTCCTGCTCCCTGGTCCATGAAACACCCTCGGCCCCCTCCACCCTATGTCTCTGTCCCACAGGTAAAAAGCAGCTCAGCACTGGAGTCAGCAGTGTGCCTGCACTGTGTGCTCACCAGGAGAGGATGCTGCGTCCTCTAGCACTGACCACCCGCCTTGATAGCGGCTGGGTTGCTTTGAACCCTTTGGTGAAGTCCTGCACCCTGTCTTGAATCTTCAGCTCACATGTCCTGGTATAGTCCGACCACATGGAAAGCAGCTCCAGGGAATGGCACCTTCTTCCCATGCCCCAGCACCAGCTTTGCTGGTTGAGCTGGTACCTCCCTCTGCGGCACTCGCCCAGCAGATCCGGCGGGCTGAAGGGCCATGTCGGCCAGCAAGGCGCTGAGTGCCGGCAGCAGGCTGGGGACCTGACTCTCCCACCACTGGGCTCTGTGCCTGCCACCTGTGTTCACAGGAGGACCTGGACAATGCCCATGAAAAAGGAAATCTGCCTTAATCTGCAGGTTGCAGAAACACATTGCAGCCAAGAGTTACAGCGCCGGACAGCCAGCGGGAGCCACAGGCAGCTTCCGCTGGGAAGGAAGAGCTCAGCACCAGACCAAGTCAGCCCAACGGACATGCAGAGAAACACAATGCTGGAGCAATTCCCAGGGGAAGGCCGGGAAATTGCATTCCTGGTTGGAGCCTGAGGAAGAGTAAGAGGGGCCTGAGCCTGCATCCAAAAACAAGTCCTATTTAGAAAGCTCCAAGTGCATTTTTCACATGGGAAAAGTCCTGCCACTGGTAAACTTTCCAAAGAGAAAGCTGACATGTCTGTGACGAGCTCTGCCAACTGCTAGAAGATGTTTTCCATAAAGAGGTGGCTGAATTTCTTTTTTCTGAAATCTGAGTGAATCACAGGTACAAGGTAGCTGTTTTGTGCTTTAAGCAATCCACTGAATGATGGGACAAAGAGGAATTAAATGCTCTTATCTATGTGATAAGATAAAAAAAAAACAAATACAGACCAATTTTTGCAAGCTCATCGTCCTGTTTTCTGCAGGGCTCTCTGTTCGGGTCCAGACTTTCCTTGCGATGCCTGGTGGGGCCGCTCAGTGGGTTGCAGAGGGAGGATGATTGTTGCCGAGCACAGACATCCAGCACACCTAGAAACCCAGTTCTCCGCGCGCCCACGCGGAGGGCGGCAGCGGCCGCGGGCTCCCGCAGCGGCGCGAAATGGCCGCCACCACACAGCGATCTCAGTAACACGATAAGGAGCTTAGAACGTGCTAAAATAAAGACTTGCCCATCTAAAAAAAGCCTGGCGGGCGGCGGGGAGAGTTGTTATTTGTCACCTAGGTGAAAGGCTGATCCCTGTATGCCAGAACCGTCGACGAGGGGACCTTCCTCATGCTGCCGCAGCCTCCTGGACCGTGCCGACAGACGCGGCCTTTCCCCCCGCAGACCAGTCCCCGTCCGGCAGAGCTCAGGGGAGCAACGTCCTGCTGGGGCCTCTTGCTGGGGCAAAATCCTGCGGCCGTGTTGGCCCGAGGGCGGCTGGGGGGCAGCGCAGGCGCGCAGGGGGCCCAGCCGGCGCCGGGAGCCTCAACCAGGCTTGTGCGTGGCGCCGCATGGATTTGGGGGAAACTGCTGGTGTTGGCTGACTGAATCCAAGCAGCGCCGGAGCCGGGGGCCGCGCGGAGGCCGCCTGCTGTCGTGGCCCTTGTTTTCGGCTCCCGCGTCCAGCTGTCGCACAGGAAGTTTTGCATTCCTGGAGGGTCACCAGCTGCCCGCTGCGCTCCGGCACAGGCCTAAATGCATTTCCAGGTAATGCGGACACCATGTGCGAGATGTGGGATTTTTCTGCCATAAATGGGGAGTCAGATGAAGTGTCGAGCGTTCGGAGAAACACACTGCGCCAGCCCGCTGTCTTGAGAGGCTCCAGTGCGAAGCAAATACAGCATTTGCAGCAGAACTCAGCTTTGCCGGGGTGACCGAGGAGCAATTCGGGTTGCTTTAACAAACGCTGGCAAACGACAGCCCAAAAGGCGTAAAGATGGTGTAAAACTTTGCCCGGCAGCCCTGGGCCTCCCGGCGAGGGGCTGAGCGGCAGCCCGCTGCCGGCAGGGCTTCCCGGGACAGCCCGCGCTCCCGAGCCGGCGCGGCCTTCCCTACGGAGCAGCGTCACTCAGCCGCTGCTCTTCCCTTTTTTTTTTCCCCCGTTTTTTTCCCTTGGCTACGTTGCAGGATACAGGCTCTGCACACTGCCTGCCGGCGCCAAGACGGCCCAAAGCGCACGGATGCGTTCAGACCCGTGAGTCTTCCCTGGCGAAGGAAGGCAGATCTTTGCGCAGAAACGCAGCGGTCCCAATGTACACACACGCAAAAAACCCCCCTCCTGCCCCCACCGCCCGTGGTGCCGCTGCGGAGGGGCTGCCAGCGTGGCCGGCACGCTGGGACACGGTCCAAGGGAGGGCTCCCCACCAGCCGCACCGCAATCCGCTTGCTCGCATGGCTTGTCCCGCAGCCGGAGCGGCAGCTTCATTGCCCTGCAGGCGCCGCGACGCGGGACCCCGGCCGTCCTCCCTGCGCCTCGCGGCCGCGAGGGAAAGCCCAGCTCGGGCGCTTGGTGACGGCAGTTTGTTTGGCAGCAGCTGCTCCTGGTTTTCACAGCACAAACGAAGGCTGTGCCGAGCAGCTGGGCAGGGAGCCCTCTGCGTGGCAGCCCGGGCCCCGGGAAGCGTCGAGCCTGCCGTGGACGGAGCTTCCTCACAGCCCGGGGAGGAGGGAGGACGCGTGAGGCTAACAGGGGGGCTTTGGTCCAAAACTGTCCAGGCAGGGCTGGTACAGATGTTCTAACCACCAGGAGATGCCAGTTCACAACAGGCTCTCCCTGCCGATGCTGGGAGTCGCGCAGTCTCAGCAGGCCCTGAGGCTGCTCCTCCATGCGGAGCCACGTGCCCAACAGGCTGGCACGTGCTTGTCCTCGCTGCTACCACAGCGCTGCGTCCCTCTTCCTTCCCTCTGAACTGACAGCGAGAAACTGTGGCAACTCACCAAGGCGCTCCCAAGGACACGCCACGTCTGAGCGAGCGGAGCTACGACTGTCACAGCAGAGCCCGTCCTGAAAGACACGGCCTCTCCTGAAGGGCATCCCTGGAGATGTAACCTGCCTTGGAGCAAACTGCCAGCCACCAGCATTAGCCCCCGCTCTCACTTTTCCGCATGGGCACGGCCTCTCCTCCTCCCAGCGTTTGCCAGGGAAACCCAAGCTCCGGCCGCGGGGTGGGCGAGGAGCCGGGGCCGGCGCCGGCGTGAGGCCGGGGCCG